>CAUDMG010001373.1:0-160000 GCA_958450375.1 Homarus gammarus | reverse complement strand
CACCAACGTTTGTAAACAACTGACGCAAATCTTAGTGTGCATAAATTAAATTAATTTGTTTTTAATGGGAAAACTATAATTTTTATAAGTTGTTCATAATCATTGGCAGTGTGTGTTTTATAATGCCAAAATGATACTGAAAGTTGAATTGTAACGCTTGATGGAGGTTTTGAAAACCCATTACATTGTATACGTGCCACAGTGTCTTATAAAGAATGGCGTTTTGTTCACTTTGACTGACCACCTGCACTTGACGATACACTAGTGGTAAATATAGGTACTTGCTGTAGTGTTGTTAAAGAATACCCTGAAGTTATAGTTGTTAATATCGACTTTTTTTTTTACGGGGATTAGCTTTAATGCTGGTATCACATTTATACAAATTTACATTGATTCAGTAGGTACATAAACAGTGTAGGTAAACAAACAATAGTAAACAGCAAGCTGATTCGACCATGGATATTGTCCGACAAAACCATCATAAGCTTGTTTGCATGAGGGTCCCGTCGTGTTTCTTGCCGTCATCACTAAACTCCAGTAAGTTTTATACGTCCAGGTGCTCTCCTTGGTAAGCTCCGTTGACTACAAGATACTTCATCATCGTGTGTGACCTCTTACCTCCCTTGGTCAGCCTGTGAGGTGATGGTAACATGAACGATGACTATGACAAAGTTGGCGAAATCTGAGATGGCTTGGGGTCTTCTTTGTTATAAATCAGCTTTACATATGTTTCAAGTTCCATGCTGGTCTCTCAAACTGCATGATGGCTCCAGTTATATGCTTGATTACTAGTGAAGCAGGTGTAAGAGGCCGGTTGCTGCCTCATGACTGGCCACACATGACTCGACACATGGTAGATTACGTCGAATGCTGATAATAAGGAGATGATGCTGGTATACTGTACCCCGTGTTTTGTTGCACAGGGGGGGCGGTGGTGGTTGCTAGGTGTTTATATAAGTGTAGGCTAGATGTTCACATAAGTGGTGGCTGGGTGTTCACGTAAGTGGTGGCTGGGTGTTCAGATAGTTGTGGTTATTGGTTCTGAAGAAAGTCGTGACGCAGTCGAGGTCCTCTGAAACGTCAACAATGGAAAGATTTTCTCTTATTGTGTGTGGTAGTGTTACTGCTGCGTCATTATGAACAAGGACGGGAGAGGTGATCACTGTATGTTGTAGACGTGGTTACGGGTACAGTAATGTAATTTGTAAACAGAGAAGAGGAGAGAGTGAGAAGAGGTGGAGAGGAGAAGAGGGCGAGGGAGAAGAGGAGAGAGGGCGAGAAGAAAAAGTCCATAGTTCGTCTTGACCTTCAGCAACAGGAATGAATGTAGTAACTTGCCAAACAAATAACTTATTATCCCCCTTGACCTACTGTACACACCCGCTCATGTTAGGACTCGCCCCCAACCCTTTGTGTCAGACAGTTCACGTTACTAAAAATACATGCGAGGTTTTGTTGATTTATTCCATTTAGGTAATTGTGTAATATTTTTCTAGCCTTGTTATTAAAATAGTTTGGTCGTTAGCGAGTTATTAAAAGCATACACTCTTGACGGAGGTGAGAGAGAGGGGGGGGGGGGGGTTGGTAACAGCTGGATAGGTAGGTGTGTAGTGAAGTGTGTTATGTTTTCATAGGAAGTTGTCCAGAGTAAGTGACTTTATTTGGAGTGATTGCTA
The DNA here is from genome assembly GCA_958450375.1 of Homarus gammarus. Lineage (NCBI taxonomy): Eukaryota > Metazoa > Arthropoda > Malacostraca > Decapoda > Nephropidae > Homarus > Homarus gammarus. Next base: position 158,324 of record CAUDMG010001373.1, on the reverse strand, counting down.
TGGCTTCACTGTACGTAACTCGTATTTATTAAAAAAAACATCTTGAACGACTTTCCTCCCGAACACCTGACGTTCCTAAAACTTGACAATTGTATGCCACAGGTAATGTGTTGGTGTTATTACGTTATGTATGTATGTTTGTCTGTCTGTATGCATGCATGTATGTATGTATAAAAGATTAACATGGTTGTTTATGGAGAACTAATATTGTGATTTTGTATACGGTATTTTTTTCTTTGCATACCAAAGGCCACAATTGTGATCGTATATAGGACTAAAATTTTGATTGTATATAAGACTTAATATTTCGTTTATACAGGACTCAATATTTGTGTTTTTGTGTACAGGGGCGGCACACACTCATGGATCGTGCTGATGGACGGACGAGGAAAGAAGATCGCCGAACTGGAGGGTCCTTCAACCAACCGCTGGGTGAGTGTGTCTGTTGTTCAGGTAGGGAATATGATGCATGGGTAGTTATAAAAGATCCGGGCTAACGAGTCATGTGAGTAAAGACAATTATTAAAACACTTGGTTCACATTTTATCTTGGCTCAAAAATGTCTCAGATGTCGCCCAGCCAAGAAACAAAGTAGCCCCCCTTCTGTGTCTTCTACAGTATAAGGTCTACAAAATGACGCCGAGTAACAATTCTCTGGGAGTTGGTGGTGACGGTGTAGAAGTGATGGCTAAAGGCGTGACGGGGAGTTGGTAAGTGACGGTGTCAAGGTTACAGTCCTGTCACTCCGTGTATCCACCTGGTAACTTGCATCAAACTCCAGCAACTGTGTACATATACAGTCTACTGTATGTGTATCAACTTGCACTTGGAGGTTATTATATGGTACCTATAGCGTCCTTTTCTTAATATCTAGACGTGTCACCTTATCACCTTGGTTACCGTAATATTTTATCCATGTTAATCCACTTCACTTTGTTTACATATGAGCGAGATTGCATCGTGTCTTGGTATTTAAAAACACAATATTTTAAGCCTGTGACGGAAACCATAATATTGTTATTGAGGAAGTACACGGGACGTTGCGCTGCTCTATAAGTCGACCACACACTGGCCACTGCCCACACAAGCGTGGAAAATGGCTTTAAAACATTGACGATGGTGATGTGTGTGGTGTTGGCAGCACCGCGTCGGTAACCTCTGTACAAGGTGTGTCCCGTGACCTTCAAGTGCTTATTGTAGAAAGTGTATATAGGAAGGCGGGAACCAAGGGCGAGGCTATGGTGAAGGTGCCACCAACCCTGGCCCTGTCCTCTCCTTATTTCCCTTCACTTACATCAACCTTGGCCTTATCATGGATATGACGTAAAACTCATCATACTACAAATTTTAAAGTAAAACAAAACTGAGTCCATAAAGTAGAGGCTAAGACGCTAAGTGGACACAACTCCTACAGGTGCGTATACAGTTGATTATGTCGCAGAGCTCCACTATAGCTTGACGCCCCCTACACACCGCACCAGCTAACCGGCCGGTGCCAAGACCTTGCTGGTTTTGAATCTGCTCACAACTAGTTGCTAGGGGCATCAAGTTTCTGGCCTAAGCCGTGGGGTGGTGGCGCCAGGCTGGGGACCTCCTGGGCCCATCCTACACCACACCCGCCATGGCAACCACACAAGGCTACTCTCTATCAAAATAATTATGCTAATGCGTTAACAGACGTGTTATGTGTGATAGTTTATGATAAGATGTAGATAAACCTCTAAACCTTCCCTGAATAACCTCGAGTTGCACGACAAACCGTTTTAGTGCAATTTACTTACTTTTGCAGTATCTCATTGACTTTTCACTGTGCATCACGCAATACTCAAAACCAAACGGCTAAAATTATTTAGCTTAAAGCAAGTTTTGTGGAACATGCGTTAACTGTCCGTCTTTGTTTGTGAAGACCAAATTAATCTCCTTCGTTGAGACCATGATGGTCATAACAGCGGTTGGGAGGTCCTGAAATATCTCGATTGAAAAATCTCAGATGACGTCAAGAAGTTTTATTGTAAGGCTCAGGTCGTTGACTGTTGGGCTCGGCAGGTACCCTTGATAAGCAGTAATCGTGATTGACACTCGGGTTATGTATTAAGTTGCGACACCGGGATCAACAGTGATATGATGTACGACGGTACAGTATTACCTGTGATAAGACCGTCACGTAAACTAGCCTCCTGAGCAGCAAGTCTCGGAAATATATTTTAAGAACTATGGAGCTTATGGTGAGGACTTCTGGGGTAAAATGTGGCCCTTCCAAGTGAATCTTGTTCCAGGTTATTTAAATGTTGTCATACAAAGTGTTGTGTTGGTGTCCGATGATCACTGACGGAGTACGGTGAACCATAAAACTGATACACTCGTCTGTACTTTGACCCAAAAATGTACTTATCTAGAACGCAGGAAATATTTGTTTATGGTTCAATAAACATGATGACGTATACCGCAGTAGATGCATCAGTTTGACGCAATAAATGAAGTAATATATAACTTCTGAACACCAGTTTATGACCCCAGTAAACCCGGTTGGCGTCGCTCTTGGCGTATCCTCGCATAACCGGTGTGAGACTTCAACTAGGAAATTGACAATAGTTACACGTGTCATAATCGTCGTAGCGTGTCATTAGTTATAAGAATACACTTGGATTGTATAGAAGAAAACGAAGGCTAGTAGATGGTATAAAATGTTGTTATAGGGGCGCGCGGAAGACTTGGGGCCTAAAGGTTGGTACAGAATTTACTTGCAGAATCTGTCCAAAAATTAATGTTCGTTCATTTTGATGTTAATTGAATGTATGTACCTAGCTGTTGGTGACCAGGCGGACAGTACAGTGCAGACAGTATCCTCACCGGGCGACCCTGCACGGTTGGTTGCACTCACTCCTACACACACACACACACACCCACCCTCTTGTTGGATTTCACTCAGCGAAAGTTATTTATCCAGTTTGTGTTGAGAACTGTGACGTGGACCTCCTCCCTCTCCTCTACCCCACCCCCCCCCCTTCCACCCTCACCTCTTCCCCCAGAACTGTACTCTCCTGAACTTGACTCTTAAGGAGAAAGTAATTGAAGGTTTAAATATAGGAAGATGACTAGTTTAATAAAGGTATAGAGTCTGGGACCAACTAATAATTGAAGACTGCCCTGACCCGTTGTTGTGGTCTGTGACATTGACCTATACAGCGCGTACTAAATTCTACTGGTCAGGAAGTCAATACCCCGAGCGTTCCAGACTAATAAGGAGTTGGATCAACCTATTATCTTCTCAAGGTCGACCCAGGAGGACCCAAGGAACCTATGGAACCTGTAATATGGGTTTTTTATTATTTTTTTTTTACTGTTCCTATAATGTAGTGTCTGTTGTTTTATTACTAATATCTATACAGTATCTGGTGACTCAACGTGATTGGTCTATCGTTTATTTATCTCCCATTTACGAAACTTATATTACGGTTATTTTGTTATTGTGACTTAGAGTAAATAGTTAACGTATCTGATGGTGGGGAAGTTTGAAGGCTGTGACTCGGTGTGTGTGATTGACCTCATCGACCGACACCTTTGTTTATCTTTCGTCATCTCGTTTTCTGACTAATCCGGAAATTCAGATTTTTTTGACGTGACGGTTTTGTGCGTTGGTTTACGTCTCATTTTGTAACTAGAAAACTTCACAGTTGCAGGAATTACAGAATCCCTCAAACTGTCATTTATGCTGTATCTGCGGCCTGTACCCCCTGTGAATTTGTTGATGATGATGATGATGCATTGCTGCGCGTCAACAGATACAGATGTTCTTGAAACTTGGCAGTCATTGTCCTCTCAAGACCTGGAAAGACCTTGACGATATCATAACATTTTAACCAGAGTAATTTTTATCAGTTTTACATTAACACGGCGTCAATGACCTCAAGGTTACGATAGTGGAGAGTTTGTTAGTAATCAGTGAGAGCCGCGGGCAGGTGGCAGTGTTTTATACCAACTATCAAACGACCAGTTCAGAAAGATGATGTATAAGTTGTCTTGTCTGGCGGCTGTATATACGACGTGTTTTGTAAGAACAGTGCGACGCGTCATATAAGAGCAGTACGACACACACACACGCGTACATTATTGAAGTGTATACAAGACTTGGTTTAATGTATGGCCTCAGTAGTAATGTACAGTGCAGTAGTGTTGCTCGTCATTGGCTTAGATTATTTTCTTGGCTTAATAGTATTTAATCAGAATTACTTGTTTACAAAGAGTAGAATCAAGACTGTTGGGAATTTAATGTTTTGATTGATCATTATAAACTAGGGTAAAGTTTAATGTCGAACACCACATGGAAGAGAAGACTCTGTGAAGGCCAACATTTATTGAACCTGCTCAAGGGGTGATAATTATACAGAATATTTTGATCGAACATTATGCGAGCATGACTGTGGACTGATCAGTGTCTGGTGTGTTGCTGTAACGTAGTATTTCTTCGTTGTCTTACTACTTTGGGGTCATGGAAAAATAACAGTTCCAAGGTAAACTTAACTATGTTTACCCTGACATGTAATGGGGCTTCGATGATGGCTATTTATATATGTGTATATGTAGAATGTATGTAGTGTTATCAGAGACACAGATGGGTGGAGGAGGGAGGACAAGGAAACCAGGCCACAACATAGGTTAATCATTAGCGTGACCTTGTTCCGTGTCACCCTGGTGCCTGAGGTGCAGCAGCAAGTGGGGTCAGAAAGTAGTTCCAGCGACTTGTGGCGCGGATGCTGCCTTGTTGATGCAAATGTCAAACAAGGTCAGCTTTTCTCCCTCGCCACCTAGTCTTGGTCGATCATGTGTGAGGACTCGTTCCATGGGAGAATAACACTCAGTAGTCAGGCAGGGAGAGTCAAGTATGTCATTGTTGTATTATGATGACACACACATACACTCTCTCTCTCTCTCTCTCTCTCTCTCTCTCTCTCTCTCTCTCTCTCTCTCTCTCTCTCTCTCCCCTTCCATATACGATGATTAGATACTTACCATATGACCGGGATCCATATTTGGGTGGCTCTGGGTGACAGGGACACATCTCTTGTAAGGGAGAGTGCAGGTCAGGAGGGAAACAAGGTCACACTCACTCCCTCCCCCCTCACTCCCAGCATACTGACCTTTAATGCCGGGGGGAGGCTGGGAGGGGTTAAGGAGAAGGTCTTTGAGTTTACTGTATATATATATATTTAGTTGTTGCTGGAATTTAGGTTAATGAAAACATTACAACAAATTTCATGCGGTGGTAGGATTTGTAAACACGAGTCGAGTCTAGGAACTGTATTTGCACCTCCCCCTTCCCCTCCCCCCGCCCCCCACGCCTCCTTCCCTTGTCCACGCCATTTTATTCTATTTTTATTTTTTTAAGCCTGGAAGTTCTGACGCCGCAAGTAACCTTTTATATTCTTGAGTTAGGTGCGTGTGTTTGTTTCTATATGTGCGTGTGTTTGTTTCTATATGTGCGTGTGTTTGTTTCTATATGTGCGTGTGTTTGTTTCTATATGTGCGTGTGTTTGTTTCTATATGTGCTTGTGTTTGTTTCTATATGTGCGTGTGTTTGTTTCTATATGTGCGTGTGTTTGTTTCTATATGTGCGTTCAAGCCTTCACTAGGTCGTATACATTACTCTCCATGGAACAAAGTGAACAAAGTGTGTGTGTACAACCTACCAAATTTGGAACACTAAAACACCTGTACTGTACATGACTTGAAATCATTGCAAGGTGTCATGTTGAGTTAATGACCGTGTTCAATTTCGATATATTGAACACTTAAACTTATCTTCACTTTATACTACACGGAGATAAGTGTATTTAAAAGGTTTCCAAGTAGACACAAACACGTTCTTATCGGAAACCTGTCGGGGCGAATACTTAAATACCCCTGTAGTACATTAGTATCAGTAGTTAACTTTCAATCTGTATTTTTTTAAAGTGTAGGGTTAATTACATGTAACTTTGATCCTGTGAATTATCCTTGTCTTGTTATACTCGACCATTAACCTTTTTAATTAACACACATCATTATCCTGGATGATAAGGTTTAGATGATTACTTTTGTCATAGTACCATTGTAGTGCTGTGGCGTTTACCTGGTTTTTGTTTTTCCTGAGGTGAGTTAAGGTGGAATTTATTTTCCTGGGTGACTGGTTTGTGTTTGACGTGTCTGCATAACTTGAGCGCAATGCAGGCAACGAGTACACCCCCAGCAGGTGACGCTTATCAGGTCTTGACATTCTGGGGGGGGGTGTGTGTGTGTGCTTTGAAGTGCCTGACCTAACTTTAATATTGATCACTTTATAGGTGTGGGGTGTAGGCGTTAAGATAATCTAGAGAAGGGTGGGGGGGTGTTCGTGCTTGCTCCTACAGTATGTCGGAACTATTGGCACCCAGCACCGTATTGAATTCTGTTCTGTGCTCAGCTTGCAACACCCGATACCCGGCTCACATGTAGTGAATAATATTCTCGCTATGCCAGCATGAGAGCTCCAGAATTCGATTTCTGTGCATGTTGGAACTTTTTTTATTATTTTTATTTATTTATTTTGTATTATGTAATTTCCACCACTTGTCGGTCTCTGTAGTTCGGGCGGTCGTTCTGTAGTTCGGGCGGTCGTTCTGTAGCTGAGGCGGTCGTTCTGTAGCTCGGACGGTCGTTGTGTAGCTCGGGCGGTCGTTCTGTTCTTTTGTACGACCTTCATTGTCAGTAAAGCTCCTTGATGTCGTTTGCTTCTTGACATCCCCAGCAGAAGTAATTGAGAATCTGGTGCAAATCAATTAGCAGATCGTGTTCCGGGGTGATGCTCGGCACGTACTGTCTAAGTTGACGCTTGTACATCTTGATCACTTCCTGTGTTGGGCGTCTTTATTAACCTCCTCAGTTATCTGTTGTAGTATTGTACCGAGACTTGTGTTCAGTGATCGTGACAAAGCAGACAGTTAAAACCGTTAAATTTTCTAAAACAACAAAAATTTTTATTATATCCTTGAAGACTATTTAAGCCAATAGATATATAATTTTTTTTAAACTGTTAGAACTTGCTGTTAACCTTTCATAGTTGTTAGGTTTTGTAAATTGATCCTTTTAATCCAGGAAGTCTGACGATGACTTGTTGCATTCTTCCGGGTGATGAAGCCTTACAGTGTTGTTGTTTGGTCAGATACGTCATTGTGTTGTATTGCTACTTAGCTTGACCTGATCTCGTTATTTTGATGCTATTTCTGGAGGTTAACTTTGTGTTGTGTCTCTAAGTTGAGTTCGTACACCTTCATCGTATTAACCTTTGTAAATCTGGGTCCAATAATTTATTACAACTTGTTCCTGCCTCCGCCTCCAACACACCGCTACCTTGTGTTAAGTATCGGGTGTGAGTGAGCTAGGTCTTAGTGCCTTTATTGTGCGTCTGGTGATGGTTGCCGTTAACTGTTGTATCAATTTCTTTCTGTTGTTGTAACGTTGGTGGCCTGAACTGTCATAGGAGGAGGTCGTTCTTGATTGTAGTCAAGATATTAATGTTAGTCTTCCGGAATATATGAAGACTAGGGTAGGTAACTGTTGTTGAATTGAATTGAAACAGTTTATTTAGCCAGAAAAACACAGATGCAGAGTGGATAATAATAACAATATTAACATGTCTGAGCCAGTTGAGAACCTGAGCTCTCCTGTAGGCACCTGATATATACTATACATTTATCTCAAGGAAGTGTTATGTAACATTTAGTATCATCTGGAATAGTACAATAGCATGGTGGTAATGAGACCATCTCATAATGTTACCACGGTTATCACTTCAATATTCATTTATTTCATTAATTTTTTTAGCTTTTACTTATTTGTTTAATTATATTATAATTATATGCATAAATTACAGTGGAATTGAAAAACATAAATATAATGGGGGAGCAGTACAACATGGGTTGTACAGTAATAAGGTTGAGCAAGAAGACAGAGCTGTCAGGATTATGTGTAGTTGGCAATACAGTATATTTATTGCAATGGTAATTTCTTATCTATTTACATTATAATTTCCGATAAAACGGTTTTGTTGGTACAATAAAAGCAGGTACTGTAAATACCTGCTGTTTACGGTTGTGGTAATACGTATTTTTTTGGCAGTGAAGCAACAGTTATTACGACCAACGACGTGAACAGCTGTAACAAACAGTGTTGTTAGCCTGTAACGGTAAACAACAAGCTGGAATGTCTGGTATGTTAAAGTTGTAAGCGGGAATAGTTACTAGCATGTAACGGTATTAATGGACAAGGGCAAGAGGCTGGCTGGCAGGGTTTTAGACACCTGGATAACTGCGCCGCCTTCAAATGTCAGCTGACGGGTCCAGCGAGGGAAGTTGGTCCCGCCGCCGCTATAGTGTGCGGAGGACACACACACATACGCAAGAGTTCCTGTCTGGTGGAACATTTGCTCAAGGTGTACCACACAAGTCATGACCTCGAGTGTAACCTGGTGTAGTGGCTGAAGGTGGACAGGACTTCTTTTTAGGGGGCGGTAGAGGAATGCGAGCATGCACTCTCGGGAGCCATTTTGTCGTGATGGTAAAGGCCACGTGATGATAGTATACAGTATCGGTATATACAATACGTGTATGATGTGGTGAAGAGAGGGAAGATGTAGCTTGATAAACTATAAGTGTTATAAAACGTTTAGTATCTCCAGTATAGTGTGACACAACTTAATCCTGTAACTTTATCATCACTGTGTGTGTGTTCACTAGCATGAGGAACTCCTGTTTTTGTGTACACCATCTTACTACGACTACCCTGTGACTACCTCGTCTGTGAACCTAACCTAAACTATATCCCTCAGGTATACACGTGTTAACCTCGCTATAAACATGTATACATTTATTGCTATACTTCTCGAGTACACTGTCAGTATACAGTACCGGCATTAACCCAGGCTCGTCCTCCACTGAGGGTACAACAGTATACGAACATTAACCCAGGCTCGTCCTCCACTCGGGGTACATCAGTATACGAACATTAACCCAGGCTCGTCCTCCACTCAGGGTACATCAGTATACGAACATTAACCCAGGCTCGTCCTCCCTCAGGGTACATCAGTATACGAACATTAACCCAGGCTCGTCCTCCACTCAGGGTACATCAGTATACGAACATTAACCCAGGCTCGTCCTCCACTCAGGGTACATCAGTATACGAACATTAACCCAGGCTCGTCCTCCACTCAGGGTACATCAGTATACGAACATTAACCCAGGCTCGTCCTCCACTCAGGGTACATCAGTATACGAACATTAACCCAGGCTCGTCCTCCACTCAGGGTACATCAGTATACGAACATTAACCCAGGCTCGTCCTCCACTCAGGGTACATCAGTATACGAACATTAACCCAGGCTCGTCCTCCCTCAGGGTACATCAGTATACGAACATTAACCCAGGCTCGTCCTCCACTCAGGGTACATCAGTATACGAACATTAACCCAGGCTCGTCCTCCCTCAGGGTACATCAGTATACGAACATTAACCCAGGCTCGTCCTCCACTCAGGGTACATCAGTATACGAACATTAACCCAGGCTCGTCCTCCCTCAGGGTACATCAGTATACGAACATTAACCCAGGCTCGTCCTCCACTCAGGGTACATCAGTATACGAACATTAACCCAGGCTCGTCCTCCACTCAGGGTACATCAGTATACGAACATTAACCCAGGCTCGTCCTCCACTCAGGGTACATCAGTATACGAACATTAACCCAGGCTCGTCCTCCACTCAGGGTACATCAGTATACGAACATTAACCCAGGCTCGTCCTCCACTCAGGGTACATCAGTATACGAACATTAACCCAGGCTCGTCGTCCTCTCCTGCACGTGCTTAGTATACACAAGTCCTTGGTCAGACCCACGCACCCACAGCTTCTCGTTGCCATGTCAGATGACCAAAACAACATTGCCCCAGAGATATCAATAAACCGTCGGTAATTGTGTGTATAATGCTGTATTGGTTTTCCTGACATTTTGTAAAAGATTCCAGTGTAAACCAAAACAAAAAATGGGTTTGAGAGTCGAGTCTATGAAGTACAAAATGGATGAGACAAAATTGTATTATTCTGAGAGTACGGCGTGGTGAGCTGTGGGGTGCTGAGAGTAGGACTGAGACTAACAAAATAAATAAATGTTTATAAATTAACCATAGTAACGTAGAGGGTGGGTGAGGCGGGCTGGGTGAGACGGGAAAAACACTCGCTGGGCCCAGGCAGGCAGGCAGGCAGTCACTCACTCAGGATTCATGCTCATTGTGCTGTTAAATGAGAGGAAAACATCCAAGGCCTCGGGGGTCGTTGGTGTGCATGACGGCAGAACAACTGGTGATGGTGTGCGTGCAGGCCAGGGTGGTGTGCGTGCAGGCCAGGGTGGTGGTGTTGCAGGTCGGAGTGGTGTGCGTGCATGCCAGGGTGGTGTGCGTGCAGGCCAGGGTGACCCAACGGAAGGCTCTCAAGGTCATCTAGTACAACCCGTCCTATGCCCCTCTCCCCTCACACACACACACTATTATTATTACACTACGGCTACACCTCGTGCATTAAACAATATAACATTTACATCTTGGGCTTGTAACACCACTCACCGCCCTCCACCACTCACCGCCCTCCACCATCCTCCACCACCACCACCACCCTCCACCACTCACCATTTTCCACACCCTCCACCACTCCCCACCCTCCACCACTCCCCACCCACCCTCCACCCCCCCCCCACCAACTCTCACTCGTTATACTTACACCTTGTATTTGCAACACCGCCCACACTCCATCAACCCTCACCCTTTATTACTTATGCTTGTTAAGTTCAGAACCCCAGCAATCCGGACCCCCCCTCAAAAAAAAAGGCAAACTCCCACTCTCCTTGTGTAATATTTACCCAGAACCCCCCCCCCCCCTCCCTTACCACTATCACACAAGACCCACTAATGGATTGTAGATTAATGCACTAACCCATTATTCCAATTGATGTAAATATAACCTGAGGTGTGTGTGGGGGGGGGGGGGGGGGGGGGGGGGGCAGGAGACAGCAAGATAATGGGTGACGAAATTGATCTAGATATTGGCCCAGGTATTAAGTGTCGGCACCCCCACCTCCTTCAGTGTTAACTTTAAGTGAGATATTACTTCTTCGTTAGTGTCGTACATTTAGCTGGGATAACGGGTCTTCTGGTGGGGGTCGTGCCTCAGTCAGGTTTAACCCACTTGGGGGGGGGGGGTGTTTCTTCATCTGATATCTCTCTCTCTCTCTCTGACTGAACTTGGTGTGTACAACTACTTGATACAATAACATGATAAAACATTCACAATAATGCAGTAAATAAGGACACTTGTAGTTGTTATGGTAACCCCAACACTGACACCACTGCCACCAATACTGACTTCACTACCACGGGTACTGACACCACCGCCGCCACCACTGCCGCCACCATCACCACCACTGCCGCCACCACCACCACTGCCGCCACCACCACCACTGCCACCACCACCACCACCACTGCCACCACCACTAACACTGCCAGGTGAACCAGAATCAGGGCGTCCAAGGTGAGCTAGCTAGTGCAGGTCTTGTAGTGTTTTTACTCCGCTCCAGCGTTTATTTCTCTGGCTCTCAAGTTCTTCACTGTCTTACCTGTTTCTCCCTTTGTTTATCATCCTCCGCGAGTGAAGTGTTTCTGCTGTTATAAACGGTTAGGTCAGGTCAAAGTCAGGTCAGGTCAGGTCTTATATACAAGAATTACTTTAGGACGTAACGTGTACAAGAATCTTCAAAATATGCTCACAGAAATGTTTTGTGGTAATTATATGTTGAAATACTTGTCCACCCTAACCGTTTGAGTTTCCCCTGGGAGATAATAGACGAGTTTCCTTTTATTAATCCGCTGCGGGTTTTAAGATGGTAGCTCAGGCAAACACCTTCATAATGTTGAATTTATGCCATATATTGCAGGAAGAGGAAGGTGGTTGGAATGAATAGAAAAAATAGATGGGAAAGTGACAACGAAGCTCTAACAATCCACGTAGAGATAACTTAAAATAAAACTAAACGAAGCGGTAAGTAATATAAAAAAAACTTCTACAAATATTTATGAAAATGTAACGAGAGTATATGAATACTCAAATTGAAGAAAAAAGCAAGGAAACATTTTGCAGTAGAGTTTTAAAGAATAATTAGCAATGACAAAGGCTGGTAACTAGAGGGGAAGCGTGTGGATGTGTATATCTTGCGTTCGTAGGTGTGTATACTGTATCTTGCGTTCGTAGGTGAGTATATCTTGCCTTCGTAGCTGCATTAAATTACCCGTAAATACACACCCGAGGTAATGACTTCAAGATTGTAGTAGGTGGTGCCAAAGACCTCCCTCGGCACTTGACTCCACCGCCCGTGAAACCACAACATAAAGACCCTCACAAGTATTATAATAGTCAGTCAGTCAGTCAGGTGTGGAGGAATGCGGCTTCCCTCCCACCCCCGCTGGCCTCTCGTGGTGTGTGCGCGTGTGTGTGTGGGGGGGGGGGGGTTGGTGTACTGTAGGTGTAGTGTGTGTGAGGGGGGGATGTGTTCATTGTCCAATTTCCCAGATTACCAGAAGATTAATCACCCTTAAAGCTACGTAGGTTAGGTTAGGCTTAGGGTGGTAGATCTCCAGGTAAAATAAACGGGGGGATGGTGTATTTTCGGATAAGATTTCATTTACACGCAGGCAGATTAACATTTACACGCAGGCAGATTAACATTTACACGCAGGCAGATTAACATTTACACGCAGGCAGATTAACATTTACACGCAGGCAGATTAACATTTACACGCAGGCAGATTTGGAGATTATTAGATAACCTTGCTGTAGTAATGGTAGGTGCAGCCAGAGGTCACCTTAGGCTTACGGAGAATTGTTTGGAAATTCGTGTTATTTTTGTACAACCAGTGGGTTACTTTTTACCCCCCCCCCCCCCCCCTCCTCCCTTTTTTCTAATACGTGTTATTTTGTTCTGTTTTTACTTTTGTCATATTTCCCTTCCTTAATGATATACTATTAATAGGTAGTGTTGTTGTCGTGAATCTTGACGGATGTTGAAGGTGGTGAGTAACCCGTGTTTTCTATGCATAATGAAATGTATACCTGCAATGTCTGTATACATGGTGAACTGTATATCTTTAGTCTGTATGAATGCTGAAATGTATATCTTCCTTGTTTACATACATAGCGAACCAAATGTATAGTTGTTTTATATATGTACTGACTAAATATCTATCTATCTTGACCTTACAGTTGATGGGTCTGAAGGAATGTCTTGAGAGGATCTGCAAGCTGGTGCAGGACGCCAAGGAGATGGCTGGAGTCTCCCAGGACACCATACTGGAGGGCTTGGTGAGTACTTCCCTCCTGTTTATGTTCAGTGTTGGGATTAACTTGGGCTGGGCTGGAGGTGGGTGGAGGGGTCATATCGGGAGGTCAATGTTGAGGAGATGATATTTTGGGGGGAGCGTACGTAGTGGGTGTGTGTGGGTGTGGGTGGGGAAGAATGGGATGAAGGGAGAAAGAGGGTGAGGGATGGTGATGAAGGGGAGAGAGGGTGAGGGATGGTGATGAAGGGGGAGAGAGAGGCTGAGGGATGGTGATGAAAGGAGAGAGAGAGAGGGTGAGGGATGGTGATGAAGGGAGAGAGGGTGAGGGATGGTGATGAAGGGAGAGAGCCAAGAATGGGGTTACTTGGTTGGGAGGATGCGGGTCCTGTGGGATAGTGTTTAGATATGTGGGTCAAGAAGTGATTTGTGTGTGTGTGTGTGTAAAAGATAACGCCAATAGAAAACGAGAGAGAGAGAGAGACACTTGGTAGTAGTACAGTACATCATTATAGAGGCGTTACGTTCACCACCATCACATGATCGAGATCACCGTATGTCTTGGGTTAAACTTCTTGTTAATTCTCCCCAATAGAATAAGACTTGACCCACCCGGCCTACACAGAAGACAGTAAATAGTTTGTTGTCTGGGATACTTATTATTTTCAGTATAGTTTAGTTACAATAGTTGCGTTTGAGACTTTGGACCAACTTACCTGAAATAACATTGTTTTTTTCCTTGATTGAGTTACACTTTGCGTACCTGTCAAATCTTCTAAAACAGATTGTATTTAGAAAACACATCTGGTACCATAGCAGGTGGTTGTGTTATGAACAGATGGTGAGAATGAAATCTAAAACGTCAGCAAATATATTGTAAGCCTCTTAGCCGGTTGCGATGTAGAAGTCGTAATAATTGTGAAGCAACACCTCACACGCTTCTGCCCAAGTTCGGGGTCTCCAAGTACCGGTCGAGTTATTGGACATGGAAAGTTTTGGCAAGTGTGATAATTCTGCCCAGAAGCTAAACTTGAGGGAGGATCATAAATATGTTTTGTGCTACGTTAATGATTGTCTGATGACGTGTGGGGGGGTGGGTGTGGGGGAGTGCAGAGGAGGGAGCAGGGTGGTGGGGGGAGGGCAGGGTAGTGTATGAGAGGGTAAAGTAGAGCAGGATAGTATGTTTTGAGAGTGGAGTGGGAGAGAGTGAAAGGGAAGGAATGTGAGGGAATGACTGTGAGGTCTGGCAAACGTAAGACCGAGAAGGCTAATGTGTGAGGGTGGGGGGGGGGGGGGTGTAAGTGGGCTACTACACCACTGTGACCTGTTAAGTATGTGTCGGGTGTTGTCTCTGATGGTCCCTCGTCTTCCCACCATAACAATGTGACTGAGAGGAAGTATAATTGATCAAAGTACAGTATGCAGCCACTGTGGACTTAAGAGAGAAGGTTGTTGAATGTGTGACCCGATTGTGGCTGTAATCAGTGGTGGACTCCGCCTGTACAGTAGTTCAGTCTGGCTAGTGGTTGGCTTCTCAAAATTTCGTAGAGTACTGCATCCGTTTTTCTGCAGCTGGAGTTTAAAGGACGCATTAACACATAAGTACTTCAGAATCTCTTCAGCTTCGACGGTATCATTACCAACTTGTTTCTGGATACTTTTATCACTAACCAGCTGAAGAAGAACTGGGGGCACACACACACACACACACCATCAAGGACGTCCCCCTCCTCCAGGCTGCCAGTCATCACGGCATCATTATCATTACTTTCACCAAAATATATAATTTATAGCGATTCCATTACAGTGTTAGAACAATAAATTCCTAAATCATAAACGAAACAAAACCAAAACACAGACTAACGAACATTCATGGTTGGTGTTACTGGTAAGGGAATCACGTTCACGGTGTGGTGAATATGAATGTTAAGACAACACTGGCTTTGTAATTATCTCACGGACGAAGATTATGTAAAGTAGAGAGTTTTTGTAATAGATGGAGACTTAAGTTCAGTTCCTCGTATGTTTGTTGATCTAATTTGTGCGGAATGTCTGAATTTTTAGTTTTTGCAGTATGTGAGTAATTTTTTTACTTTAAGTTTATGCCCAGATGTTTGTGTGTTGCTTCAGCCAGAATGAAAGTTGTGCACATGTTGTTAATTTTGTTTGTGGTGGTGAGCGTTGTCTGTCCCTCCCTCCCCGTCTTATAAGAACAATCTCAGCCCAATCGTCCTTTCACCTTCCCCCTTCACACAAGACTCTCACCTTCATTACTAACCCAACATCCCAGTTTCTCTGCGCCCAGGGCAAATCTGACAAACCTCTCCCTGTTTTGCTTCCTGCTCTTATCCTCCGCCATAATTCCAGGAAAGTACCGTCTCTGATGCCAGGAAGTAGTGACAGTACCTGATGTTAGTGACAGTGTACCGCTGCATCTTAGGCCCTGGCATTAACCACAGTACCGTTTCTTAGTGCTTGAGAACAGGGAACTGACATGACGCTACACCTTGAGGCTTTACTAACTTGTGCAAATTTAGTAGTAGTAGTGTTCCTTGTGTCAGTTATTATTGTGGTCAGTTTATCTTTGCATGGGGAAAAGTTTAATTCACTGGGTTGTTCTGTAATGATAGGCTGTAAGTGGGTAAGTGTGAGAGGGAGAGAGAAAGAGAGAGGTGGGGGTGTGGCGTGTGGTGGACGTGTAGGTGAACGTGTTGGTCAGGAGGCCCCCTGGCTTACGACATGCAGTGCAGTAGCCAAAGATGATTACGATATTCTTCAATTATTTTTGCAAGATACTCATTTGGTTTGAAGACTCCTAGAGAAAAATGTGTGGTAACTTCCCGTGGCTTAATGACATATGAAGTTGTATTTTGGATCAAGAAATTTGTCGTGTTGTTCAGTCTCTTGCGTGGAGGAGTTTATTAATAGTTACCACCAGGTTAACCTTGGCTCTCTCAACACCTCTCCTGGCAAACAGTCAAGCACTCACAACACCTAACACACACACACACACTGACACTATTATTACTGTACATCTCTTTAACACTGTTTCCTAGGAAGATGGAGAAGTTGTGATTCGTTTCCCCCAAGTCTTTTCACTGCCATTGCTCCTTCTTTTCTCCCCGACCTTCACATTCTTGGTTTTGTTCCCTGCTCTTTATGCTGACCACGCATTTCCTTCCTCGGCTGAAGACATTATTAGTTTAGCATATTAGGAGTTTGTTTTATTTACACCCCGTGACCTTGAAGTGTACAGTAATTAACAGAGTTTAACAATACACAGATCTTAATAAGGCTGTGATACTCGAGACTATATTATGATACACTAACCCCATGAACTAGATGTAAAAGAACTCTTTAAGTATATGACATGCCTCGCCGGCACTACTACAGGGCTCCCCCAGCACAAGACTGGTTCAGTTGCATCACAGACGCTGCTGTACCAGAAACTGTTCCTCACCACACTCCTTCACCTCCATTACTTTAGAAATTATTATTGTCTTGTCAACATTAGTCTGCCCAAATTAGTGTGTCAGTGTCTGTTGGGGGTAATTAAATGTATGTATGTACAGTATGTGTGTAGCTAATATTTGAGTTTACTTTTGAGTAATGGAACACTAGTGGACTTCGTGTTACTATTGAATGAATGTGTGTATGGTAGGGGATACTTGAGTGGTCGAGCAGTTCACACACCACAATATGGAAGGATCATCGTGGTATTAGGTAATTTATCTTAATACACCTGGTCAGTGAGTCCAGATAAGATGGTGATAATGTCCGTTCGTTTGTCGGTTCGTTTTTTTTCTGTTCATTAGCAACAGACTCACAGAAATGTAAACACGATTTCTTAAAGTATTTGCATGTTAAGCCCCCTGCTGCTTCGAGTCACACACACACATACACACACACAACTCTCAAGGATGGTACTTTTTGAAAAGGTCTGTATGTCAAAGATCAAGGTGGCATAATATTACTCGAAACATCAGGGCACTTCGGAGGAGAGCCAGACAAGTGACCCCCGGTAAACAACACACCAGAGAGCAGCAGTGTGGAAGAGGAAAGTTTGGATGGTGATGGTGGTGGTGATGATGGTGGTGGTGATGATGGTGGTATGGGAAACACGGTGTCACTTAAGCTGTTTTGATTGTTGTTGTTCTTTGTGTTCTCGGCTCTGAGCTCTTTAATTAATTATTAGTATAAGTATTATTTACATTTTTAGTATATATAATAGTTTTGGTGTGTGTCTGTGGTTAAATCTTTTGTTTGTATCTGTGTGTGTGCGTATGTGTGTATCCGTGTGTGTGTATCCGTGTGTGTGTGTGTTATACTGAACGCAGTGACTCGAAGAAATAGCTGAGGATATGAACCAAATATGTGAGATCATAACAAATATCTTTGGTTGGATTATTATTATCAGTTCAGTCCGCCATAATTATCTTAAAGTTCAGTTGACTGGGAATTTATTACAGGGAGGGGGGGGGGTATGGCTGTCTGTGTATAGCGAGTGTTTGTTAACCTTTACTTATCTTCCTTTACTTACTCAAGGCTCAGTGGATACATGTTATAAGGTAAGTAACTTTAATGATTGAGCTGCCCGTCATGATGTGTTTGGCTGGGAGGACTCTGCCTATGATCAGTAACGCACAAGATCACAGATAATGGCCGTTCTCACTTGTGCTGAAGCTTTTATTTTCATCTCTCACAATTGTAGTGGCTTACTTGCTGTGATGTAATGTATAGTAATGGAGGCACTGGGTCTATAGGAGTGTTCGCTTGAGCTTTCTCGCCCCCTCTGGATAGACTCTACTCTGCTTATACCAGTTAGTTTACAGCAATAAGTCCATAGCTAACTTGTGTGTTGTGTGCTAACGACGTATTTTCACGCCCCGAGTCATCAGTCTCAAGAAATTCGCAGTGAAATTGACCAATCACTTCAACATTATCCTCGGACACGCTGATTGGTGGGTCGCGTCGTTACGTTGACCAATATGCTCTCAGGCTTTTTTTAATTTTTTTATTATTTTTTTCAAGATTTTGAAATGTTTGTGACATTAGTGGCTCCTCATGATCCAAAGTATAAGACGCCGACGTCAGTAGTTGGGAGTCAACCTGTAAGTTAAAGTGAGTGTACGTGCACGATGTCAGCTAATTAGAAGTGGGGTGGAGCTGTTGATGGGTTGACTGACAACAAATACTTAACTCAATACTCCAGACACTTTCACTTGAACTGTCTAGGGTGCTCTGAGACTAGTTAGTGCTCTACTACTCAAGCCTTGAACACATTTTTGCTCCCCTTATGTGCATAGACAGTATACTTTTAGGAATTATTTATCCTTTACTAAGTGGACGTCAAGTTTATCCTGACAGGTCGTGTTGTACAGGTAATTACGCTACAACCAAAATGCTCCCCCCCCCTTCCCTCACCCAAAAAAAAAGTTGATTTTCCTTGGGATTATTTATTAGTAATGATTAAGTTGTCCTCATGAATCTTGACTTCATGTTTGGTGGTCAGAACCGCTACTTGCCCGTTACTGGCCAACCTACGTGTGTGTGTGGTGGCAACACGTAGCGACCCTCACCTGACCTACCTCACACTCCTGTATCTCTCTCCTTACTGTGACTCCCAGTGTATGTGTTGTGGTGTGTGTGTGTGTGTATTTGTGATGTGTATGTGTGTTTTATGGTGTTGTAGTTGTGTGTGTTGTGGAGGAATGTTGAAACATGATAGTTATTTATGCATTTATTATTCTCAGACAATCTGGTAGATGTTTAGTGAGAACGAAGAACATTAACGGGTGTGGGAGTACCGCTATCAGTGCCAGGCTCCCGACACTGGCTGGCACCCGTCCAGGGCCTTGGTTCTTAGGATGGATAACAATAAAGGTTCTCTGCCTCATTAGTCTTCTCAGTGATTGTTAGTGATCGTGTCTGTTTAGGTAGAATGCATTTTTTTCTCGCTTAAGTCATATCGTTTGGATGCATTCTTGTATCTTCAGTTACAATATTCACCGCACGAACTATTGTGACCCTGGAATGGGGACACAATATTGGCCAATGTGTCGACGTGACTCATTTCTGTGAACTGTAGGGAGACTAAAAGCGAGCGAGCGGTGTTTGATGGGGAGGTCAGTACCACCACTACACACCCTCCTCCCCAACCTGCTGTAACCCCGTTCTTCGTCATAAACTACAGCCTGGCATTATACCTTGCCAGAAACACTTTATTTCCTCTCTCCTCTCCCCCCACCCTGTCCTCCTATAGTTATGGAACACCGTGCTGTATAGGGGGTGACCCACTTACGTATGACCCACGCTGATTGGTTCTTGGTTACCGCGACGTTCTGACTGTGATGCGTCAAGTGTAAGAGGAGTGTAGTGTAAGGTGCACTACGTACCTCCCGGTCAGCGAAGACCTACAGTATCGGCTCACTTGAAATTGATAACCTCACCAGCATACATCCTGACAGACTGAGATTTAGCTGCACTTGGCTCACTCGAGTGATATCGGAGGCGCATGCATCTCGGTGCGTGACGGGCGGGGCAGTGTCCTTCTCTGTGTCATCATAACCTCGATTTCTGAGGTTATGCACACACCGAAGTCACTGTTTGAAGATACAGACGACAGGGCTATATACGGGCTGAGTTTGGCGATTGAACAAGGCATATCAAAATAGTGTTGTCATCAGAAACAGGTCAGGCAGTGGCAGTGTGGCATGATGCCAGAACGCACTAACGTCTGTACAACACACTGGTGTAGTGTAATGCTTGAGAGGGGGGCTGTATCGTAAGCAACGTACATCTCTCGATTTACATCCATCAGTAGTAAGCACATTAAGAGCACACTTACAGCGAACTTCAGCTTCTTGGGAAATAAAGTGTTGACTTAGTGTGTAAGACAGTGAATGTTAAAAAAACAGGGATAACAAGTGTGCAGTTGGCTGCGGTGCTGATTGTTGGGCTCATCAAGCATTTGTTGCTTTGTTAGAGATTTTTATGTTCCTATTATCCATGGGATCACTTTGACAAACGGTACTTGTGCCGCAAAAACATATTGATGCTGGTATAACTTTATTGTCCTAAATAGGATAACTGGTTATGTGGGAATGTGCAGTTTCGTTAAAGATTCTTCGAACACTGCTGGAGACCGCTGGCAACTCAAGGCCGTTTGTTTACTATAGTACGTAATATAATATAATACGAAACCACATAACCCAACCATTAATTAAGCAACGGGGAACTAAGTAACCAATCACCAATAGCCTTTTATATTCATTCATAATTTTTACTACGTACTATAGTAAACAAACGGCCTTGAGTTGCCAGCTGTCTCCAGCAGTGCTTGGGCAATCTTGAACGAGACTGTACCTAATGGCAGTAGTAATAGCAATTTCTGGTGTAGCAGTAGAACTAGTAGTAATTAGTAACAGTAATGGAAATAACGTCGCAGTAGAGTGCAGAGGAAATGAGTGAGGTGATATTTCCCAACTCTGATAAGGGAGGCATTTGATAAGCGGTGTCAACCCCCACACCCCACACCCCCACACCCCCACACCCCCCCACACCCCCCCCACACCCCCCCCCCCACACACCCCCCCCCCACACCCCCCCCCCCACACCCCCCCCACACCCCCCCCCCCCACACCCCCCCCCCCCACACCCCCCCCCCACCCACACCCCCCCCCCCCCACACCCCCCCCCCCCACACCCTCCCCCCCACCCACACCCACACACATGTTAAAGTTTTATAAGGTGGCTTTCTAGTGGTGTACATGACTCGAAGTAGTGACTTAATGTTGACTTGACGTCTACCATCACCACAACTCTCACATTATAACGTAAGTTCAAACGCTGCATAAACACAAACAAAATCAATGTCAGTACTGATTCCTTGGTCTTCGTCGCACTCAAACTGTGACGTGCCTTTGCAACGCTGATGACATTATTAATACTGTATAATAAAGTATGCATTTTAACCTACATTCTGCAAGCTTTTGATAGTTATATTCTTATTCATTCTTTTTTGTCGTGTCATTCATTCATTAAATCTTATAATATCATTTTATCATTATTATTGCTGTTATTATTACCGGTATTTCTATTATTTTATTATCGCTTTTCTTATTTTACTATACCTGTACCATTGTCACATTATTATTACCTATTATTATAACATTAATTTTCAAACCTTTCTTCATATAAAATGCATACATGAAGTAAAGAAACATGTTCTTCTTTTCCTGGTTTGTCGTTTCTGCGTTCTTCATTTCCTAATCATCTTTTCCTAGTTTATATTTCCACAGTTCTTCAGTTTCTTGTTTTATCCTTTTTTTTTCTCACGTGTCTTACCTACTGCCACACCTCTACTTCAATTAACAAACTAGCCAGTACACACGATTACTTGTACATAGACTGCAGGTATGTAAACATTGTACAGTTACCTATACAGTTTAGGTATATATCCCTCCTCCTAGTCACAGGCCTGGCATTTGACATTATTAGGGACCTGCCACTCTTTGCCATAAACAGATAAAATGTACCGGGAACTTTCCCCCCACACACTCATCATTCTCTCACTTTATGTAACTTGACAGAACCTATGACCCTTCAGGCTTTTACGCCCTTAATGTACGAGTCATAAAGGCAAGTATGAACTTTTCATACTTCCCTGTTGGGCGCTGTAAACGCTTCTGCGCTTCACCTTGCACAGGATGTAAGGGGGTGCCCAATAAACTAGCCCCCTCGGGGGCAAATCTGAAATCTGAGTTTAGGTATACAAAAACAGTAAGTTAATCAGACCTAGGGTAGCTAACGAGCCTCCGAGTGGTTGTATATTAAGTGTTAGTTCGAGGTAATCAGATGAAAGTTAACCTCGTCTTAATATTTTAGCTATGGCGTCATGGGATGTTACATCAGATACTGTTATATACGCCTCAGCCGGCACGTATACCGCTCCCCCGTCACTAACAAGAAATGACGAGCGTGTGTAGCATCAGCCATTGTGTGTACAGTATGATAACTTAAATATACAGCGGAGGATTGTAATCAAGGGATTTCGTGGAGATTAGGACCCCCCCCCCCTTCCTTGGCCCTTATTTCACCTGATAATTAAGCACCCTATTAGTAACTTAACAAACATTTGGGTTTGTAATCAGGCGAGATAAGTGGTGGACGGGGGGGGGGGGGGTCATCATCTTCAATGGATTATAGTTTAAGATCCCGTTCAGAGTTCGATATATAATCTGTATTTTCAGTGTTGTTACGAGTTGAAGCTTCTTGGCGGTATGTTACAGTATTAACCAGCTTTAGTGACAAAAATTTTAGTCATGTTTATGTACGGTATGTGTTGACTGGTGATACTGTCTTAGTATGTCAGAGTTGTAGTTCAGTATATAAAGGGACGTTGCTGTTAATGTCCGAAGAATGATGTTAAATGAATGGGTAAGAGTTGTTTTAGGGAAGACTGGATGATTCCATTGTTTTGAATTCATAATTTATTACTTTCATTGCCTTTTATCAGCTTACGGAAGCTACGTAATATTACAGCAAAATCTCTCTTCCAAGAAAACATCCATGCACTATACAAGATATCGTTGGACACTGCCGTAAGGAATGTCGTAAGAAGTCTCATTGATGTTCAAGAACTTGATATGCATGTGCAGAAAGCCGACCAGAAGCTTAAACCAGGGCTGGAATTGAAACCTAGTAAACTGCTAGTATTTATTTTCAGTCATCTTGTAGGAGTCATGTTGTCATTTTGAGTGTGTGTCTGTATTTGTACACCCAGGAGCGAGTAGCCTATAATTTTCTTAACTAATGGATTTTAACGTCGTTGGATAATTTGAAGGTCAGATAATAAAAGCTGGTTTTTCCGTCCATTGCCATCTTGGAGTATCGCCTGATGACACCACTTGAAAAATTCATTGATAATACTACTTGAAAATATATTAAAAATACAAAAAGAAAAGAATGTGTGCTTGAGAATGGTAACTAGCAGTGTTTTGTGTTGGAGAGGTGTTTAATGAATTTGTTGTTTTATATAGAATTCGTACATATACTAAGTTTTGTTCATTAGACTAGGATTAGTTCATGCAAAATAACCAGAGCTTATTAATATTTAATTTAAGTTAGAGTTGCAGGTTTCTGGATCACTAGTCAGTTCCAGTACCACTTCTCTTCAATAGATTCTGGATCACATGAGAAAACGTGGGAGGGGGATGAAGGAGAAAAAAAATACGGCAAAAAAAACGGAAATATGAATGGCAGTGGTGAGAGAGGGGCCTGCGCTTATCACAGCCTTGACCGTGAACCTGAACGCGTATCTTGATTTTTTTAATTGACTGCCGTCAATCTAAGCGCATTAGTTACTGATACAGTTGTGGAATGTTATCGGGCGTTAGGCGCAGCTAGCACTAGTCGGGTGGATAACGAGCCTTCGGTAATAATGAGCACTGTATGTTCTATAGCCTCGAACATGTCATTAAACTTACTGTACCAGGAAGTCTGACGCATTATGACTTCTGAGCGTTTAAAGGTTAATCAGACTCATCACCTTAAACTCGAATGTTATAATTCGAGTTTAACGTGGTGAGTCTGATAAAGAACACACATTTTTTGATAGAAAGATGTAATGTCACTTCCAGTTCTCCAAAATATTATATAGGAAAGATCCAAGATGATACAAAATGTATTTGGTAGATTGTTGTGGTAATAGTTTACAAGTGAGACCGATGCTGATAATTACCTTGAATTATTTTTGTTTCCTTACTCCCGGTATATATCACTGTTTGTCATTATTCTGGTTGTGCTTACAGTAGGTATTACCAGTGTTAGGTTAGGGGAGGTTACATAAAATATTTTTTAGAGGAAGTGTTCAAACCTTACCGGGTACTTATAATCCGGGTAGGAAAATGGTCATAATTGATTAATGATAAGACACTACTGATTTATGAAGCCATAAAAATATAAAATTTAAATACAAATGCGAAACCATGAAAAATGACCAATATATATTAAGCAGGTAAAGACAAAACACTAAATTATACTTGAATTTTATTTAAAAAGACCAAGAATTACAATTTTGATGGAAGATTTACTAAGTAGTTTTAAGCCCAGCCTTACTAAGATAAATTTAAATTGATAGCTCATCATATAGTAAAACATTGAACAATAAATAAATTATAATATTTTAGAGTACTGTAAAAATGTTCTTAATTCAAAATATTGTTTATTTTGCAAACTAAAATAACATACTGTAATATAATTAACTGGCAATATTCCTGATAATTTCATAAAGCAAGGGGCAGGCATATTAATTCTACAGTATTGTACCTGTACTATACTGCCAATTTTGTCTTGATTCTCAATATTGTACATACAGGTATCACACTACATGAGCATTTCCTCTGCCAATATTCACAAATACAAAAATTATATTCATACACCACTTTCTCACTATACAAAACCCATGATACCTTAAGGTAATGTGCTAAGTTTATACTTCATTCAATTCTTAATGTGATAGGTGCTAGATTCCAGTAGTTGGGTCATAATTTACTGTATAGTTAAGTAGGATTTTTTGTTAGTGAACTGATTTCATTTGTTTTAGGAATACATTGGGTAGTGTATTGGGCCCGATGTTGTTTGTTTGCTTCATAAATGACATGCCTGACTATGTACATTCCTCCATACAAATGTTTGTGGAGATGCCAAGATATTTTTGGAAATTAAGAACCAAGCAGACTGTGAAGAGCTGTAGAAGGATCTTTGTGAGGAATGGTCGAAGAAATGACTGCAAAGATTCAATGTCACAAAGTGTAAGAGGATGCACCTGGGACGTACCAATGGTAAGAAGGCGTATCATGTCCCAACAGGATGAAGAAACTGCACTATTTGAGACAATGTGAGAAGGAACTAGGTGTGTGTGTGTGTGTGTGTGTTGACAATGAGCTGAAGTTCTCTGGCCGTTGCGAGAAGGTAAATCGGGCAACTAAATTATTAGGTCTTGTAAGAAGGTCGTTCAGATATCTAGAAGGTCCGTCCCTTGTAACGATCTTCAAAAGTGAAGTGCTTCCCCATCTGGAGTACTGTCACCCCAGACTGTCAGTTGATTGAAAATGTCCAAAGGAGGGCCACCAGACTGGTGCCTGCACTATGGCACATTAGCTACCCTGAGAGATTGGAGCGCCTGAACTTGCCTAGCTTATACTACAGACGGGCAAGGGGAGACCTAATTGAGGTGTATAGGCATCTCAAAGGGCACTACTCAGTCGAGTGCCTTTACCTGGAGCTGGCGGACGCTTGCCACACAATGTGTCACAGCTCAAGGATGAAGAAGCCGCAAGCCCAGAAAAGTGTGAGGGGTAAATTTTTTGGAGTGAGAGTTGTGAACTCTTGAAATAATCTGACAGAGTGTTGTGATGGCACCGAGTGGGAGCTCTTTCTAGACCAGACTTGACAAGCACTGGAGCAGGTTCAGATAAATTCAGGAGCCTGTGCATACCCAGTACAGTACTTGCCAACAGTGCGTAGCAGAGATGTGACTGATCACCCAAGCGGCTAACGAGCTGATCATTGGTGAAGGGGATAAAAGTAAGTAAAAAGTAAAGCATAAAAAACGATAGAAAAAATACAATACAATACAGTACTGTACAGGTAGTCGTCGACTTACGACCTAGATTGGTTACGGCCGACCGGTCGTAAGTTGATCTGGTCGTAAGTCGGCCTATGTTATAATTACCTTACGTATATTATACTGTAATGTGTAATGATAATATAATCATCTTTAAGTCATATTTTATCAACATTTTCTTTGTTCATTATTGTTACGGTCGTCAGGTTTAAGTAAATCACTGCATACTACAGTACAATTGGTTTATTATTTACACTGGGGCTGGGGCCAAAACTGTCGTACCGCCGGTCGTAAAGTCGAACAGACGTAAGTCGCATAGGTCGTAAGTCGACGACTACCTGTACTGTGATTTTATATTCTCCGTCATGAGGAAAAAGCAGTACAGGTCAGTAGAGTTTTGTGCTCTTTTATCATGTCTCTTAGTGCTCTCTTTTGAGTTTTAGTCAAGCAAGTTGCCCTCTCCCTTGAAAAAGAAGCTTTACAACCACCACTCGCACTTCAGTATTCAAATTTGGCGCCACAGATCAAGCGGATTTGTTTGTTTATCTTGCCCAGGCCAACCAACCCTCCCGAGTTGTGGCAGTACAGTTACTAAATGGTAACCTGAAGGTACAAGCTGCTAATGGAGTTTGACGAATCCATTTGTCAGGCTACTGAAACCTAACTAGACATTCGGAATTGCTCTTTGGACTAGCTGCCCTGAGTGTTTAAGCTGATTCTTATCGTGTCCCAAATTTTCACCACTGATCGGTTCGTTAGCCGCTTGGGCGATCGCTCGTCACGATCTTCAAGAGTAAGTTGCTTCCCCGTCTTTTACTTTTACCCTCTTCACCACTCATCGGCTCGTTACTTTTTTCCTCTTCGCCACTGATCGGAAAGTTTATAGAACACAGGATAGGAGACTGAAACATTATGACACAATGTGAATGTCTGTATGAGTACAAAAGTGCTACCAGACGTGTCGAGAGGAAAGTACAGTTTTTTTTTCTTGTTGGCAACTGTATAATCATCATCAAACAATAGAATTAAAGAAACTCATGAAAGACAGTAGAACCAACAACTATCATAACACGAACAACAAAAAACCTGGTTGTGTTCTCGGGTGGAAACAACAAAATTCTGTATAATGATTCATGACAATCCCTGCCCACATCTTGTGCATGGAGGGCAAAAATGTACAACCTATAAGCAAGATTTACAGCTTGGGCACAACTTCATAGATGAAAAGTTAATTATATGTTATAATATACTAATGTACTTGAACAGCAAAGGTCTTCAAACACAGAATACAAGATCAATTTCTCTAAAGTTTTGGGAGAATATAGGTACAATTGGTACTGTGTGTACAGTACTTTATTTAAAATGCCATCTCCTTATTCATCATTTTTTCAGTGAAAACATAAAAAGTACTTAGTTCGGTTATTTTTAGATGATTGAATGTAAGTTGAGCATTATTTTCCTATCCAGTTAATCCTGAAATCAGACAGTTGTCGTCCTCGTTTCTTAATCTCCCAAGATGTAGATTGTAGAGGATTAAAACCTTCAACAAAAATTTCATTTTTGGTGTAATGCGAACTCACTCAGTCTGATTGTCACACCAACATCAATCTTATCACACGTGTTTACTTAACCAGAATTAATTGACCTAAGTTAGATGATTACACCATTTTAAGTCGTACTCCGATAGTGGATAATGGATGTGTGATGTAACTGGGCTTATTAATGTAATTTTTTGTTTACTAAATGTGAAATACAGACGAGATGCAAAGACAACACTGTCAGAATTTTGACACGAGATGCTAGGCAGTCTTCCTGTACACCATATCGCAAAGACTGCATTATGTTTTACATAATACTGTACTTGACGATATTTTTCACAAAGTGTATTTTAAATAAATTAAGTAAATAACTGTGCAATACCATAATCCTTTAAGCCTTTTAATAGCAATGCAAATACAGCACACTGAAGACTTGAGCCTTTTTTCAAGGTACATTGGGCATTGTGGTTGGCACTGCACTTGACTGACTTGCCTAACTGTAAAATTAGGTACCTATTCACAACTGAAATATTGGGTTCCTCCGGGCACAAACCACCGATACTTAGGACAGGAGACGAGCACCGCATCCACTCATTTACTCTACTGAATAGTTAAAAGCATGGGGGGGGGGGGGGGGGGGTTTCTTGTAAGATAGGAAACCACCCCCTAAATATGTTGGGGCTTCTCTTTCTCCAGTTCTTATATTTTCTGTCAATATCCTCAAGAGCACACTGTGTATTAGAATTATGAGCTGACAGATCACACACCTAAAAACTATAAAATAAATCTGCTAACTACAAAGGTATTCATATGTTGTAAGTTGTTTTTCTCACTTCCAGGGTCTATGCTTGAGTGGGTGTGAGGAGGACGAGGCCAACCGACAGATGGAAAAGGAAATCCTGGAACAGTATCCTAACTTGACAAAACATGTTGTTGTTGCATCAGACACACAGGGATCTATTGCCACGGCCTGCCATAATGGTATTGAATCCACCATTTGCACATTAGCATTTGTGTACAAAGCTTTTTCAGTTGATGTTACTGAACTTTAAAAAGAAACAAGTAATTTAAGGTCCCAGAAGACTGCTTTAGGTTGTTCATGTTGCCTGACTGTATGTACTGTACACCCACTAAAAAATTATTCGTCACCCTTTCGGCGTGATACAATATGACACGGGTGCCGAATAATTTTTTAGTGGGTGTACATGGAAATAATCTTTGTTGTTTGCCTGCTGTTTGTTGCCTCTGTTTAATAATAATAAAACCTAAATTAATCCAAATGTAAAATAGTAATCATTATACTGTACTGAACATAAATCATAAGAACTATCAAGTTCATATTATAGCCGATTAAAGCTCTTTCATATTAAACAAATTTTCTCTTCACTTATAAGGCGGAATTGTGTTAATCAGTGGGACTGGAAGTAACGCTCTTCTTCTCAACCCGGATGGCAAGACCTTCCGCTGTGGTGGCTGGGGACATATGTTGGGTGATGAAGGAGGAGGTAAGCAAGAACTTCCAGATTTGAATATACAAAATCTAATATTTCTGAGTGAAGTTTCCTTTGACAATGACCAATGAACATTCTCTGTTTATTTGAATATTTGCATATTCAAACTGCATGATGATGCTCTGTGAAATTTAGAATTTCTAAAAGTAAATTATAAATTAATCCCCAGCTTATTGGATTGCTGCCCGAGCTGTTAAGATTCTCTTTGATGAAGATGACAACTTAATTGATCCACCATTTTGTACTGCCAAGCTGCGAAACATTGTTTACAGCCACTTTGACCTGAAGGATAGGTGAGTCTTAGGAGTTTAGTCTGGATTGTAGAATTCAAATTAGGCCATTCTAAAGTTGAGGTAGTGTATTAAATACTGTATTAACCTTCTAATATTTTCTTTACTCTAGTATAGGAGTGGCCAGACTTGATTAACCTAAGAGCCACATACTGTATGATGATCTCATGTTTGACAACTGCAAGACATAAGCAGTTTTATTTGTCTGGTAAATATTTGGCCTAAACAGAAAAGAGTGCTGTATCTGTAAAAATGAAACAACTAATAAAATTGGATATATTTTATTCGGATACTGTAGCGTACTGTCGTGGCAGGTTGTCAGGGTCTCTTATTTGGCCTCACAACGTACGTACATGAAATATATCCAACACTCAGGATTGAGGTAGAAATAGAAAATCAGTGTTTCTCGTATACTGTATATATTGTTGCACAGTACAGTGTTAAAGAGATACTAAGTCGGGCGAAGCTTGCTCAGAGTTCCTGTAGGGGGAGGAGCTTTGAGGGAGCGTGTGTATGGAGCTGTTGAGGGATGTTGTTTGTTGGTGGCGGTAAGTAGAAAGAGGGCGATGAAGGCCAGGTGAGGTCTTGTATAACCGCGGTAGGCGTGGCTTGATGGAAGGCCCCCCGCTTTGTTTGGCGTCGCTGGTTACCTGACCTTGACCACGAGGGATACGCCGGCAGATTCGCTGGGGGTCGGCCAGTCAGCGACACACGGCGTTTGTAGGGGAGGCCTCCACTACAATACCACCTTACAGAAAGACAGTTTTATTATAACATTATATAATATTACAAGATATTGTTTTAGTTATCAGGCTGTTTACTGCTACGGTACTAGAGGTCTTGTGGGTCTCCATCTTGGCCGTCAGTCTTTGAAATTCCGTCTGCATGTCTTCACAAACATCAATGTGGAGTACAGTTATTCACTAACAGTATGTCATGCAGAAAATTGAGATGAATTGCACACTAGTTTTCTTGTCTTAAGTTCAGAATATTTTGTTTCTGGAACTTGCTTCCATAACTTGATTGTAGCGGTGGGTTTTCTCATTTGAGTTTGATGAAATTAACAATTTCAAGGACAATTTTCATTACATTTTCATACTTGGCTGCAAGGTATTCATGATGAATAATGTCATGATTAGGGAGAAACCCTGGAAAGTTAGGATAACTTTTCATGAATGCAATTAGTCCTGCATTTTTTCCCACCATTGTAGATACTCCACCCTTTGCAAAATTGACAAGTTTATCCGGTGGAAAATGAGGATTTGTTAAGGCTTTATCAAGCACATTTTTAATGTCAACACCACAAGTTGTTTCTTTTAGTGCTATTTTTTTTTTTTTTAAGCAACTTATTTTTATGGACAGTAAAACACAACTTGTATCCTGAGTGTACCAACCATGTCTGTACATGTGATGCTGGGCACAGGCTCGTTAAGCTACCTGTGACCTCGAAGCCCCCCTGCCCACTCAAATATATTTACTGTACTCTCCCTTTCTGTGATCTCAGTGCCTTGAACCTTCTTCCTTAATCCCTGCTGACCTGAAATCTTTAATCCCTTGGTCTCCCCCAGCACTGATGAAGAACCGACATAAACCTTGCATTAAGGTTGGGATTTAAATCCTTAAATATCTATATTCACATTGAATGTTACTTACATTTTTGTGAGTCACACATCAGGTGTCAAAGAGCCACATAAATAGCTCACAAGCAGCTGTTTGGCCAGCCCTGCTCTAGTAGAATACATTACTTTAGTCATTTCCTCTTACCATAGTGTGTACAGTATGTATAGGGCTCTTACAGTAGGAAGTTTTAGATTTGTTATAAAGAACTGTTTATTTGGAACCACTTTTTATTATTATTATTATTATTATTATTATTTGCTACAAACTATGGAATGTTAAAAATCTAACCCATCACTTTACGGCAGGTTTGGAATGCTGCAGCATGTTTACACAACTTTTGAAAAAGCCAAATTTGCAAGCCTAGCTGCCAAAATAAGTGAAGGAGCAGCTCAAGGTGATCCCATGTGTGGACGCATTCTTTATGATGGTGGATTTGCTCTGGGTCGTCACATATCTGCTCTCTCCAGAAATATGCACCCGGTAAGTAATGTTACACAATAGTGATGTAAGTTGTAAGTTAAAATTGAAAGTTAAGGGCTAGAAGGTGAATGTTTATGAACTGCAGTGGGGTTAAGCTAGCACCATGTTTTATTTTTTTTACTTAAGTTACACTTCTAGTTTTTTATTTATATTTTGCAGTTTGATCTATTTGTACCATCACATGAAAGACTTTTACTTGTACAGTCCAGTACTTTTATCGTCTTCACCACTGATCGGCTCGTTAGCCGCTTAGGCGATCAGTCACGTCTCTGTTACGCACTGTTGGCATGTACTGGGCATGTACTGGCTCCTGAATGTATCTGAACCTGCTCCAGTGCTTGTCAAGTCTGGTCTTGAAAGAGCTCCCACTCGGTGCCATCACAACACTCTCTGGCAGATTGTCCCAAGAGTTCACAACTCTCATTCAGAAAAAATTATCCCTCAGTTTTCTGAGCTTGCGGCTTCAACCTTGAGCTGTGACCCCGTGTGGGGCGAGCGTCCGCCAGCTCAAGATAAGGGCACTCGATTGAGTAGTGCCCTTTGAGATGCTTGTACACCTCAATTAGGTCTACCCTTGCCAATCTGTAGTATAAGCTAGGCAATTTCAAGCACTCTAATCTCTCAGGGTAGCTGAGGTGCCGTAGTGCAGGCACCAGTCTGGTGGCCCTCCTTTGGACATTTTCAATCAACTGACAGTCCCTAGCATATCTCGGGGACCAGATGGGGTGACAGTACAGTACTCCAGACGGGGAAACACTTCACTCTTGAAGATCGTTACGAGGAAAGGACCGTCTAGATATCTGAACGACCATCTTATAAGACCTAATAATTTAATTGCCTGATTTACCTTCTCGCAATAGACCAAGAACTTCAGCTCATTGTCAACATACACACCTAGGTCCTTTTCACATTGTCTCAATTAATGCAGTTTCTTCGTCCCGTTGGGACATAGGAAACGCCTCCTTACCGTTGGTTTGTCCCAGGTGCAGCCTCTTACACTTCACGACATTGAATCTTAGCAGCCATTTCTTCGACCTTTCTTGAAGCTCACAGAGATCCTTCTGCAGCTTTTCACAGTCTGGTTGGTTCTTAATTTCCCCAAATAACTTGGTGTCATCCGAAACATTTGTATGGAGGAATGAACAGCGTCAGGCATGTCATTTATAAAGCAAACAAACAGCGGGCCCAGTACCCTGCTTGTGATGGGTACACA
The DNA here is from genome assembly GCA_958450375.1 of Homarus gammarus. Lineage (NCBI taxonomy): Eukaryota > Metazoa > Arthropoda > Malacostraca > Decapoda > Nephropidae > Homarus > Homarus gammarus. Next base: position 125,655 of record CAUDMG010001373.1, on the reverse strand, counting down.
TGATGATTTCGTGCCTTTAATCACCATACACTGCTTGCAGTCATGGAGAAAATCTCCGATCCACGCTAGGACATTTCCCTGAATCCTGTACCCATCCAGTTTAATTTTCAGCCTTTCATGGGGTACGCTTTTGAAAGCCTTGGCAAAATCTAGATATATATTGTCGATATTACCACCCTGTTCCAGAATTTTAGTCCAAATATCCAGTACCTTGAGTAATTGTTTTAAGCAGAATCGCCCCGGCATAAAACAGTGTTGGCAATACTTTACAAGGTTGTTTCGTAGTAGATCCTCCATCATGGTATTTCTTATAATGCCTTCAAATACTTTGCATACTATGCTGTTCAGGCTCTCCGGTCTATACTGTAGTTATTCGTGGAGTGCCGATTACCCTTCTTGAAGATAGGACTTGCATAAGTCATATTCCAATTACTTGGGACCTTTTGTTTATCCAGACATTTGCAGAACATGATCTTCAGGGGCCCAGCAAGCTCGTTGCACAACTCTCTTAGCACTGGGATGCATCATGTCAGGGCTGGGACTCTTATGAATCTTTAGCTTTGACAGTTTATTTCTTATAACCTCTTCTGTGAACACAATGTGGGTCAGTGCTGTGTCGAACCGCTTGTCCTCAAACGCAAGAAGATTGACCGCATCCTCTCATTTGAACACCAAGTAAAGAAACTGTTCAATGCCTTAGCTTTGTCCTGATCAGAATCTGTGTAACTACCATCTTCAAGCCTCAGGTCTGATACTCTTACTCGCGTTTTTAATTTCGATTTTGCATAGCGGTAAAGCGCCATTGGGTGTGACTTAACCTCACTTGCAACCTGCCTCTGGAACTCCTTTCCAGCCCTTCTACACTCTAACTTTGCTTGATTCCTGGCTCTTGCATACATCCTCCTCTCCTGCTCATCGTTTGACTTAACCCACACCTTGAATTTCTGGGTTTTCTTCTTAACTTTGTCGACAGCGCTGGGTTTGGTCTTGGGTATATATTTCTCGATCAAATGGTTCACTTTACTAGTTATGATACTCAGCATAGTGTCTGAATTCTTATGCCTAAGGGGGTCAGGCCAGTGGATACCCCTCATCCCGTCGTAATTTCCCTTGTAATATTTGCACCTTGGCCTGGTTTTGTCGTGAACTAAGTAACAGTTAAATCTGAAGGACAACATTACATGGTGGCTGGTGCCAACTGGGACTAGATGTTTCAGTTTGGCAACCATACCCTCCTCATTTGTTATGATGAGGTCCAGTGGTTTGGGTGTTTGCTCCCCTCTGTAATGGGTCGGATCTTTAACATGTTGGAACAGAAAATTATCTCTTGGAGTTTCTACAAAAAGAGTAGCAGGGTTATTTAAGTCATTTGCCAATTTATAATTCAGGTCTTCCAAACCTTAGTCCTCCTTCCATTTCTCATAATTGTTGTTTTTATCCCACAGGATTTATTTGCTGCAGAGGATGGACTTCAGATTGTCTGTTCTGGGTCTGTTTGGAAGTCTTGGGAATATCTGCGTGAAGGATTTGTAGATGGAGTCCAGCCACAGTTGGAAAAGGACGAGTTCATCCCCAAGTTTAAACTTCTAAGATTAGCGGTCGGTGCAGTGAGTGTTATTTTTGAAGCTGTTCTTCTTCTAAAAGAATAGCTTCTATATTCTCAATGATCATAAATATGCTACTTGTCACTTGTTTTACATTCCTGGTTTCTTGTCTTTCACTGTCTTAGAGATCCCTTTAGCACAAATGACCTAGTAAAATGTCTTGTTTTTTACTGTCTTGTAGATGTTTCATTTACATATACAGTACTGTCTTCTAGATTTTCCTAAAACATATGCTACCTTTTAAGATGTTTTTATAAAGCACTTTGTAACATCTTTATGCTGTTTCTTATAGGCTCAGTGCTGTGCAAAAAGCAATAATTTCTTATCTCAAGTCCTATAGACCTCTTCCAGGATTGCAGCAGAATACCCCAATAACACCCTTTGAACACCACAGCCGATGTACAGTAGCTAAAACAACTACCGTATCTGTGCATACTTTGTGGGAAACAATATGAGAACATGGACGATAAATTTTGGTATATATCGACCCCCACCTGCACAGATAGTTGTTTCAGCTACTGTACATTAAACATTCTTACTTTGTCCCACACCATTACTGTACCTGTAGTGATAGTCATATTATTCTTTGACACCTATGACAACACATCCTTGAATTACTCAAACTTTGATGTTAAACCATTACAAATACAGGTATTCGTCGACTTACGACCTATGCGACTTACGTCTGTTCGACTTTACGACCGGCGGTACGACAGTTTTGGCCCCAGCCCCAGTGTAAATAATAAACCAATTGTACTGTAGTATGCAGTGATTTACTTAAACCTGACGACTGTAACAATAATGAACATAGAAAATGTTGATAAAATATGACTTAAAGATGATTATATTATCATTACACATTACAGTATAATATACGTAAGGTAATTATAACATAGGCCGACTTACGACCAGATCAACTTACGACCGGTCGGCCTTAACCAATCTAGGTCGTAAGTCGACGACTACCTGTACCACTAATACTGTGCTTGTGATACATTCCACAATGCTTCCAAGTAGCTGTCTTGCCATACCATGTTACTAAACAGTGAGTTCTGCTATAATGCGTGTTTTGATAACGCGATTTATGAATTAGGAACGATATTTGTATAACGCGAACGCTTGTTTGCTATAACGCGATTTTTGCTTACTATTTCTCCAATTTTGTGGTATATTAACTGTGAATATAGTAAAGAAGAATATCAACAAGAAGCATTCTGGTGATAGAATTCCCGGTGATGATCGTAAAAGAAAGGATATAACACTTGAAGAGAAGCTCGATTTTATCAACCTCAAAATAACCCTTCTCCCCCATCAAGTAAAGTGTTACATTTACTGTATGATTTCATTATTAGATATGAATGTAACATTTATTTAGACTGTGCTATCCTTTGTGTTAGGCTAACTACTAAATTTTTTCGATTTCGAGTACCGTAATCTGCACCTAACCCTATTTTCTCCATAAGCCCTGTTATTTCTATTACACGATTTTCTATAACATGATATTTTACAAGAACACAATTATCGCGTTATAGCAGAACTACCTGTACTAACACAATACACTTTTATTCCCTCTCGTCCTCCTTTTGGTAGACCTGACTTTAATTGTAGACCCTATGAATACATTACTTGTTTCTGTATAATATTTCTAGTTGTATTTCTGGATTTCCCTTTGTTGCTTTTGGCCTTGACTAATCTTTACAATATCTTTCATTTCCTGATCTACATGTCCATAATAATAGTAGCAAGAAAAGTTTCAAATAATGTACTGCATAGTTAATGGGATATTTTTTAATAATTGGTGTTAAAAGCCTAAATTTGGATGCAAGTTGATAAATCTGTCATATATTTCATTATTACACCCTACTGTAACAGGCTAAATAATGTTAACCTTTGAATCTTTTTTCTAAAAGAAATCATTTCTCCCTAAATAAAATACAAATTACGTATATATATACTGTATCCCATTTTTTCTGGAGTGTTTTTAAACTTCATTAAAGTTGTAGAAAAAACTGGTAAATAGTCAGATCTGTAACTTTTTTAAATATTAAATAAATGTATAAATAAAAAATTATTATTTTCAGGTTTTACAGGGAAGAAAATAATGATAATTTTGGTGTGCATGTCAGAACAAAAGCAAGGCAATTTATTAGGTACTGATGTACTGTAGTATTGATAGACAATTTTTTTAATTTTGTTTATCTTTGTGAAATAGTATGATAATTGTTGTTACATAGTTTGATCATTGAGGATGTAGCAGCCACATAGTGTGGCAGAAGTGAGTACTGTGCTAATTTTTGTGCATTTTCATTAATATTAACCAAAAATGATAGGAAGCTGTAACATTGCTTGTCACTAACATTATTAAAACACTATTAGAGCAGCAGCAGATGATTGATAGGTAAATGTCACTCAACAAAAAGGGAAAATAAGTTAGTATCATAGAAATCCCTGTATAGGGAGAAATAATATATAAAGCTTATCTTGCAAATCTCATTCATTTAAATGCTGTACAATTGGGTTATAGTGCAGTACAGTAGTGTACATTACTTCTGCGTATCTGGTGATGTAAAAGAAGACACTAGATGGGTTGGCTGACAGTTGCCTATAGAAGTCCTATCATGGTAAAAGTAAATAGGATGCTCTTTCCTTTTTTTTAAGTATTTACACTACCCTCAATTAATGTCCCAGTCTCTCTTGTGGCTTACAGTATTTTCTTGCCTCTTATTTCTTATTGCAAGTGGGGAATGCTTCACATACACACACACACGCACACACTTAGAGAGAGCTTTACAATAATTTAATTTCTGTTTTAATACTGGAGGTTTTAGAGATGGTCCGTACCTGAAATGGGGCAAGTATTTCCCCTGAAGGAACAAAGTATTACACTTAATGAGGAAAAAGTAAATAATTAAAAATAAGTACCTGTACATTTCATGGTATCCCAATAAGAAAAATAGAGACTTTAAACACAGTATAAACCTTGTTGGATGGACCAGTGACTTCAGAGTTTGTTGGAATATTTAAGTGTTCATCTTTATAAGGAAATTCATATGTTGAGACTCCCATCATTCCTCCAGCATAATCCACTGACTTGACCCATCAATGATGCCATCACCGGGAAATTTCCTTTATTTTAATTGATAAGTTTCAAAAATTTATTCTGTATCACTGATAATTATAATTGGAAAGTTATTATCTATATTATTGTTGTGTGTGTATATATATATATATATATATATATATATATATATATATATATATATATATATATATATATATATATATATATATAATTTTTAATTTTTTTAATTTAAATCCTTTTCCTATTACCTTCCTTCAAACAACCTAGCATCATCCACCAACAGCACATCCATCTCCAAAAGTCACTTGACACAACACACATCACTGCTTCATAGGTGCTCATCCCTCTCATTTCTAATGCATCCTTCAATCTCCTTTTCTCTCCTACCATCCACCTCTGAATGTTATTCTTCACTCCATATAAAATATTTATATTCCATTCTCTGATATGACCATATTGTACCATCTTTGCAAATCTTAATCTGCTACTAGCGTCTTCTATCGCTACAGGGAGTAATTGGCATGTACTGTAACCGTGCCAATGGAAACAACCGTGTACATTTCAATGTGATATATTTTTGGTGCTAACGCAACAGCTAACACGTGAATGGAATCCTAGCTTAACACTAATTTTTATCGGGCAGTATGTTATCACTCGGCTCAAATCTCTGCAAGTTTATGGGAATGTTTCAGCAGTTAATGAGAATAGTTGACAGCCAATGAATAAAGAGGAAGTGTTGACTCTTTTTGTAGCCATACTACATCATAGAAGGAATGAGTTTCTTAAATAATCAAAAGATAAAATAAATATTCAACCATTGCTTATTTGCAGTACCCTCAATGTAAATACTATGGTTAATCAAGAGGACATTACAGTACTTGTAAGGTTCCCCTCCAAAATTAGTTAGAGAACATTTTGCAAGGAGATTATTGGAAAATACAGCAAATTTCTTGGCCCCTTGACTTGACAAAACAACCTCCTCCTCTTAAAAGTAATTACAGATATGATAATCATACTAATTATTATTTTTTATTCTAATTATTAATGTTCATTCAATTAAATCTCAAAATTGGGGTTTAATAATATTCTTTTTAGTGGTTCCTTCCTGTTTTTATTGCATTTTTCAGTCTCGAACATTGACTTTTTGAGGGTCCTCTTCCTCTTATGATGCAGGATGTCCAGAAACAGCATATACAGTACACTTATTTCCATTTTTCCCATCATTGTCATTCACCTTTACTAGTGTAAAAGGTGTACTGTATTCTGCTATGGTACTCCCTTTCCACAACAAGGCCCCAGATATTGTTTACCCGTTCCTTCTCACAAGTCGGCACCACTGATATAATAAGAGATGCATATTTTCATCGTGGATTTAAGTTACTATTTCACAACAACGAACATCTCTAGAATTATTATTGGAATACTGTATTGGATACTGTATTCAATATAACTGAATGAAACTGAAATGAGAAAAGTTTATAACAATACTAACAGGCATCCATTTAATTGCTTTTTATATCCAAATTTCTGGTAATAATACTAAGCATTAGTTGGTTAAGGCATGAATAATACTTAATTTTAATGACTGACGGTGTAAGTTTAATGATCTAACAATAGTATCCTTCTTGACACGAACTTATACGGTATTAACTAACATGCACAATCCCCATCACTAGTGCATTTACAGGGGTGTACTATTGTGAGTTTACTTCTGCTGAATGTAAACAAACACAGCTGCCACACTGCACAGAACCTGATAGGCCCCCTGTAAATGCACTAGACTGCACATACAAGTATATATTTTTTAAACTTGCCATTTCTTCCATGATATTGATGGTACTGTAGCCTGTGGGCCTGAATGCAAGCATATTTGAGCCAACATGAGCTTTAATGGGAAACATCACAACATTTATAATCTTCCTTTAATAATATAATGCAGAGGTGTTGAAGTTTAAAAGTACATTCCCACCACAGTCTTTCACGAATATTTAACAAAATTATAGCATTAATTCTTCGCTTCTTGGTATGAGTGATATATTTTAAAGAGTACAGTGATACATGAATTCCACCTTATCTGTAATGAATAGAAGTACCCCAGTACAATGTTCAAGTTGGAGGAAATTAAAGTAACTCAACTTGTTATATCTTGTAAGCAAATGCCACTTAATAAACTACAGGATGCAGGGAGATTTATAAATTATAATCAAACTTAGACAGGTTTTAACAATATACTAGAGGAATATTTCTTAGTTTCTTCAGCAAAACCTTCTGTGGTACAGAACCAAGTTGAAAAGTTGCTTGTGGATAATTCCAGCAAGGAGAGGATGAATTTTTTTATCCATAAAAAAGTTTTAAGAGCTTAAGTAAAATGATGTACGACTTTTAAAGAGAGCCCTGAGTTTTAATATTAGATCTACTGTACAGTACTGATATTTTTAAACATTTGATCTGTGATCTGTCAGTTCTCTTACTAAGGTACAGATAGCGTTAATGCATCTAAAGCATAAATAAATGTGAAAAATATGGAACACTTGTCACAAAAAGGCTCACACTATAAAGGATTTTACATAAAGTAAAACCAATTCGAAATGGACTAGTGAGAGAACTAGACAGTTGAGCCATTGGCACAAAAAAAAAAAAAAAAAACTACCTGTACAGTAATTTTATTGGCCTTTTAAGTAGGGAAAGTTGAATTTGATATATACTGTACAAAGAGTATGCGGAGATTTTCATTTATCCACAAGATAGTTTTATACAGTACTTGTGTAATTTTTTAGGAAGACACTGTACCTAAAAATGTAAGCAGTGAAAGCATAGGAGTTGGTTCCTATTACAGGGTATTTAGAAAAATGCAGAGAATTTCATAACTACTGCATTAGAAAAAAATACAGTACTTTATCAATATTCCTTAGATCAGAAATTATTCATTTTCATATTTTGTGTAAATAATATGCGTACTATCCACCTTGTCTTCTTGCATTCTTTTTCTTATAACATTTATTTTTTAAACAGGTGACAAGTGCTCTAGGTGCTATCTACTTGGGTGCACTGAAGGCAGGCTATGACATACCTCGGGACTATAGCAAGAATGTTAAGCCTTTCTTCACATACATTCATCCTGCACCCCAGACTGCTTCAAGTCATCCTACAAAAAGCACAGCTAAGATTGCCATCACCATTAATCATGATAATGGTCATGCTTGCTCAAATGGTAAAGCTACTGAGACCACAAATGGACAAACAAATGGTACTCATTGTACAAGCATTACAAATGGAAATAGCACATAGATTACAACAGTATGGCAAGCCTGAGTTAAAACAAACTTTTTTCTTTTTTGTTATCTCCAACTGGCAAGACAGATTGAGTGGGATTTTTAATGCTAGTGCAGATATTGCGAGTGAACAAGCTGTAAGATATCAACTTTTATAACTAAATAGCTCTGAGCAGTGTAGAAATATGAAAAGGATATACTTTCATCTTTTTGTGGTCAAATTAGAGACTCAATATATATTTATTTGATTATATCCACTGATACCATTCATCTGAGAATGAAATAATTTTATTCAATAATGGATTCAGAAAAAAAAATTGCCAAAAAGTTAATACTTTTCTCCAAGAGTAAGATACTGTATTTGTGAAATATAATGGGGAACTAAAAGAGCAAAAATTTAAGGTATCCTTTTTGTTATCATGCTTTTAGTAATTCTGTACCTATAAAAATATAGGTACAGATATACAGTGTATACTCTTTTATGAAGATTGAAGTGTTTCATACATTGCTAGATGATGATTACCATCTTGTTAGCTGTTAAAAAGTGTTTACTGCAGCTGTTCCTACAAAGCTCCTGAAGTTTTATATATTTTTGTATACATGTACTAAGAACTTGATGGTACTATCAGGTGTATGCAAGATGTATTTCTTGTATCTTGCTAAAGTTGGCAACACTCAGGTTGAAGTTTAACAGACAAATGTCTTGACTACAATATTTTTACATTTCACCTAACACTGAGGTGGTCTGTGAAACATCTTTCAGATGTGCATTAAGTTTTATTTAATAATGCATGAAGATCATGTAAGAAAGCGTACATATTCTGTATTTTGAGGAGTATTTTTATTCAAGTAGTGTAAATTAAACTATAAAATAATGTAAACTTAAGTTGTGTAGGGATTTAAACCTACAACATGGCAGCTATAAATGAGAACTACAGTGCATGAAAACCAGTTTCACTTTTAACATGGATTTATTTATTTTATTGTTTTAAATATATTTGATAGCGTTAGGTTTTCATATGGGCACATACTGCCAAAGATTTTATTTTTATTTTGATCAAGTATTGTTATTGTTTTAACAAAGATCTGCCAAGACACTTGCCTTGAAAATATCAAATAAACCCTGGCTTGTGTTTTAAGAAAATTACCATTTTAAGTATTCATGGAGAATACCAGTTCAGGGGGGATAAGTCGAGAGTACTTTAAATGATTGTTACACCTAGTCAGTGTTCTTTTTTATGCTTCCCTTTTTTTTCTTTTGGGAAAAGGGGGGAAAGGGTGGTCATAGTGTTATCCTTGTCCATCCATGTAAGAAATGCTGTCTGTTCAATAATTTGAGAAAGGTTTCACAGATTCACACATTGCCATGAGTAATGTCTAGTTTCATATTTATAAAAAAAAAAAAAAAAATAATGAATGGACGAGGGTAAAAGTATTTTACTTGTAAGAGAACTTTGTGGAATACATAGCCAAGGGTTTTCTCAATTTTTGGACAGATATTGGAAAGGCAAGACTTTTTAAACATCATCATCGTAGTACCCTTATGATACACAAACTACTTAGTGGTCGAGTACTGAAGTAGTTTGAAGCACCGAGTATGTTTTGTTGTTGAGTTGGTATGTTGGTGATAAGCTTAAAATAGAACAAAGACTGATTCTTCTTCAAAACATCTTTCATAATGATAGTGTTCATTAAACTTTCATCATATTCCACTTCACTGGAATATCATGCTACTCTTGCCCTTCTTCAACTGCAATTGTTAATCAACTGTTGTGAAAATTTTGAGAAATTCATGAGTACAATGGAGGATTTTTGTGTACAGTATCAGTGATTTATCCAGTGTTACACGTTTTGATGGCCGAGCACTTACTTCAGACTGAAGCTGTAATTACAAATTTAAAAATTTGTCAGTTGTTGAAAACCCATAGTATTCTCACTCTTCTTATACATACTGAATATTTCCAGTCAAGACAGATGTACTGTACAGTACTTTTGAGCCATTAGTGATGCTTGCCCATCAAAACCATATTTTAAATAGAATCCTTATTTGCAAGAAATAAATCAAGGTTATCACTCATTAAGTTTTGTGAAACCTGCAATAAAGAAATTTGATGTAATGAATTTCTTCTCAATAATTATGCATTCAACAAAGTGACCATTCCACTAACTGGAATATTTAGCTTATGTACTGAAAGTGGAATTTATGTGTAACAATGTTAAGAAAATAGTAATGTTATATTTGCGCCCAATCTTTGGCAATAAAATTACATATATTTTCTCAACTTTGTTATATATTAAACTTCACTTTCAGTACATTAGCTAAATTATTCCTGTTACCGAGTCCCTGGGAAGAATTTCATCACATCATTAAATTTGCTGCAGGTTTTAAAAAACTTCCCGATATATTTCAATAAGCACTCGAGACCAAAATTATCTCCTAACGTATAAAACTGTCATCTATTTATTCAATTCCTGGTATCTGGCTTAAATCCTTTAGCCAGATGGCTTTTATAAGACAGGATTGCTTACTGTGGAGAATTTTTATATCTGTTAATCTTTTGAAAATGTACTGTACCAAACACCATTCTCATCACTGTTGGCCTTAAATGGGAAACCTGGTACGAATACCTCTTGATGTTGGTCTTGGTGCTGTGTGCTTATTGGACAGATATGACTTTAAGAAGACTTCAAGGCTACAGTCTGTTCGCTCAAACTTTGAAAATAAGGCCTAGAGCCGAATGTAACAAGACGTGAAAACTCAACGGAGCTTTAGTATCTCATTTAACTTGCCTTTATTCTGCCGTTTTAAAGAATACAGTTATAACTGCAGTATTCAGTGCTAATCTCTGATAATTTCCACACTTAACAAAGTGCAAATCCTTATGTGAAATGCACTGGTAACAAATGTCATCGAAAAAAGATAAAAAAAATTTCAGCGACATTCTTTCTCTCTCAACTTGTTCATATTCCCTTTGATTTATTTTTACCAGTGGGTTTCACAGGCTAATTTTTGCTCCCCTAGGTGTGGCAATTAATTGAGATCAGCTCTGAATAGTTATTAGTCCTTAAAACTGCAGAATATAGGTAAGATAATTGAAATACTAAAGCTTGGTTGAGTGACCCTTTGCATGTTTTCCTGTCAGCCAATTGGCTGTCTGTTACAAATGGCTCTGGGCCTCATTTACAGAGTTCTAGTGACCAGACAATAGGAGGCATAGTGAACCCTGATTCAAGGCTTGTCTAAAATAATACATCCCAGTATGCAGCCTTGAATTATGAGTTGCTCTGTGACTGAATAATCACCAGTGGCAAACCTGAATGAAGTTATTGTACTGAAGATGAAATTGTTGAGTGTAAACCATGACCTTAAGTAAAATAGCACAATTAAGGTTCTAGTTATCAAGAAGGCTACATAAACTAGTATTATCAGAGGACTGCATGTGTTCAATACACTTCCATTTTCTTTGTTGTGTCTGATGAATCAGATCTGTTATATGAACTATTTTAAATATACAGTATAGATATTTAGTTTCGTATATATTTATAACCTTTTATATAGCTTGACCTTGTATATTATTTTTGTTTCATTATAAGACTGTATGTCCTCTGTCAACAAATACAACTGAATTCTATTACATTACTTCAACTAATGGGGAAAATACACAGGTTACTGGTGTTTTGGATAATGGATATTATATAGTATAGGATATTGTATAATTTTTCCCCTAAATAATAAATCAATAAATTCAATTATTACACAGCTATAGTGCATTATTTTCTCAGCTGAGAAAAGATGCCCCATCCCTTTCTCAAGACTAACAGCAGATTGGCAGTTTCAAATCTGTCTGGTTATTAATGAAGTAATGATGTATTTTTTAAATGAGTTTATTCTTGATCATTGGGTCCGTTTCTGCCGAGAGATATTTAGCTAAATTATATGAAGATACATATATTCATTATTTCAAACATAGTTACGTAGGAAGTTTATCAGAAGAATTATACATGAATTAACTGTTTGGAAGCAAATTCAAAGTTTTGGAGGATGCATTTAATTTATACTTATTTTGACCCACAATAAGGCATACCAAGACAAATTACATATCAGTAATATTACATTATGCAAAAACATACAATTTAAAGGAGCAGAATCACCTTGAAATATTTACACGGCCATCAGCAGAGGCAGGAAATATGACTGCAGACAACTTCGTATTTCCTGCCTCTGCTGACGGCCATGTAAATATTTCAATGTGATTCTGCCCTTTTAAAATGTATGTACAGTTAACCCTCACTTTACGCGGTCCCGCATTCCGCGTTTCCACGTTTACGCGGTGCCTTGCCAGAACCTAACGTGCTCCCATTACGCGGAAAGTGTCCGGCGCGACACTATTTTTAGATTCGCCCCACCCACCCGCCTGCCTGCCTGTGCTCCTCGCCTCTCCCTCCTCCTCCCTCCGCTTGGGCAAACCGCGCGGTAAGGTTGCGCAGTGTGTGTCTTTGTTGCGTTATCACTAACGTCATATGACGTATCGGACTGTGATTGGCCATGCATCCCTACCCCCCTCTGCTGCAAGCTGTAATTGGCTTAAAGTATTATGACGTGTCCACCCGGGGGAGGGAGGGAGGAAAGACGACGCTTGACCTAGCCGCGGCAGTTTCATCCCTCAAGGCCACACCGTGTAAACGTGCATCCATTGTTCCGTAAAATGGCTTCCGCCGGACCACCACCCCCAGAGAGAAACCTTTCCTTACCTGGACCCAACGGCACTCAGCCAAAGAAGACACGACGTTCCTTAAGCTACGAGGTGAAGTATACTATCATCCAAGAGAAAGGAACAAGGCAGGTTGATTTGGCGCGCCAGCATGGTGTGAATGAATCTACGATTCGAACAATAAAGGATGCAGCCAAGATAAAGGAGCACATGAAGATCACAAAGTCTACAGGTGCTTCTATGATCAAGTATTTTCACAACCAGGTGCTTCTCAAGACAGAAAAATTACTTGTGAGGTACTTGGTGCGTCAGGCGCGACGGAACATGGCGGTCGACGTGCTCTGTTAAGGACTACACACGTGAACTGTACATGGCAGTGGCACGAAAGATGGGAATTACAGAGCCCAAACCCTTTAATGCTTCCTCTGGGTGGTTACAGAGGTTTAAGATCCGGAACAAGATCGCCAATATAAACATTGGTGGTGAAGAAGCGAGTGCTGACCGTGCTGCGGCTAGGGAATTTCCTCCGTTTTTACATGAGATTATGGAGGAAGGACAGTACAGTGACGACCAGGTGTTTAACATGGACGAATCTGGTCTTTTCTGGAAAAAGCTACCTTCCAAGTCCTTCATTGTAAAGAATGCCAGCAGGATTCGGGGCCGGAAGATGCAGAAGGAACGCATCACCGTCCTGTTTACCACCAATGCCTCTGGTACCTGTAAGCTCAAGTTATCGGTGATCCACACAGCACACAAGCCGCACGCCTACAAAACCATGGACATGACCAAGCTAAATGTCCACTGGCTGACCGCACTTAAGGCGTGGATGTTCTCTACGCTGTCCCTCTCCTGGTTTGATGACTGTTTTGTTCCCAATGTAAAGAAATTCTGTGAGCAACAGAATGTGCCATTCAAGATTTTGTTGCTGCTGGACACTCGCCCCTACTGTTAGATCGTCACCCCAACCTAAAAGTGGTCTTCCTTCCTCCCAACACTACGTCTATATTACAGCCCATGGACCAAGAGTTAATCTGTAATGTAAAAGCTGCATTCTCAACAAAAAAATTCAAACTCCTGAACGACTACACCAACACCAGGGAAGAGTTGCGTAACCTGAGTGACACCACCACCCATAGCAAGAGCGAAGAAGATGAGGATCAACAGTTGGCACAGCAAAAAATACTGTTCAAACAATTCTGGAGAGTATTTAACATCAAGAAAGCTGTGGACTTCTTGGTGGAGTCATGGGATCAGCTGTCTATTGCTACAATTCGTCACGCATGGAGATGTGTTGCATGGAATACCAGGTGAGAGGAGGAGTCAATCTGTGACTGGTGAGGTTCAGAATGTTGCAGTAGCAGTGGACCTTGCCAGAGAAGCTGCGCAGACTGTTATAGTTCCAGGCTTCTCCGAGACCACCAGCGACGACATCCTGGAGGTGATCAGAGATCCTGAAGTGACTGCCGACGAGATGTTGGAAGAAGATCACATCAGTGAAGAGGAGGAAGAAGGTGCATCATTCTCCGAAGAACACAGTTTAACTCAGTGATATTAAGGGTGCCATGGAGTGTGCAGAGAAAATGAAGTCCTTCCTTTCCCGCGACAATGACGATGACCGCTATGAAGTTTTCCATACCCGGCTGGTGCAGGCTTTGGAGCCGTACATCACGGTGTATCACGACAACATAAACACCAGCTGTCAAAAAAGCATAACCGAGTTCTTCGCCCGCAACCCACCACAGCCAGCCCAAGCCAGTGATAGTGACAGTGAAGATGACTTTGAGGGATTTGTCATGGAAGCCCTGACAGTGATGGTGATTCACCTGAGGGCCAGTAATCTGCCCTCTGCCTCGGAACCAGCCTCCATCCCCGTATGCCGACCCATCTCTTCTACTACCGTAAGTGTTCCACCTAACTTTTAGTTTTTCTAACCTAAACTTTATTTTTCCTATGTTAACCTTTATTTTTCCTAACCTAACCTCTTCTATATTACTTGTTTTTTCATACCATCATAAAGTTAAGATAAAATTCTTACTACAACATAGTTGTGTGTCGTCAAAAAGTGGAGTTTGGGGGTCGGCCCGGACTCCATTTCAATTAATCCCATATGTTATGTTATTCACTTTATGCGGGACCCTGCGGGTTACATTAACCAAGTAAAGTGAGGGTTAACTGTAATTGCATAATGTAATATTACTGATATGTAATTTGTCTTGGTACGCCTTATTGTGTCAAAAAAAGCATAAATTAAATGCATCCTCCGAATGCGTGAATTTGCTACCAGAGTTTATGCCTTATTGTGGGTCAAAAAAATCATAAATTAAATGCATCCTCCGAATGCATGAATTTGCTACCAGAGTTAACAGTTAATTCATGTATATAATTCTTCTGATAAACTTCCTACATAATTGTTTGGAATAATGAATATATGTATCTTTATATAATTTAGCTAAATATCTTTCTCATCAGGAACGGTCATCCCAATGATTAAGAATAAACTCATTTAGAAACACATCATTACTTCAGCACAAAATCAGACAGATTTGAAACTGCCAATCACCTGATAGTCTTGAGAAAGGGGCAGGGCATCTTTTCTCAGCTGAGAAAAATAAAATGCACTACAAGAGCTTTGAATGCATTATTGCACATAAATGTTTAAAAATTAGATATCTGTACTTACCAACAACACATCTGCATAGTATACTTTAAATTTTTATGACTGTTTTTTTTTAATCTCTATATACTAACAAGTTATATTTTCTTCAACATACTTCAGATCACCCACCGAATCTCAACTCTGAGTAAGATACTTAATTAAATACATAAAAATATTTCATTATTTATTACCAATGCAATAGATTGGGGTAGTTATATGATTTAAAAGTCTTCTAATCTGAATAATTACCAACTGTATCGATGAAAACATCTTCAACGAAATCAAGTGACTCTTTCTTTGTCTTCTTGTGTTTCTTCTTTTTCTGCTCACCTGAAATTCAAAAGACAATACAGTACCTCTTCCAGACACATACAAAAATTAAATACAGTATAAAAATTATCTGAAGAATTGGGGTAATTATAATATGATTTAAAAGTCTTCTAATCTGAATAATTACCAACTGTATCGATGAAAATATCTTCAACGAAATCAAGTGACTCTTTCTTTGTCTTCTTGTGTTTCTTCTTTTTCTGCTCACCTGAAATTCAAAAGACAATACAGTACCTCTTCCAGACACATACAAAAATTAAATACAGTATAAAAATTATCTGAAGAATTGGGGTAATTATAATATGATTTAAAAGTCTTCTAATCTGAATAATTACCAACTGTATCGATGAAAATATCTTCAACGAAATCAAGTGACTCTTTCTTTGTCTTCTTGTGTTTCTTCTTTTTCTGCTCACCTGAAATTCAAAAACAGTTCAGTACCTCTTCCAGACATACAAAAATTAAATACAGTATAAAAATTATCTGAAGAATATACAGTACCAAAATATGAAATTTACTGGACAGTGACCCCTCGTTTAACGAACTGCCTGCCATAAGGATCTTCAATTCGGTTATCGAACAAAAATTCGGTTAACGAATTTCTTACGAACCGACCTCAACATGTTTTCGCTTGCACTGACCGGCCAACCAGCTTTAGTATCAGTCCGCCAATACATTAATCAGTTCTAGGGCTTAAATTCCTTACTATTTTAGTAAATATCAAGAAGTTTATACTATTCAATAATTTTAAAAGTTTAATATTCAATGTTTTAGTCATTTTAACAATTATTGAACATAATTGAAGGTAAAGTGACTAGTTTAATGTGCTGCATCCAGCCTCTTAACACAGCAAACAGGCGTTAGTCTCTCTTTGTTTTCACTGGAGGTAACATCTGGCTTGAGACTCTCTTCAACTAAACGCTTTTTTTCTGTGTTTCCAAGCAAGTTATTGGTCATTTTGAAATATTTTACATATTGACAATATATAATGCCAGCCCAAAATCGGGGGGGGGGGGCATGCCCCCCCCCCCATAGAATCGCCCCTGCTGGCATCCCATTCAGAAGAGCTCACCAACGAAGATCTACAACAATTAACAGAACATAATCCAGTTGAACACGTTCCAGCAAGCAATGCAAATTTTTCTAGATGACGACCCAAACAGAGAACGTAGATCAAAGGTTCAACGCAGCATTGAGGACAGTCTTGGTTGCTACACAGAGATCTATAAGGAGAAGATGAGTAACACCAAGCAATCAACACTGGATTCATTTTTTCGTCGTGGGACGGGAGGAGCTTCTTCACAACAGCCGAGGAGGAACAAACAACAACGGAGGAGGAGCAACCAGCAGCGGAGGAGGCAGCCACAGTGATTCCCCACCCTCCTCTCCTGCTATCCTCCTCCTTTGCTCCACTACCCGGTACCCACCACACACTCGCTCTACCACCTCTGCCCATCGGTGAGTACCAATACAAACTTAGTACTGTAGTTCTATATACTATTCTCTATAGAAATGGCAACAATTTACTGTATATGTAACTTTTTTCATGGGGCAAAGGGAGGTTCAGGAACATAATTCCCGTATTTTATCTATTTCTTATGGGGAAAATTGATCCGCTTAACGTTGTTTCGCCTAACTTCGCGTTTTCAAGAACATAACCCCGCATTACGCGAGGACTAACTGTATACAGTCATGCGCCGGTTAACGTCCTAGATACGTTCTTGGAAACGTGATGTTAACCGAAATGGACGATGTCCGATCATCACAAACTTTTTATTTATACTTACGTGTATGTGGAATACTATATACGTACAAATACACTTTTACTCTTCAATCACTACAGGTGATTAATTTTTATCTCTTGTGCAAAATACATGACGTTTATATTAAAATTATTCACTGTTCTACAAGGATTCCAGCAATGCCAGCAGATGGGGGAGAGAGCGAGGGGGCGTGGGGAGGTAGTACGTTTGACAGTTGGCACAAGCCCAGGTCTAACGCATGTATATTTATCAGTTCTTAGGTGACTAAGCTTCTCTTATAAAAAGCCAGTGAAATGACCTGGGTGAATATAATTAACATAGCTGGGATTCTTGTAACATACTGATTAATTTGAATATAAACATGCTATAATTTGCACTCGACAAAACAATTTTAGTACCGTAATCAAATTAGTACATGTGCACTCCAGCTTTGCACTAAGAAATCTATGTAAATCTACCCAAAAATACAGTTGAAAAACTTTTTTATAAAATGTACTACAGTACTGTACACTAATGTACAACAATTTTTATATCTTGAGCAAAATATATGACGTTTATAGTCAAATTATTGGCGGTCTTGCAAGGATTCCAGCAATGCAAATTATAATCTCCCAACTTAAGTCTAAGATATCATATAAGGTAAAAACTAAGCCTAAAAGCCTGGCTTGAGGGGGACTGCCGGCTCCGCCACCCAGTGAGGGGTTGGGGGGGGTTGAGGTGAAGATCTCTGTGTCTATTTAACAGTCCTACTAAGCTTCTCTCATTTTAAAATGCCAGTGATATGACCTTGGAAAATATAATAAACATAGCTGGGATTCTTGTAGATACTGATTTATTTGAATATAAACATGTTGTAATTCGCACTATACATAAAAATTTTAGTACCGTAATCAAATAAGTACATGTGCATTCCAGCTTTGCACTAATTTATTTTACGTTTATTTTAGTATGGTGTGTGAATGTAAATGGGTGAAAATAAATGAAGAAATTTATGTAAATCTACCCAAAAATGCAGTTGAGAAACTTTTTATAAAATGTACTACAGTACTGTACACTAATGTACTACATTTTTTATATCTTGAGCAAAATATATGACGTTTATATTCAAATTAATCTCTGTCTTGCAAGGATTTCAGCAATGTAAATTATATTATCGTAACTTTAGTCTGAGATATTATATAAAATAAACATAAAGAAATCACCAATCTTTTATCTTGAACACGAGGGTGGTGGGAAAAGGGGGGGGAGGGGGCGGGAGGTGAGGTGACAGAATGTCTGGCGTTTGTTTGTTTATTTATTTGAGATAAGATTTGACGGTTGGCGCTGAAGGCCTGCCTGCGTGTTTATTTATCATTACTTAAGAGTGACTAAGCTCTTCTCATAATTTTCCACCCAAACGACCTGGGTGAATATAACTTACATTGGAGGGATTCTTGTAAGATAGTAATTTATTTGAATTTTTTTTTTTTCAATTTAAATTTTAATTGTTTATTCCTTGATATAGGAAGCGGGATCCTAGTGGTCACTTGGTACCCCTATACCATAACACCAGAAGCAACTGGCCCGTGTCAAGTATATACAGTCATCCCTTGGTTATCGCGCCTAATTGGGACCCCGCTCATAACGAAAGTACAGAACCTATGGGATTTATTCTAATTGGTTCACGCACCCATTTTACGAACTTTTAGACCATATATATAATGTTATGGTAAATATCATAAACACACATAGACATGGCTAGGTTTATTACAAAGTGATGAAAAGGGTACGCTTAATACTGTGGTCCACAAAACATGTAGCTATGCTTTTTTTTATTTGGTCCCCCGTTATACGCGTCCGTTTTCTGTCACATCAGGACGCCCGAGTCCTCTGTTTTCTCTCTTAATCTTAGAGTGCAACAGAAACTTTACTATTTTTAGTAATGCCACAGAATTTGAAATTGCAACCCCAATTGCAACTTGCAATCGTTGAGGCAACTAGATATGTCTGATTACAGCAAATGTGTTATTGTCAATTTGTAGGTGAAAGATTTTATCCTCAATAGATGTAGGTTAACATTTCACCTGTAGGAAAATGCTTAGAAAAACCTAATTAAGAAAGCATATTCTTTTAACACATAATATCTGACCAGTATGGGAAGGATCATCGTGTCTCCGTCAGGGGGTCGTGGACCAGCAGGCGTCACGTGTTTTTTTTTTTTGGGGGGGGGGGGGGAGAGCCACGGACGTATATGCGATCGGACGTTAACCGGCGCATGGCTGTATTCCTATAATTCATTCATCTTAATTTATTTCATAATATATTCCTATAATAATAATCGACTCCAGAACCGCTCAGTTAATTCTTATTCATTCTGAATTAAGATAGTTTAATTTAATTTTTGGAAAAACTTATAAATTAAGCCGAAATATGAATTTTAAGGATTCGAATAAACGAGGGTACAGTGTACAGTACTTACACTGAGATTTTGGGCACAAATAAAATTTTCAGAATTATGGCGGGAATAGTAAGGCTTACTCGTTAGTGATCTTGTGGCCAACAAAACACTTTTTCTCTCAGAATTGAAAATTAACATGTTTTTTGTGGTAAGTAATTAATGTTCCAATGCTAATTACATTGTGCACTTTTCCAAGAGTCATTACAGGAAGTACTAATTACCCAAGAATTTACTTTTTGACCCTGAAGGTAGAGTTACTTTAAAAAAATATAAAGGTTTCCATTGAAATATAAATCCCACGTACATCAATATAAAAAAAATACACTTGGCTGAACCATTGTAAAATAATTAATGTCCAAAACAACTATCTGATGGCTTCTTTTTAAAATTTAACAATACTGTATACATCCAGTACTGCACTGTAAAACATACATTTGTTTTTCAAAACTGAAGTGAATTTATGGGAAAGTTATAAAGAAATAATCCAGAAATAAATGGCATAAAACATTCAACACAGTAAAATTGCAGGATACAGTAACAGGAGATACCTACTGTATACTTTTCTGCAATCCATATCCATATAATTTTTTTTATAGCCTCTAAATGGAGTGACAGTCACCAACATTTTTTACAAAAGGAAAAATCACATGCTGTACATACTGACCTCCACTTTCCACCAACAAATCATCAAACAGTTTTCGCTTCTTCTCTGTCTTGTCTATGAGCTCTTGCCAGTCAGATTTATCTCCTCTTCTGAACATATGAACCTTTAGGATAAATAAATAAATACCTGTACAGTAAATAAATAAATATATATCATCCTACACCAGTGGTCCCAACCTTTTGCAGAAAGTGTAGGGCACCAAAACTTCGGATCTACATTCAAGAAATTGTTTTTTCTCGCATGTGCTGTACTGTACAGTTACTTGCAGTTTTATAAGTCTAACCATTACCAGTTACACACTTTTTACATTTACTCTTGGAGAGGACACGTGTAGTGATATTTCCGTTAGCTGGAACAATTGGTGCAGAGCACTTCTGGGAAGGAGAGATTTCTGGGTAATGAGACGACTCCCTCAAAGCCGGGAAAAAACCGCATCCCCAGAATTTTCCGGGTAATGGAAAATTATTCTCAGAAGTTCCAGGAATTGTGCATTATATCATCTCTCAAACCTGAAAAAATTATTCCCCATCTCTGGAATTTTCCGGGTATATATCGGAAAATTTTTCTCTGAATTTCCGAAAAATACACCTGATTTTCATCTCTCTAATCCAGGAAAATAACTCCATCCCTGTAATTTTCCAGGTACTGGAAAAATTTTCTCGGTATTTTCCAGCTTTGGGAACGATTTAACGAGAAAATTCCAATTCTGGCTATCGGAGAGTTCCAGGTTTGAGGGATTCCTGTATTTACCCCAGTGAGAAAGCTGACTCTCTCTCTCTCAAACTATAAAGTTGTATCAAATTATTATACATTTTCAATAATTTCACTCTTACAAAGAATCCCAAATAATTCAAATTTTTCTAATAAACCTGTAGGCTCCATATGGTTCTGCAGGTGCCCAACTACAGGTTGGGGGACACTGCCCTCCACAATAGTAATGTTCACACATTTTATATGTACAGGTAAAGTACTATGAAAAAAAATTATAGTGAAAATGCTTAAAATCATTATCATCTTCTATGGCCATTTTCCACACTTGTATGGGTTATCTGTGATTACCTAATGGCATGATGTCCCAGTTGCCATCAGGCACATTTAAAGCAAGTTCTATGGCTGGATGCACTTTCTATCATCAACCAACTTTTAAATAAAGGGAACTGGGCTTCAAATGTAAGACTTGCAAATGCCTTCTTGACTGGCAAGGCAGGATCGCTATTCCCTGAGGTAAACAAAGATTACCTGTTATATAATGGGGTATGTTTTTCCACAATGACAAATTGTGTCTGTTCAACTCTCACAAGACCATTTATTGTATCCTCACGTCCTTCTTACTGGAAACATGCCATAACATCAAACATCTAGCAAGTAAGTATATGTCTGGCAACACTTATAAAGTACACGGCCTAAAGCCATGTGTTTCACCTCACTCCTTTAACATTTTCCTTCCACTTCATCCCTTCTAGTAAAGTTACTACCATACCCTAAATCCAATGAAGCTTACCTACTCTCAGCATTTCATGCTTTATATTCACCAATACTCCATACATTTAATTAACCATAAATGTAAATTCCCCAATAATCAATTATCAACACTACCTCATATTGCTGCTTTAACAAATACTGTATACAGAAAGATTAAAAAATTTAGAAACTCACCTGAAAATTTGTATAAATTATAATTCCAAATGGACTGCCCTTCAATTTCAACTCATCCACAACAAGTTCACTACATATTTGTGTCTTGATTTTGGTGCTGGCCACTTTCCACAATGCCTCCAAGCTACGGGAGCCGTGCTTGGAACAAGCAAGTGATGTGCATGTTCCCTTGGAGAAGAAGCACAAAATTACATTACAGTATGTCTATATAAAAATTATCACTCGTTTTACCTTATACCTAAAAATCAATATATTCTTACTGACTAAACAAGTAAGTTTTTCACTATGTTATTTACATGAATACAGAATACTTTTTTCTTTCAAACCTTTACTTGCTAAATGCAGGGTGGTTTGAAATGAGCAAATATAAATACATTCTTCCTTATTACTGTTAAACATGTGTTATGGTATGGCATCACCCATTCACAAGACCCCAAATCTGCTTTCTTCTGCCATTTACATATCCAAAAATCACCTGTCATTAGCACATTCTTACCCCAAATCTCTCAACATCATGCTCCCAACATATCAATACAAATACCTGCTTCCTGAAGGTCTATCCCCCTCACTTCCAGCGTATCCTTCGCCCTATCAATCCACCTTCTTCCAGATCTCCTCCATCTCTCAAGTATAAATTTGTTTTGAAGTCTGGTATGAATTCATTAATAATAAAATTTTTGTTTTACATTCTTAAACCATTTTGTCTTGTCGTTTATCCTAGAGATCAGCTACCACCAAAATTATTTTATTTTTCTCACCTACCTTAAATCTATTCAAAAATTTTTCTCGATTTTTAGCCCCCAAAAAGGTGCTCAAGACAAAGGCATCAACAACATGAGAGCCACGGGGGTCACAGGCCATCACCTGAAGGTCTGCTACACTCATGTCAAGTAAGCTGTTCACTACCTGAAAATCCCATTAAATAATCCATTAGACTCTGGACAGTTATTTGAGAAGGTAAGGTAATATGATTTCAAAGATTAGTCTTAACTTCTATATTTTCAGGACTGCTCCTGATATCCTTTTTTTCTGGGGGAACTTATTTTTGTCTGAACACAACATGGTAAGAGACATGTCCTGTCATCCGTGACATGAAAATAAAATAAAAATAAAATTTCATAATGCTACCAAACATCAATAGCACATGCAAATCACCTCTCCACACAGGATTGGCTGATCTAAACCAAATAAAAGGTATTGTTTTGGAGGTGTTTTTTAACCTCTTCTCTTTTCATTAGTGTTAATAATTTTTTTTTATTATTATTTCCAGGTGGTTTTAATGATTTATAGCAGAATTCCATCACCACTAGTACAAAAAGGGCTGTCACTATTAAAATCTAAAATTAAAATTGAAGTCCAAGCATATGGATACAACCTACTTCATAATATGGTTAACTTCTTCACACTACATCTTGAAGTCACATACCTGGACAAGTATTTTAATGCGCCTACCAGTCCTATTCTTACCTTCTACTCTTAAATACGTTCAGCTCCTACTGCCGTTTTCCACCACTGCCATTGTTCTAGTCCGTTTTGGTAATTAAGTGTTACTGTATATATTCTAAGTGTGGTCTGTTACCTTTCTTTTAACATGTAATGGACATGGGCTAGAGAGATTAAAATGTCCAATGATGCAACACATTATCTTTATTCATAGCTAGTGTAATAATATTTCAGATAATATTATCAATCAAAACACTTGACATCTTACCTCTACAAAATACACAATAATATCATGAAGTAAAATAATTAAATTAAATTACCTTGATAGGCTTATGGAAATGTAGTAGCTCCTGGAGAGTGAGAGCACCTTGTAGAGATATAGGAGGCAAGTTACCCTCTGAGTGTTTGGCCTGATACTCCTTATAAGGCATCATCCGCAGCAGCATTGGAGCAAACTGTACCTGTAATCTTTCTGGCTCCCAGCACCCAAGTAACTGCATCAAAGCCTAGAGAAGCAAATTATACCACATTTAATATAAATGCTTGAAAGTGGTATTACTGTCATTTATATATTGCTCCTTCATTTTCTCTATCAGGAACACTAACTAACAAGCAATAAAAGAGATACTGTATTCAATTCTCTAGTTCTATGAAGGGTCATTAGTTAAAAGTAAGGTTTAAAAAAAATAACAACCTTTCACATAAGCAAAGAAGTGATTCTCCAATTCTTATCATCCTGCAACTAGTGTGTTACATCATCTCCAAGGCAGGATGACTGTCCACTAAAGGGTTGTTGCACCAGCAACAAGCACACCAGATAGTTTGCTCCATTCTACTGCTGCATATGCAAAGTGAAGTGTACAAGGAGGGAACCTCCATGTACCCTACGAGGAACTGAACTTAGTACCCTAAATTTCTGAGACAAGTGAACTTAAAATAATAATAATGATTATGTTGACTTTAAGCAAATTGACAATATCAACTTAAACCAATTTTCCAAATTCAAAACCTTCACACATTTCACTTCTGCATTTTGGTCCTCACAACTTTCCATTACAAAACAGCTGAAATCAAGTTTTAAGCTACTTCATTGAGTGTTGGTCAAAACTTCCCGAAATCAATCAGTCAGTCAACCGTGGTGACTTGACAAAACTAAAAAGGAAACCAGTCTTCCTTCAGCATTAAAAAAGTAACTGCATTCAAACAATAAATTTCACTTATCAATCTTATTTTAACTAAAGATACTATCCTCATCCTCCGGCCAATGAATATCCTTTTCTCAGTATTTTCAATTATACTTAAATAGATCATCTCCAAACATGGGGTCGCATTCACAAGATGCATTGTAATGGGTCCCATAAAGCTCATAGTCCAGGTGTCAAGGACTGAAGGATGTGGCCTACAGGTGCTGTTTCGTTAAGTCGGGATCATAAATTATGGTCAAGGAAATAGAGCAGTTCTCTCCTTGTGTCAAGTCAGGTTAGTCCAGGGAAGGCAAACACTGATGACACGTTAAGCTGAAGAAAATTCACACTCCTTCCTTTGAATTGTTCTCGGCTCAATGCACGCTGGATGTAGACAAAAAATGGCAACAAATTTCAATGATACATTCCTTGGGTTGCTTACTGAATCTTTGGATTTTGTTCAGTTTCTGTTCAGTGTGGCTCCTTTGTCCTCGAAACAGCAGAATTACAGGCTGACAATGAGGCAAGGGTGATTTTTGCCATCCATGACGACAAATCATTATTTTGGGTTACAGTCGACCCTCGTTAATACGGACTAATAGGGGGGGAAGGGTGTCCGTTTTAGCCGATTGTCCAAATTAACCGATTTAGGGGTTAATATTGCATAATATTGCATTATAAAGCTATGTGTATGTTTATTTGAGTGCCCCGTCATAGGAGTCCGTTTTCTCTCACAGGAAGCCTGAGTCGTCGGTTTTCTCTTAATCTTACAGTGCAGTACACCAGTGACTTCTTTATTTCTTAGTGATGACAGAATTTGAAATTGCAACTGGGGCTGCAATTGTTGAGGCAACTTAGGTATGTCTGATTACAGTTGGAATATTCAAGATCCATTGTGGGTGATGTTTAAAGCTTCAACTGTCTTTATGGTTAGTAAAACTTGTTAAGTCTGTCTGAATGGCATGTGTGAAGCCTTGTGTTTGTACAACCGCTAAATATATGTTATGGTAATTATCAGAAACACATACCTAGGTATGACGAGGTTTATTACAAAGTGATGAAAAGGATACTGTACAGTGGGTAGTCCACAAAACATGTAGCTATATCTCTCTTTATTTGAGTGCCCCGTCAAAGAAATCCGTTTTCTCTCACAGGACGCCTGAGTCGTCCGTTTTCTCTTAATCTTAGAGTGCAGTACACCAGTGACTTCTTTATTTCTTGGTAATGACACAATTTGAAATTGCATCCCCAATTGCAACTGGGACAATCCCAGAACCAGAAATTTGATATGGACAGTTCAGATTTCGTCCGATTTATCCGAAATCCGGATTAAAGGGGTCCGAATTAACGAGGGTCGACTGTATTTATCAAATTGATATTCAGCAGCGAAATATCGAGATATTAAAGTTCTGATATAATTTGGAAGTCTGTGAGGCAGCTTTCTCGTCAATGGTGTTTATGAAAAATTATCACTGTAACCATATATCAAGCTTAAACTTAGAGAAGCGTGTTATGTTGTTTAATCACATAATTATACCCCCAGTTAACAGAAAATTTATTAAATGATAATGCACACACATTACATATAAATTATGACTGATGTAACCTGTAATGAAAATTAATTATATGATTGACACAAGTCACATACAAAATACTTACAGTATGGCAGATGTAACTATGAAAATTTTATATATTATGTTGCTTAACCATGTAATTATATTCCCACATATAGAATGTTAAATGATCATATAATGTCACATATTAAACATGACCGAGGACTGTTTCTGCCAGTGTTTACTTTTAGACTTCTCAATTTATAAAACGTTTTCCTTAATCATTTTTAAAGTTAAATACATATATCAATATGTCCGTATTTACTCTGAGAATCTTCATATATACAGCATGCTGTATGTAATGACTTGAGGTCACACTGGATAGGTGACAGTACCAGACAGGGTTGCACTAGGAAATGCTTGTGAACCACTGCTCTATAACAAAAGTACCCCTTAAAGATCCTTAGTACTGTACTGTATTACCTGCATACATCTTGACTGGGAAGCGGAGAGTCTGCGACATGCCTGGCTAAGTGCATGAACCACACCCATATGTTGAGCCTCAGTTGCTGCTTCTAATGCTTCACACACTTCTTCAAACAGCTCCCCAAACTGAAGGAATAAATAATCTTTGTATTACTGGGTAGATAAAGAAAATATTACAATTGGTACAATAATTCATCAAAACTCAACAACCCAAAATTTTCTAGCTCAGTCATACATCACGTACTCCAGGCATAGGCAACCTTTCCGCAGTCATGGGCCGCATTATGATTTAGGTATTTTTCTGCCGGCCAATGCACCAAAATTTATATCCTACCTAACCCAAAAGTAATGTTAATATTATATTGTATTGTATCAGCACGGACAGTGAAACAGTTTATCATCACGTCCAACTTACGCTATTTCTGTTTACAATTACAATAGTCTTTTTCCCATTTATGAAACAAATTCTTCATAATAATTTTTTAAGTAAAATGTTAATGTTTCTTGGCATTTAACAGAAGATGAGTGAAGCAGTCTGTGAATACATTGATTTTTCCAACAGCTACAGCATTTTTCTTTCTGATGAGACACACCCAACAATAAAATGTCAATGTTAATTTTGACGCATGAGGTACAATGAAACAACCTACAGGCACATCTAATCAGACAAAAATAAATAGATAGAACAGACAGCCAGGCATGAAGGATGAGGTACTATGGAGAGATATAGTCTATCAACAAGGAGGAGACCTTTACCTTTGACCCATGTGACCACTGCCAGTGAACTCACACAAGTTAAAATGTTTAGATTGTTGACTATATTTAATTCAACGTTACATTTTTGTAGTTACTTACTCCTTGTGTTTTATCATATGCTATCACCAAATGCATCCCCCTATTAAATCATAAAGTTTTAGTTTTATGGACTATGCTACCTCAACCCTGCACCGTACATCTACGGTTATATTTCCCCCTCTCAATATTCCTCACCTGTAATGAGCTCTCTTCACTCATCTCCACTATACAAGGTTTATCCAGTCGCCATAATAAATGTAGGGATGTCCAGAAACTGTTCCTATGACTTGAACCCCAAAGACAACCCAAATAGTTACATCTCTAAATGCATAGAATTTTGTCTTTCATATCATCAATTTACAGCTTCCTATCTTTATAACATCTGTATGCTGGTTTAACAAATACAAGGTTAAGGGAAAATTATAATATTCCATCTTGATTTCCTAATTTTCATGTCAATAACTGTCCATAATTCTATAATCAAAAGCATTCTAAATCAATTATCCTTACAAGATTAACTATGCATGATTAGATGCATAAATACCCATACAGTGCTGTCAAACTTACCAAAACCCTGTAAATTACTCAAGACAATCTGAAACTTTACTGTACCGTATCTTTTTCTTTCCAAGATGACAAAAGCTTCTGTACAGCAAAGTTTGCTGAATGATGTTGAACTAGCGTCTTCATATTTCCCTTGAAATACTGTTGGAAAATTTCTTTTTGTTGTTCAGCTGTGGAAGACATTATCATGACCTGAAAGAGCAGAACACAGTATCCAATAATTAAAGAATCCCCAGTTTTTATAAACTAAGTAATAAGGTACAGTACTGCAAACAATGCTATATGCCCAATGAGATGCAAAGGGCATTTTTTATTATATTGTACTGTATTCCAGTTTTAAGAGAGCGTTAGACTGATTTGCCGAGCCCTACATCCTGCGGGCCAGACCTTCGTACAAGCAATGTAAACTTCAATCTTTTTTAAGTGGAAAATAATAAATGAGTTTGAAAAGTTGATGACAATTTAGCTGCCAGTAACCTAAATATAAGACTGTACATATGAGTCCAATTGTGTGTGTGTGTGCGTGTGTGTGTTTTGGGTATGTAGACAAATGGAAACAGTACAGGGGCCACCCCAATTTCGCGGATTTTTACTTCGTGGTCCTCGGTTAATCACGGATGACACCCTGGATGTACCCAAGAATGTCTGTGGGTAGTTTTAAAGTTGCCAGCATTTTCGCGGCTGGGACAGGGAACTATTCGTTCTAGAGACAGTAACTTCCTTTACCTGTATTGTAAATATGTGTTTTGTGTGTGTGTAGACACACACACACAAAACACATACAAATAAATAATAATGGGAAAATACTCTCACAAATAATCAGAAACAAATTTATTAAAAATGTGAGTCTACCCTCAATTCCATGCTCTATTCAGTACTTCATTAATAGAGCACGAATTTGAGGGTAGACTCACATTTTTTTTTAAATAGGTTTCTGATTATTTGTAAGAGGATTTTTCCAATTATTATTTATTTGAATGTATGTGTGTGTGTGTGTGTGTGTGTGTCTACACATACACACGCACAATACTACAGGTATAAGAAATAATTGCCCTAAGAGCAATTTTGAGAACCTAACCCAGCGAATTTGGGGGGGGGGGGGGGGAGGGGCTTATGTAAACATATACTGTACATGTACATGTACACTAACCACAAAAAGTTCTCGAGCAGTTGGGCATGACAGATTTCAGAATGAGTACAGTACTATGGTTCGTGTCATCTCAGAATGGTTGGTATGCCTGGTTGCGAAGTGACTCTCAATATTTCATAATAATATATGTTGCTTGTCT
Source organism: Homarus gammarus (assembly GCA_958450375.1). Taxonomy (NCBI): domain Eukaryota; kingdom Metazoa; phylum Arthropoda; class Malacostraca; order Decapoda; family Nephropidae; genus Homarus; species Homarus gammarus. The sequence goes on along the minus strand of CAUDMG010001373.1, from coordinate 96,165 downwards.
TCATAATTTATAGTATTTACAGGTGAAAAGAAGCACCGTAATTTAATTTGCAACAAAGCTTCCTCAGAGAGTAGTGTTCAGATTTCTCGTTCGTTTTGTCATATTGTATGACCCTTAGAGCATTCAAGAACTTTTTGTGACGAGTGTACATACCTTTGAAAAAACAGAGAACTTGATACAAGCCAGATACTTAAGAGGCTAAGGCCCAATCACTTTTTTAAATTACCAGTCATATTCAATGATGATCTAATGTCTTTTTAACTGCACTATTTTACAATTCCTACTATTTACCGGCTCCACAATACTCCATCTAAACAATGGCTACAGCAACAAATGTAGAAGCACTTAAGTACCTCCAGCAGGCGTGAGGCTGGTTTATCTTGGAACAGTGTAGGCAAACCAACAGGCACACCTTCATAATTGCTACCATCATCATAATAAGCAGACACCCCAGTCAAGCCATGCTGCAGAATATGAGTCACTAATGTTTGACACTGTTCCTCTTCAACATCTCTTAAAACCATGAGCAGAGACTGTAACACTGCTGAACCACAGTCACATTGGATTATTTCTGAAAGCGAAGAAAACATTTATTTGGGATTTGTTTACTGTTCTAAGATCATTGAAACATAAACTGTGTTCTTGGATGAAACATTATTCTCACCTTCCCATAACAATTTAAACAAATGTAATCACTCTACCATCACAATCATCTACCTGTTACTGTCAGAACTGTAGTATCTTTTGCTATCATCTATGCTCACTTCCTCCTCACAAACATTCACTTGGTTTATCTACAGTATGTCCTAATATTCAGTAACGTACACTCCTACTTATTCACCCTCAGATGTATTCCTTGTAATTTTCCCAGATACAACTGTACATGAAGGCCATAGGTACACTCTCAACAAAAACTTCTCAAACACCTGGGCACGATGGCTGTGAGAATGAGCAGAATGGGGCTTGTCATCTCGGAATGGTTTCAGATTCATTATTCTTTTTTTCAGATTGCATAGTGCTTAAAGTGTTCAAGAAGTTTTTGGTGAGAGTGTGCATCTTCAGGTCAGAATAACAACCATTGTAAGGATATTTACCAAGTATTTTGACATCATCCTTCAAGTGTCATACTGGCAATCCACTTTACCCTGTCCTTCAAACAATAAATTTGAATTAATTAAAGTAGAACCAAAAGGGAAAACTTGCAACAGCTGCATTTATCAAAATAAATACTGTAAGTAAATAAAATGGACAAATTGGTGTAGAAACAATAGATAAGCATAAGTAAAAATTAGATTATTTGACAAAATCATAGAAAAATGTTTTCAAGCATTTTCTCATTTTCATTTTGGTGGTACAGGTATATACTGTAATTCTAATGTGCAGTTTTGTGGAAGTTTCTCCCACTATAGCGCATTTTTTTCCAGCTGAGAAATGATGCCCCGCCCCTTCCTAAAAAGTTACAACTGATTGGCTGTTGCAAACCTGTCCGATTTTGTCCTGAATTAATTATGTATTTCTTTGAGTTTATTCATAATCGTTGGGATGACCGTTTCTGACGAGAAAGATATTTAGCTAAATTATATAAAGATACATACATTCATTATTTCAAACATAAGCACATAGGAAGTTTATTAGAAGTATTATACATGAATTAACTGTTAAACTCTGGTAGCAAATTCACACTTTTGGGGGATGTATTTAATATATATTTATTTTTACCCACACTAAGGCATAGTATGACAAATTACATATCAGTAATACTACATTATGCAAAAAACAAAATTTTAAAAGATCAGAATCACATTGAAATATTACACAGCCGTCAGCAGAGGCGGAAAAAACGCTTGATGAGGGGGCGGGGCATCTTTTCTCAGCTGAGAAAAAACGCACTCTAAGTAGCTGAAGTTTACTTTAAGACAAAATTTTAGCAAAAATTTCCATCTGGATATCCAGAAAACTAACTCGGTCCTGACCTTGAAATACTGTATAAGTCAAATCCTTGTAGATGATCACCTGAAGCAACCCAATGTCATGACTGGATGTGAGAATGATTATACTATCAGAATTGGAGAGCTCACAACAAAATGTTGACATTAACTTTGGGATGGAGTTAACAGAGTTTGGACAGCAACAAGAGTGAAGAACAACAACATTCAGAGTACAGTAAATACAATAGTTAAGGGTGTGATAAAGAAATTGAAATATGAAGCAATGAAGTAAACTTAAAATCTAATTAAGATCAACAAGGTTAGAAGAAGTGAATAAACAAAAAGATTCCTAAAATGAAATAAGGTTAAATGTGCAGTAATCACAGAATCTAATAATTTTGCAAAACAGGCACTGGTTAAAATTTGGCAAATTGCACAATGGAAATACTGTATAAAGGTGAATAAGCCAGGACTTACCTGAAAGGTTTGGTAACTTAGTGAATCTGACAGCAATATCATGTAGCAACTCCTTCAATTTAGAAGGAACTGTGATGAACTTCCCCACTTCTTTTTGCAGGGCATGTGTAGTTTGTGCTCGATGACTGCTCTTTACAGAATCTTGAAGTTCCACACCCGAACATATTTCTAATACGGTGCGTATGACATGACTGGCATATGTGTTGCACACAAAGTCTTCCAAGTTATTGTATACAAATCGTCCCACCTACAATGGCAAGTCAAACACAGAAGAAAAAAATATAAGTACCCGGTATATGTAAGATGTAAGCACAGTATCATACAAGCAAACTATCACCACTCCTTAAACGTGTATAAATCCTATTAAGATACATTTCTATAACCTAAAAGTACAACATTTCTATTTTTGTAAATAAGTTCCTACATGTCATGAGGTTGTCAGATCAAGGGTAACAGATTCACTCTTCTGTTGCCAGTCGTTCATTTTCTCTAATTGCAGTAACAAATGTGTTATGTTATGGTGTTCTTTTTCAACAATATGGCCCCAACATGTCCATCATTCAACAGCGATATACCCATCCTCATAAACCACTCGACACCACTCTTCTATCATGCTTACACTCTGCTGTTTCCTACATGTACACTCAACAAAAACTTCTTGAACACGATGAATGTAAGAATGAGCAGAATGGTGCTTGTCATCGCAGAATGGTTTTAGATTCGTCATTCATTTTTCATATTGCTTATAATCTTCGAGAAGTTTTTGGTGAGTGTACCTATATCAGTCATCTATCCAATAGTTTCTTCACTCTTGCTCTTCCACCTTTTCCTTGGTCTTTTCCTCCCTTCCCATCATCTATTCCTGAATTTTATTTCTTTTTTACCAGTCATTCAATCACCATTCTATCTACACCTTAGCCCTCTGTCTGGAATTTCGTTTCCTTCTACATCTTTGTATTTCCAAACTGAGTATTCTCTGTATCCTATGCATCCATGATTTATAATGGTTCAAACAGAAATATCAGAACACTAAGACTCTCTGCACCATACATGTATTTCTATGCATAAATTATCTACCTTTTAACACTAAGTGAAGCATCTCATGTTTGAGTTGAAGTGTAAGGGCTTTTAAGGTTACAAGAAAGTGCATATCTGTTTTGTAGATTCTGAAAAAAGCATAGAGTAAGGTAAAATACAAAACTTGCTGATATCTTGGAGAAAATCGACATCAATGATGTAAATACAATGTACTGGCATTAAAAAGCTGCTGTTAATCAAACCTACTCATTGATTTAGTGTTAGAGGAGGAGTCAGAGAAGTCAGCATGCACTCTTTGCTTACTTCCTGTTGATAGCTTTAAAGAGAAGAAAACAGGTGCACTTGTAGGTAAATTTCATATGGAAGAGGTAAAGAAGAATGCCAAAGAAGCATTTTTTTTGCTTCAATATTGATTAAGAATTAGAACCCCCTTCCCCTCCCAAAATATGAAAGAAAATGATAGTGGTAGATTATTCTCATATTACTTCATGGTGATGCAAAATTACCGAGGGCATTGTCGAGAAGTATAAAGAAACCTGATAGTTAACACAGAAAGTAAGTACAATGACCCTTTGCTTCAAAGAGGAGAAAGGTGAAGGCAAGTAAGTAGTACTGAAGACATCTACTGAACATTGCACTTTAGTTGAGAAGATGATACAGTAACAAAAGTGAGCATACAAGTCATATGTTATGATAAACTAATTCTCAGTTTGTGTCGGGAAGACTATGGTCACAAGTTGGCACTGGCCATCAGTCAGTCTGGGGTATAACTCGGCGGCCTTGGTACAATAGTATGTGGAGGCCTGCGATTGGTCCTGGAAAGGAGGTGGGAAAATCTGGTGTGCCCCAGTCAGTTACTGAATATAGGCTGTGAAGTCAACATCTGGTCTCCTAAACCATAAGCATCAAGTGTTAGTGTACTCTTATTGCTCTAGACCCCAGTGTTATTATATTCTATATGGCGATGTTTAGGATTTAGTGATTATATATTATAGTGTGATGGTTAGGATTTAATGTTCATTTACTACTACCTGTACTTGAGTTTTCCAATTTCTTTTGTAGTAAATATTTTGTATAAAATTCCGTCATCACCTTTAGTTACTTTTGTAAATAAATAGTAAGTTTGAACTTTTAAGGTAATTTTCCTTATTAAACAGGCTGAAGAATTTGTTATGGAAGGGGTGAGTTAAAAAGTGGCTTTGTACCGCAACACATACCTTATTCATGAAGGTGTTAAATTCCTCTCTTTGTTCATCAGTAACTTCAATTATTATTTCCTTAGTCTCTCCTTCATCATTTTCCTCACATCGCTTCTGCACTGCACCTCTCTAGCCATAAACAAAATATATATTAAATCCTTTCATTTGCAATAAATTAAGAGATGTAATGTTAAATCCTCAAAATACGTAAACAGTTTAAGTTTCACAAAAGAAAGGAAAAATTTAATTACTATACATAAATAAGTTTGTGATTAAATAAAATACTGCATTGCATTACAGCTGTCTTTAATACTGGGTAATTTATGAGAACACCTCTACCACCAGAAGGAAGTTGTTCAATTACGTTCACTTTTTCCACTGATGTTCTTATCATTATACTAGTAGGTATTTTAAAAGAGGCGACAACTATTTATTTTAATTAAAATTTTTTTGTCTCTCTATCTATGATCATAATCACCTGTAGTGGGCAAGGCATGAAGTACAAGGGAAATTGCTGGGTAATAAACAATGAAAAACTTATCATATTACACTAAAATGATGTCTCCACGTGCTTTGTACATGAAGAAATTAATTATTTACTGTAAATACTCCTCTGAAAAATCTGCCGAGTTACAGCATGTCTGTTATAACCGAACCACTCGGTCTAGGCATACTGTCAAATCCAGAAAAAACATTTAAATTACACCATGATGCTTCAACAAAGTTGCTTTCATTGGTACCAAATATAAAAATAATTATTTTCTATTTAATATGATGGGGGGGGGGGACAGAGCCCCCTGGCTAGGAAGTTAGTATGGTTAGGTAGGTTGCTTTGGTTGGTAAGGTCAGGTCAGGTTTTATAAGGTGCTAGTAAATGTTACCTCTTTTTAAATATTTACTATAATAGGAATAAGAACATCTGTGGAAAAAATTAACAAAATCAAACAACTCCTTCTGGTGGTAGAGGTGTTCTTATACTTTACCTAATACTGTACTGTAACTGCACTGTATAAAAGACATTGTAATTATTGACAACTACCCCAAAGACATTCATAAACCAAAAAAAATTAATTTAATTACCTGTCCATACTTTAATGAAAGTGTGAGTAAAGTCTGCAGAACATGTGAAGCATAAGGATCAATACATGTCGGTCGGAGATCAGTGGCAAAGACCTGAGACAGTGCCTGAACTTGCTTGATGTCAGCTAGAGGCAGCGCATCATCAAGAATACGGGATATAACCTGGTTACTTGCTAAACTCTTCACCTGTCCCTCTCGCTCCAATTCATTAAAAAAATTTCTCACCAAAATCTCTGAAAAATTTTAAAAGTTTTAAAAAATAGTCACAAAGATCCATAAGCAGGAAAATAAATTCAAGCTCTCATAGATGTGGATAATCAGTTCAGTACTGTACTCAGGAGTATATACACCATAAGAAATTATGACATCATCTGATCTGCTTTCCCTAAATTATTTAGTACAGTATCAGGGATTTGTTAGGTGCTAAGAACCAAGTCATATGACAACTATCTAAAATAAAGGTAAAATTGTAGTTTTAGCCAATATGCCCTAATAGTTTAGAAATTAGTTTATCCTGTGTATTTTGGTGTGACTTAGTCAAATTTGACCCTTACCTCCAGGGGAAAGTACCAGTATTTTTATGGTAGTTCACACATCATTCCTACGTCAAATTTTAAGATAACTTTCTTCTATTACATTACCGTAGGAAACGTATAATAACGGAGATAGCGCATGCCAAATCTTTCTCTATTTAATTCCATTAATCTTCCCTTCATAAATCGCCAAGCGCATGCGTTCCCGTACACGTCACGCAGCCAATCAATAGCATTCTTCTTTTTTTACACCAATTAAAATTAATTGTGGTTTCTGCTTATAGAATTAGCTGTATTTTTTGCCCAATCAGAATTGATTGTGATTTTGGGTTTCATGCTTCGAAATTCAAATTCATTTCCGACTATGGAAGTCTGCGATGGGTGTCACTTCAATAATATGGAGTTAATTGAGCGTTTTGGGGAAAAACACGAACCAGCTATAGCATTTTATAGATCTCATGGTGTTCTCCCAACCTCAGTAAAGTGTCCTAAGTGTAATAAGGAGTGTAAATATCGTCAAAACCAACATAGTTGGCATTGCAGTAGAGTAGGTTAGGTCAGGATAGGTTAAGTTAGGTCATCCAAAAAAAAGGTTAGGTTTATATGTTTTTCTTGTGTTTTTTGGTATATTGTATTCACTTGGCCATGACTTTTGTCAGAAAATGCTTGTTTCTCTGCCCCACCCAAAACCCCTGTTCCCAACAGGGTCCCCTATCTTGTTAGGGGTAGACGGGGGCAATAACTAAAAAAACAGGCAATTTCCGACGGAAATCAAGGTCAGAACCAATCAAAACACACAAAAACACTAGAAAAAAAAATGGGTAAATTTTTACTTTAGGCCACGAGTCCCTAGGGGTTGACCAATATGTTTTTCCAGTGTATTTTGGGGTGTTTTAAACGAATCTGACCTTAATTGAAATTGCTCGTTTTTGCACCCCCCCCCCCCCCCCAACATTAATCAGGGTTTTTGGGTGGGGGAGAAAACGAAAACAAGTCATCTGACCTAACAAAACCAAACCTAACTCCAGGCCAGGGGCTCCACCCCCAGACACCCGGTAAGCCTAACCTGACCCCAAGCCGGGGGCTCTGCCCCTGGATTCTCAGTAGGCCTAGCTTAAACTAAACTAAATGTTTCAGTAGTTAAAAACTTTGGGGCGTGCCATGTCCTTAAATTCAATACCTTAGTTAGAAGTGGGAGGACCAGGGATACGTAAGAATTGGATAGAATGATCGTCTTTCTTGTAAAACTCGGCAATAAACTTAAAATAATCGTAGGAGTACAAATGACAACCAACCTCCACCACAGCCAGTGTAAGACTGGGCAATAAAATTACCCAGGCTGCTTCCTTTGAAAAAAAAATCAAATGTAATTGGTCGAAAAAAATTGCATGAAGATATCGACACCTTATTGGTCATGACTGGATGACGACAGTCAACATTGCGCATGCGTGATATACTGATAACATCATCTCACAGACGAAGACTGAAAACTATTTAAAATCAATTAAATTCAATTGTGTCACTATTATCCATTTCCGCCATGTATATATGGGGGTCTGACTAATTACCCAAATGTACCCAAATGTAGCCGCAATGAAGTCAAATAATGGTCCTACATGAATAAATCGGACTGCCAATCACTTCTCGACTGGTATTTGGTGTCACGAAGTCACAAAAAATTGGTAAACTTAATTTAATCTGAGTTAATAGATCAAGTGCATGTACCTAACCTAACCTAACACAATACAACTCAGATTAAATTAAGTTTACCAATTTTTTGTGACTATGACACCAAATAATAATCGAGAAGTGATTCACAGCCCGATTTACGCTTGTACGACCATCATTTGACTTCATTGCGGAAACATTTTGCTACATTTGGGTAATTAGTCGGACCGATATATGGGGTTCAAAATGCGCAGAATAGCGAGATCTAAATGTTTCAGTGGTTTATAACTTTTGGGGACACTATGTCCGAAAGTAAAATAATACCTAACATAGTTTTGACTTTCTAATCGAGTTGTGTGAACCGGTCCGACTAATTACCCAAATGTAGCAAAATGTAGCCGGAATGAAGTCAAATAATGGTTCTAGATGAATAAATCGGACTGCCAATCACTTCTCGACTAGTATTTGGTGTCAGAAAGTCACAGAAAATTGGAAAACTTACTTTAATCTGAGTTAATAGATCGCGTGCATGTACCGAGGGAGCGAGGAATTACCCAAATGTAGCCGCAATGAAGTCAAATGATGGTCGTACAAGCGTAATTCGGGCTGTGAATCACTTCCCGATTATTATTTGGTGTCATAAAGTAAAAAAATGGTAAAGTTAATTTAATCGGAGTTGTGTTGTGTTAGGTTGGGTTAGATCTATTAACTCAGATTAAATTAAGTTTACCAATTTTTTGTGACACCAAATACTAGTCGAGATGTGATTGGCAATCCGATTTACTCATCTAGGACCATTATTTGACTTCATTCCGGCTATATTTGGGTATATTTGGGTAATTAGTCGGACCCGTGTGAACTACTATAAATTTAACAAAGTACCTGTTTTGGAGTTATCCCCCCCCCCCCCCCTCCAAAAAAAATAAAACAAATATGGAAAACTTTATAACTCATTTCAGAAGTTTTATTCTTTGCTCCCTGGTTGAAATGGGGTTAGAAATACTCCAAATAAGGAGATCAAAAGGTTGGAGATGGTTAAAACAATTGTCTATGTATTGGCTTAAACTGCAAAACTATTTCACCTTCCATAAAAAAATTCAAGTAACGGGTAGGTGATTGACATACAAACTTACAGTATTACCGGAATGTCTACCGAAGTAATCAAATATAAGGTAATCTAAAACAAAAAATAACCCAAGTAATCTAAAGGAAAGTCAATCTACCATACCTTTTTCTTCACCATCCACATGTTTCAGCTGCTCAAACACACGCATGTAATAATTGTACTCTTCTTCAGATAATCTTTTCCCTAAGCCATAGTTGCCCCTTTTCGCGTGTCGCTTTGCTTGTCGAAGGAAATTGTCTTTTTTCTTTTTCTTAAACTTACAACCATCAGCCCCACGTGCAGCCATGATGTTTGTTTACAGGAGCAAGAACAGTTGAGCCTTATACTGAATTCCCTCACTCTGATGTCTGAAGCATTTAAGATATAAATATTTAATCAGTAAAATCGCTATGCAAATTTACATTGATTCATCGTGTGTATGAGATAATGCAGGTACACAAGAAGTGAACGGAAATAAAGTCACAGGAAAAAAAGGATAAAAGTCTGACTTGTACACATTAAATATGAATTGAATTGAAACAGCAACACAATTTATGTATATGATGGCATTGCACGTAGGTTAGTTTAAGTTAGGTTTATTCCGTGCCTTTTTTCCTGTGACTTTTTTCCTGTGACTTTTTTGCTGGATTCACACAAGACACACTTAAGTGGATAACGGAGCCATAATTCTTATATCAAGCGGACTGTGAAGAGCTGCAGAAGGATCTCGGTGTGTATGTTGACAAGGAGCTGAAGTTCTCGGGCCATTGCGATAAGGTAAATCAGGAAAATAAATTATTGGGTCTCATAAGAAGGTCGTTTAGATATCATCATGAGTGAAGTGCTTCCCCGTCTTGAGTATTGTCACCCCGTCTGGTCTCCGAGATATGCCCCGGATTGTCAGTTGGTAGTGTTACGAGTTGGGGATTTAGAATATAGTTAAAAGTCTACCCAGATCCCAACAGGTAACAGCAAAAAAAAAAAAACAAAGAATCTGACTATAAAAGGGTAGACAAAGGATGCGACTTTTTGTTGTGTATAATAAAGTACCATAAATCCCTTAAAAAAATATTCAGCTTTCTATAATTTACCCTTAACCATACTTAACCTAAACATTAACAGTATACACATATTTATACAACATACAATAATTTGAAGCAAGGTGGAGGTGGGGAGGCAATATAAGATTACAAATATTGAAGTGCGGAGCTGAGATATCTGACGAGTAAGGCTGAGAGTACTGTATTGTAGAAGACGGTAGGTAGTCACTGTGCCGTAGGTTTCCAGGATAGGTGATCCTGTGGTCACTTCCCAGAGTGAACTGACCTCTCATCGAACTATAGCTGATGAGGAAGACTTTGAGGAGGTGACGCAACAACCAGGATATGGAGAAGGATTCAGATTCAGATTTGCCCCCGAGGGGGCTAGTTTATTGGGCACCCCCTTACATCCTGTGCAAGGTGAAGCGCAGAAGCGTTTACAGCGCCCAACAGGGAAGTATGAAAAGTTCATACTTGCCTTCATGACTCGTACATTAAGGGCGTAAAAGCCTGAAGGGTCATAGGTTCTGTCAAGTTACATAAAGTGAGAGAATGATGAGTGTGTGGGGGGAAAGTTCCCGGTACATTTTATCTGTTTATGGCAAAGAGTGGCAGGTCCCTAATAATGTCAAATGCCAGGCCTGTGACTAGGAGGAGGGATATCTGGTCTGGGAGGGAAGAGGTGTTGGTAACGGCTGGGGACCTGCAGGAGGAGGTCATAGGGCAAGTGAGGATGTAGTGAGAGAGGGTGTGAGAGTCGGGTTGGCCACAAAGTTTACAAACAGTGCGGTGAGGCTCAGGGTTGCCAATGTACTCCCATAGGTACCTGTACCCTAGGCGCAGTCTCATGTATATAAGCTGTTGAGATCGAGTCAGGGATTGATATTCTTTGTAGTGGCGGTTGTCGTCACCGGTTACAGCGTCATAGTGGCATAGTGTGACGCTACCCCGTTGTTTCAGGTGTGTCCAATTTTCGTTGAATGCCTCTCGTTGTGTGGCGTGTATGCGAGATTTGAGATGATTCAGGGAGAGGGCGAGAGTGGCTTCAGTATCTTCTTCTTGTGTAGCTTCTTTGGCAAGCCGATCAACAGTGTCACAGGCAGTTATTCCTATATGTGACGGGATCCAAAGAAACTTGACACGGATGTCATCAGTTTGTTCTAGCCCGGCAACGGCGGCTGGGGAGGAGGGGGAGGGTAATTTGAGCCTCGCTAGCGCAGAAGTGCTGTCACTGATCATAAGGAGGTTCCGGCGTTCAGTGCGAGCATAGGTCGCCCCCTCATGAATGCCCGCGAGGATGGCTATGCTTTCAGCATCAGTGGATATGGAGAAGGGAAACCCCGGAGTGGTAACTAAGAGTAGTCATACTCGGGTTTCGTCCCTAGATGGCGTTGCTCGTGGTGCTGGGTAGGTAGATCATGACAATTGATGGCGTGGTTCGTAACAGTAGAAAATGTTCAAAGAAAGGGCAGCAGACGGGTGCCTGCACTTCGGCACCTCAACTACCCTGAGAGATTGGAGCGCCTTAACTTGCCTAGCTTATGCTACAGACGGGCAAGGGGTGACCTAATTGAGGTGTTTAAGCATCTCAAGGGGCACTACTCAGTCGAGTGTCATTACTTGGAGCTGGCGGACGCTCGCCCCACAAAGGGTCACGGTTCAAGATTGAAGAAGCCGCAGGTCCAGACAACCGCGAGGGCAAACTTTTTCGGAGTGAGAGTTGTGAAGTCTTGGAACATTCTACCAGAAAGTGTTGTGACGGCACTGAGCGTAAGCTCTTTCAAGACCAGACTTGACCAACACTGGAGCGGGTTCAGGTACATTCAGGAGCCGGTGCATGCCCAGTACTTGCCAACAGTGCATAACAGAGACGTGACCGATCGTCCAAGCGGCTAATGAGCCGATCTTTAGGTGAAGAGAATAAAAGAAAAGGAAAAGTAATCATAGACGTGACCGATCGCCCAAGAGGCTAACGAGCCGATCAGTGGTGAAGTAAAAGTAAAGTATATCCAAGGAAAATAATTGCCTTGGTCACACCACTATCGGACTGGAGTGTCCCCGAGTGAAGTATGTTCCAGCTTAAAGAATATTACTTTTCCGTCTGTCTTTGCTTATAAATCAAGAAAATTAAAGAAATTCATATCCAAATTCCTATAAAGTCTTTATAAAGCAGTGTATATAAAAAAAATATCTGGAAGTAGGTGGTTACATAATAATAATTTTTTAGCTTACGTTGTAGCAGAATAGATTATCTGAAAGTAATGATTATATTTTAAATACGTAGAAGGAAGATGTATATTTCGTCTAATTTAAAAAAAATATATGAACAATATCATGTTAATATTCACGTGGATTTGTGGTGAGTGTGTAGTAGTAGAACGTTTGGTTTATCAACCATCTAAGCCGCATTTGATCATAATGTTGTAGAATTTTTTTTAGCAATAGGAGGTGAGTGATTTGTTGAATACTTTATATCGAATGAACATAACAGTACATTATACACGATAATAACGAGACAGCAGCTTGTTCCGTGTGTGTGGTAGGAACTGTAGGGGAACACCTGTATTCCTGCGTTGTCTATATACATGCTGAACCAATTGTAAACATGTATGATAATTTAACTGACTGATTATCTGTGTATTTATTTATTCTTTTCTATCTGTCAACTCTGTAAAGATTAATTTAGATTAAATATACTTATTTAAACTCGCTTCAGCTTTACCGTAGTGTTAATTTAATGTTTTTCTTGTGTAATTTTGTTTTTACAAATTTCTGACGTTTATTTCAATTTTACTGGGGTGATTGTTTATTCTTCGCCAATTCTCCTTTTTGATATGATAAATTGTTTTTCCTGGTTTATTTTGGTCTGTTTTAGTCCAACATTACCTTGATTACTTGTGTATTTGAGCCCTTTTTTTCTAGAAAATCTACAAAACTCCCAAAAACGGCCATTTTCACAAGAAATGAAGGAAATATATGTCTATAATACACCAAAATATACAAAAAAAAATTCTCATCAAAAGACGGTAACCTAACCTGACCTAACCTACCTTTGCTGACCGAATTGCTGGTAACTTGGACTAAAGGAATTTAGTTTATTTAGCCAGAAAAGCACACATACAGAGTGGATAATAACTATATTAACATGGCTGAGCCAGTTGAGAACCTGAGCTCTTTTTTTTTTTAGGCACCTGATATATACTATACATTTAACTCAAGGAAGTGTTATGTAACATTTAGTATCATCTGGAATAGTACAATAGCATGGTGGTAATAAGATCTCATAATGCTACCACGATTATCACTTCAATATTTATTAATTTTATTTATTTTTATTTTATTTTTTTTTATTTTATATATATATATATATATATATATATATATATATATATATATATATATATATATATAAATTACAGTGGAATTGAAAAAATAAGTATAATGGGGGAGCAGTACAACATGGGTTGTACAGTAATAAGGTTGAACAAGAGGACAGAGCTCTCAGGATTATGTGTAGTTGGCAATTATGTTTATTGCAATGGTAATTACTTATCTATTTACATGATAATTTCCGATAAAACGGTTTTGATGGAACAATAAAAGCAGGTACTGTAAATATAGTAGGTGTTACAAGATATATTAACACTTAAACAATAGATATTTTTTAAGAGATGATTTAAAGGAAGGGAGCGTAGTGTTTGCTCGGATGGGTGGTGGTAAGTTGTTCCACACCTTCACACCATAATATTTTATGGAGGTCTGGGACTGAGAGGAGTGCATGGGGGGTGGTCGTAGTAGTTCTGGGTGCCTTAAGTTGTATATCTGATTATTCTGGAACTGGAAATATTTTTTGTCAAGCAAGTGATTGATAGATTTGTAAACAAAGAGGGCACAGCAGTAGGTGTTAATATCTTCGAATTTAAAATTATAGCAAATATTGATAAGTTTTTGTTTGTGTGATTTTTTTTCAAGTAGGTCATTGTCCGTACGACTCTCTTTTGTGCAGTAACCAGAGATTGTGTTTTTGAAGAGCCAGAGGCCAAACCTACCCACTCTATTGGAACACTAAATCACCTTGGTACAGCTGAAAACAAGTCTATATATTTTAGGGTAAATCAGGGGCAGATCCAGGAATATCAATATGTTGGGGGGGGGGGGGAACATGATGACCACAGCTAGCCCACCCAGCTGGGCGGTTTTGGGAGGTTAAATATTCGCCCATTGGTTTTTTTCAGGTTTTGGTATGTGGATAGGGTTTTTTGACATTTTTCAGTGTGTTTTACTGAAATCTGACCTTCATTTCTTGTGCAAATTAGCAGTTTTTGCAAAAAAAAAAAAATACATTCTCATTTTTAACAAACAGACAGTTTAAAAAAAATAGAGGTCAGATTTAAGTAAAGCACACAAAAAACCCACGAAATAAAACCTATTCTCATACCAAAAGAACCAACCTAACCGTGGCGTATTCTTAATGACTGCAAGTCATGCATTGTATGCCGACTATAAAGCAAAATATATTTTTAAATAGTACAGGGTACGTATCTTCAATAATACAGATTTAATTTTAGAGTCTTCACAGTTTTCACTCAGGAGAGTCGAGGAGACTCGGCGTCCCTCAATGCCTGCAGAAGGATAAGCCGCATGCCCTTAATGGACATATAGACATAACCATCCTATCAATAACATGCTAAAATGAACTTTATTGTGTTGGAGCATAAGGAATTAAAGCCATTTTAGTCAAATTTAATTCTTTTTTCCCTTAATAAGTATGAAGTCTTATGTTATATGGTGATTTTATGTTGCCTAAGAATTGTTGTTCCATAAGAGTCGCTATTTAATAAGGTTTCTGTACATGTAATGGGTACAAATGCATGTACTAAGAAAACTGCATTCACTTGTGGAGAAGCTATGTAGACCGGCGGTGGCTCTCCGTCAGCTGGATAAAACTGGTCCACATTATTATTTTTATATATCTAAATAACCCGACGGTCCACTTTCAGTTGTAGTTTTTTCGCTCGGGAAAGTTATTCAATTTTCTATTTTACTTGAAATAGTAATCGGATCTTATAAATATAAATATTTACCAATTATTTAAATGTTCAGCAATAAGATCATTGGCAACTTTACAGAGGGCCAGCATTGTGCATGATGCCTACCGGTAGTCATTTTTTTAACAACTTTATTTCTAAATTACTGTTGATCACACTGAAAGCTTAATATTCTTTTGCTGTAAGTATTTTGCTCCCATTATTTAATGATTTATAATACTGTAGATACTTTGTCAGATGCCACTGATATACAGCCCCCCCCCCCCCCCCCCCCCAAATTCGTGGATTTTTATTTTGCGGTCCTCTATTATTCGCAGATGACACTCTGGATGTACCCAAGAATGACTGTGGGTAGTTTTAAGGTTGCCGGCATTTTGCTGGCTGGGACAGGGAGCCATTTGTTCTAGAGACAGTAATTTCTTCTATCTGTATTGTAAATACACAATAAATAATATTGGGAAAATTCTCTCACAAATAATTAGAAACAATTTTATTAAAAATGTGACAGTCTACCCTCAAGTCCGTGCTTTATTAATAAAGTAATAAAGCACGGACTTGAGGGGTTACTGTTACCCCCCTAGAAATTTTTTTGAAATCTGATCCATATCATGGGCATTTAGAGGTCATTTTGAAGCCATGTGCACTTGATATTAGGAGATATTCTGAAGTAAATAGGAAATACTTTTTACTATACAAAAATGCCTGAGTAGAATACTGCACTAAAAATGGAGTATTGGAATTTTCTGGTGAAAAGGGGAGTCTGAACCCCCAGGATCTGCCCTTGTAAATAAAAAAAATAAAAATAAGTACTGTACAGTACTGTATTTGCACAAGAAACGTTGATATTAGATACTGATTAGTAATTAAAAAACTAACATATTTAGGGTAGTCAAAGCACTAGAGAGGAATGGGTTAAAGACAAATATTAACCATAGTTAAGAACGAGAGTCTGGATTAACCAACCTTTGGTAAAGATTCGTTATATGCCCACCCGAGAATTGGGTAGATTTTAGGGTATTATTTTTCTTGCAGTTTTTAATTGTTTTGATAAATGAAAACATGTTTTTCCAGAAGTTTAGATAAATCTATGACACTTTTATGATGTTTCTCACAAACAACCTAATGTAACCTGACCAGAGGCCTTCGTCCTTGGACCCTGTGGCATATATAAGTCATTTGCGAGGGTAACGTCAAAGAGGAAAAGTATCCTAGAATTGACTAAATGGCAGAGATTCATTTTAGGTTGAGCATGAAATTTCATATTTCTATTTATATCGGGAGAAAGAGCAGAACAAATAATAGTTTATTCTATTACATTCCTGGCACAAATTTATATTTTTGGAGTATTTTGACTGATAATACCTCTCCAATTACCAACAATATTGGTTGTTCAAAGTAGGCAGGGCTTAGAAGTAGAGGGAAAATGTGGGGTAAAATACTAAAAAAGAACACCTTTTTTGCAGCACTTAGAGATGGAATAGGGATTCGGTCAAAGTACCATCCTCATATCTGAGATTTGTGAGACCACAGTTCCCCACTAAATGCTTTTGGGCTGTTGTTACCAAGCCTCTGAGATTTTGCATCTCTGGGGACCCAGTTTTTAATCTCGTTCATCCATCCTAGCCTCTAAGGGAACAGTACTGCATACTTGAATCTCAGAAAAGTATTTACTCTATGCTTATCCATAATAATACATCATATGTTTCTTTTCTGTGAAGCCATTTGTATTCATCTCTTAATATGTACCATTTTAATCTATTTCAGGCAAACAAACAAAAAATGGCCCTGCCTCCGTACCTTATTCCGGGCAGCCCTTGGGCATACATGGCCCAGCAGCAGGCCCAGCTTGCTGCTGCACAGGCCCAGGCTGCCCATGCTCAGATGCATGCACACTTCCAGGCTCAAGCCCAAGCACATTCCCAGGCACAGGCCATTCCTCGCCCGCAGGCTGGACCTCCACCTGTAGAAAATGTTTCCTTGGAAAAGATGCAAGAGAAAGCTCGGAGGTATGTATATCATATACAGTAGTACTGTATGTGTACTGTTATCATAATTGTATATTATTTTACTGCATTTCTGTAATTGCAGAAATTGTTGGGAAATGGCCAAAACAACAAGTAAAAATATTGCAATTACAGATGGCAACAGCTTCACAATAAGAAATATGCTGAGAAAAGAAAATTTGGTTTTGTTGACGTGCAAAAAGAAGAGATGCCACCAGAACACATCCGCAAAATCATTCGTGATCATGGAGATATGTCAAGTCGAAAGTACCGTCATGACAAGCGTGTATACTTGGGAGCCTTGAAGTTCATGCCTCATGCTGTACTGAAGCTTCTTGAAAACATGCCAATGCCATGGGAGCAGATACGAGATGTCCAGGTTAGATTTATAGGACTTTATTGTCTTTTTATAACTACATCCTATTGTAAGCTATTTTTTTTATTTAAAATTTACAGCTGCATTCTCTTTCCTTGCCTTGTTTAATTTTTATAACCTCACTTCTTGGGCTATTGTTTGCCATGAATCTTTGACTTTCTATTATTATTCTACCAAGTAATGGTCAGACACTCCTTATGCTGCTGCTCTTAGAACACTCACAGACCATATCATAAACCTCAGTCTTTTTTTTTTCTATTATACATTAAAGGCGGTTATTGTAAGGCGTTTCAGATGCACGGATTAGCTAACGCGTTAGCTATTCTGTATGCGCAGACACTGCTTTTGACTTGTGCCCATGAGACATTCAAAGGGAAAAGCTAACACCTCGATCAGGGGTTAGCCTTAAGTGGCCCAAATAGCTAACAACCAATCAGATATTTCTCCCACTGAAATATGCGGATCATGACCGCTTATGGAGAATATTCTGATTAATATTGAAGAGTTGGGGCATGTAAGGCAATAAAAAACTCTGATATAATAATAAAAATAATTATCTACAGTAGTACTGTATATTGGGTAGGTTCTAAAACAAAGCGTAAGGCATGAAAGGATTGAAAAGGATCGCGCCTAGTTGAAACCTGTTTTGGCTCCGCACTTTTTGTGTGGGCACTGTCCGATTTCATTAGCCGTTAGTGAATTTGGTGTAACAAAAGTGATAATTACTCAAAGATGATTGAAACTTTAATATCATTACCCATAAGATACTTTATATAAGGGTGAACAAGTTGATTACAGTTCTGTAAGTGCAAAAGTTAAGACTTAAACGAACCTGAAATTCGTCGTATTTCTTGCACAAATATGCGAATCTAGCTGCGATCTTCAGGAGAAATTACCTTTACAACTGGCCGATTTTTTGTGTTATTCTTATTTATTGTTGACTGATGGACTTTTTTTTACTTTTTTGTCTTTCTCTCCATAATTTTATTCAGGTTGATTCAACAAAGATTGCATTAAATTGGAGGATGAAATACTTGGGTAATTCTAAACCCCAATGTCTCTTTGGTAAAATGTCAGAATCTGCGTATGCCCACGTGTTCGTGACAGGTGCGAGCAAATTAAACATAGTCCAGGCATTCTGGAACGCATCAGACAATCAATGGCATGTCGTGTACAGGCCTACATTAAGGCAGAAGGGGACAGCTTTGAACATTTCCTTTAGGTTGTAACAAAGAGGGGTCACACTGTAGAGATCTGTGAATAAATTACTGTATTACAAAAACCTACAGGGTTTCACTTCAAATTCACTCTCATTAATACAACATCTTAAATGTATTGTAACATGGAAACTATGCAAAATCTGACATTTTACCATAGAGACATTGTGGTTTAGAATTATCCAAGGATTTAATCCTCCAATTTAATTTACTCTTTGCTGAATCACCCTGTATATATTTTCTTCACTTAACGTATTGTGTCCAAATAACAGTTCTCCTAATTTTATTGTTTTCTGGGGACTGGGTTGTACAACAGTTATTCCCAAGATGTGGTATAATGTCAAATTTTTTAATGACAGTCTGGGAAAGCTGACGTCAGCTATTCTGTGCTTCTTAAACTCCTTACAATAAATGCCTTTAGTATAATAACCTCTATCTTCTACATTTTCATGTGCAACAGTTTTTAATTAGCTTCTTCTTAAACCATATATTTCTTATTATTATTCCTCTCTCTACATTTCTTTTGGTCTTCCAGTTTTTATTCAATTCAATTTCAATTGTTTATTCCTTGATAGAGGAAGCGGGATCCTAGTGCTGTCACTAGGTACCCCTGCACAATTTATGAGTTTTTATTCATGCATTTAATGTACCTGACAGTTTTCCACAGAATGGACAAGTTGATGGTCGGAATTGTTTCATAAGTTGGCTGGTCAATGGGCAAAGAAAATGCTTAAATTCACTATGGTAATGATATTTTTTAATAAATTGGGACAAAAAGTGTCTAAAATAAGGGTTAAAGTTGCTAAAACGTCACGTGACTGCAAAAAGCTCTGAGATTGATTGTGACGTCACTGGCTGGGGCGAGTTCTGTAAACAAATATTATTAGGTAATTAGTTGTGCTTTACTGTGCAACACAGTCATACTATTTTGAATATACAAATATTACTAAGCACATTAACTAATTCAATGGATATTAGCTGCCCATACAACAAATTTCATAGTACAGTGACCCCTCGGTTAACGAACTCAATCCGTTCCAGAAGGTCGTTCGTTAACCGAAAAGTTCGTTAACCGAAACCATTGTTTCAATGGGTGTTTGGGTAATTGGTTCCAGCTCACCGAAAATTTCCTAAATTCAACAAAAATGGTAGAAAAGTTCACTTACTTTGAGGTGTGTATGTAGAAGGCTCCTGGATGATGATGATGATGTGCATATGAAGTGGGAGGTGGAGGAGGAGAAGGGAGAAGAGAAGGAAGTGGAGGTGGAGGAGAAGCATTTTACTGCTTCTTGGAAGGTGAGTCACCTTCCATGAAAATGTCAGGAACCTCTGGACTGACAGATTCTCCACCATGAACATCCTCTCTCCTTCTTGAAGTGGAAGGCTGAGGGATAGCATCTTGTTCCCCCTGCCTTTTACTGAAGGAAGTGTCAATTGTGGTCTGTGGGGCATCTGTCCTCCTCACCATTAACTTATGTTTAAAGAAGGAGACCACTGAATCCTCAACATGACACAAAGTTAGTTCAGTTTTCCCACTTCTGGGTGCTTTGAAGCCAGCTCCCTGAACTTCTCCCAGCAGTAAATCACATCTTTCAACTGTTTAGCTGACATATGGTCATCACTTTCAATTTCTTCCTCACCACTGTCAGCCTCTACCTGTAACATCTCATCCAGTTGCTTCAAGTCATCAGGAGTAAGTTCCTCCTCATGAGACATCACAAGCTCTTCCACATCCTCCTCTTCCACTTCAAGGCCCAATGACTGACCAATGGACACAATCTCCTTGTCCAACTCTGTTTCTTCCTCAAATCCCTCAAAATCATGGACTACTGATGGCCACAGTGCTTTCCATGAAGAATTGAGGGATCTAGTGGAGACTTCTTGCCATGATGACACAATCAATTTTACAGCCTTCAGGATGTTGAATTGTGTCTTCCAGAACTGTTTCAGTGTTAGTTCAGGATCATTGGAAGTTGCCTGATGACACCTCCTAAACATTTTCTTCATGTACAACTTCTTGAAGTTGCTGATCATATTCTGATCCATTGGCTGTATGATTGATGTAGTGTTTGGAGGCAAAAACAACACTTTCACAAAGTCAGATTGATACTCCAAATTGCTGGCAAGTTCAGGGTCATGACCAGGAGCATTATCCATGAGGAGAAGAACCTTTAAAGGGAGTTTATTGGTGGTTAGGTAGCTCTTGACAGAAGGGCAAAACACATCAACAGCCCATTCATTAAAGAGCTGTCTTGTCACCCATGCCTTACGGTTGGACTTTCAATAAACTCCAAGTTTTGTTCTTACCACTTTCTGTTGCTTGAACACCCTGGGGTTTTCAGAGTGGTAGACAAGCATAGGCTTCAGTCGGAAATCCCCTGAAGCTTTGGCACCAAGCAATAGAGTGAGACGGTCTTCCATGGGTTTATGCCCAGGTAAAGAGGCTTCACCTTTGGTGATGAATGTTCTTTTGGGCATCTTTTTCCAGAACAGCCCAGTTTCGTCCACATTGAACACTTGCTGTGGAAGATAATTTTCTTCTTCCATCAGTTTTTTAAATTCAACTAAAAACTTTGCTGCCCCTTCTTTATCAGCACTAGCAGCTTCACCATGCCTAATAACACTTAAAATGTCACTTCTTTTCTTAAATTTTTCGAACCAGCCTTTGCTGGCCCAAAAATCTTCAAATTCTGTGCCTGAAGAACCAGGTTGATCTGCCTTTAAATGTTCATAAATCTCCCTGGCTCTTTCACAAATGAAATCACCAGAAACTGAATCACCTTTCATCTGTTTTTCCCTAATCCAGATGATAAGTAACCTCTCAGTTTCTATAATTAAGGATCTATTTTTAAACACTTGTAGATTTGTGTCTCTCACTTTCACTTCTTTAAATTTGTCTTTCTGTGCAAGAATTGTCGACACAGTTGATGCCGACATGCCATATTCTTTGCTAAGCACATTTGATTTAATGCCGTGTTCATGTTTTTTTATGATTTCCTGCTTGGTTTGGATTGAAATAGATTTTCTTGATATCTTAGGCCCCATGCTGGATTCAAACAATGTCAGCACGTGTTTTTCAAAGTTAAACTAGCTGTAAATAAAGAATATTTTCTTTAAAATAACACTGCACTGCGCTATATATTGTCAATATGTAAAATAAATTTCAAAATGACCAATAATTTGCTTGGAAACACAGAAAAAAAGCATTTAGTTGAAGAGAGTCTCAAGCAAGATGTTACCTCCAGTGAAAACAGAGAGAGACTAACGCCTGTTTGCTGTGTTAAGAGGCTGGATGCCGCGCATTAAACTAGTCACTTTACCTTCAATTATGTTCAATAATTGTTAAAATGACTAAAAAATTTAATATTGAACTTTTAAAATTATTGAATAGTATAAACTTCTTGATATTTACTAAAATAGTAAGGAATTTAAGCCCTAGAACCGATTAATGTATTGGCGGACTGATACTAAAGCTGGTTGGCCGGTCAGTGCAAGCGAAAACATGTTGAGGTCGGTTCGTAAGAAATTCGTTAACTGAATTTTTGTTCGTTAACCAAATTGAAGATCCTTATGGAAGGCAGTTCGTTAACCAAGGCGTTCGTTAAACGAGGGGTCACTGTATAAACATTCCAAACAATATTGGTATTATTGTGGTTTTGGTCATCTGGGGAACATTAAGATTCTAACTGGGATTAAGTACATTAAACAATAAGACACATTATCTCTACAGGATTTCTGTCACAAAACATTTTTCGATCTCATAACAAAATACATATCATATGTGAGGTATCGGTTAGCTTAACATACATCAGTAAGGGGGGGTAGTAACTCAAAACTAGTGATTTCTGATTGAAATGAAGGTCTAAATCGTTCATAACACATTGCAAGCCATCAGGGAAAAAAAAACATAGTCTGCATGTCTAAGTACAGGGATGACCAAAACTTAAAATTTATCCAATATAACCTGTCTCAAATCTAAACTTCCAAATACTTCTGGTGGTTAAAGTAAAATTTTACCCATTAATTAATATAAAGGATGATATACCCAGTGGTTCATTAGTGAATCATCAAAACAATAACAACACTATGTTGTCATGTTTACCTGGTATCAGGCATTCTCAAAACAAAGTCCAGGCAATGTCATTACAGGTAGTCGTCGACTTACGACCTATGCGACTTACGTCTGTTCGACTTTACGACCGGCGGTACGACAGTTTTGGCCCCAGCCTCCTGGCGCTGCCGGGAGCTGGAGCCGCGCGCATCCCCGCGCTCAGTTACAAACACGCTCGCTGGTACAGCACACTTCCCTCTGTGTCTGATTGCCTTGTGCCTTTCTTTTGTCTTGGAAATTTTTCTTGAACCACCACCCCCCCCAAGATGTCTACCAAGAGGAAACTGTCTTCATCTACTCCTCAACCTGCCACTAAGAGATTATCAGAAGGTTTATCTCTACTGAATAAACTTCTTGCCCATTTTGAAGGAATGGACCCAAACATCGAACGATTTGCAAGGATTGAGCGGATGGCACGCAATTCGTTTCGTCCGTATCAAGAAATTTACGAGGAGAAGAAGAAACGAACAATTCAGACAAAGCTCACCATGTTCATGAAAAAAACAACTCCTCCGGCTACCCCAAAGGCTGCCCCAGCTGACGACATCGACGATCCACAGCCAAGTACCAGCGGCCAATAAGATGTTTTTTGTATGTTTGTATGTGTTTGTATGTTTTGCAACTAAAATGTTTTATATGTTTTGCACCTGTATTTTTTTTTTTTGTATGTTGTGTAAATAATAAACCAATTGTACTGTAGTATGCAGTGATTTACTTAAACCTGACGACCGTAACAATAATGAACAAAGAAAATGTTGATAAAATATGACTTAAAGATGATTATATTATCATTACACATTATAATATACGTAAGGTAATTATAACATAGGCCGACTTACGACCAGATCAACTTACGACCGGGCGGCCGTAACCAATCTAGGTCGTAAGTCGACGACTACCTGTACTTCAAAATTTACTCTTATCTCCATCTACTACCAATATACTCTGTAAATGCACTGAAAAAGAAGAGAAAGTCTACCAGGTAAGAGTACAGTGGGGTATGCTATAACGAATCTAATTGGTTCTAGAACCTTGTTCGTTATAGCATTCGTTCGTTATAGGATTAATCCGTTCCAGGCCCCCAAATACAACCACTTAACTGAAAAATATAACATAAAATTGTAAAAATTTTAAAAAAGTGCATACATATGCAGCTAAACCCCTGAAATAAAGAATATCATAAATACTTGTAATAAAAAAACAATAAATTAGTAAAAAAAAAAAAAAAAATTATTTTTTTAAATAATGTACGTTGTAGGAGTTTCGTTCGTTATAGCATTCTCAATTTTATAGGTAAAACCGTTCGTTATAGGAATATTCGTAGTAGGATCCGTTCGTTATAGCATACCCCACTGTACATGACAGCTGAGCTGGTGTGAACATGGGAATTTTTTATGTCCAAAAGAACTTAAGAACGGGAGAAACTGCAGCGGGTCTATTGGCCCATACTGGGCAGTCCTATTTACACCCAACCCCTATCACTCATATATCCATCCAATCTATGTTTGCAGTTGATCTTCACTGCACATTTCTTCACCTGTGAAATGTCCATGAATTATACCATAAAAAACACCCTTAAAACTTACCTGATCGAGGCCATTCTTTCTACTACCTCTTACTGCAGCGATGAGTTTGAAGGTAGTGACGTCATTGCATATAGCGGCCCTGTTTCTTGAGAAATAAACTTATTTTGACTATAATAGCAGGACTTTAAACTTTTATAACAACTTGTATATGCCGTATCACTCTACGAACGTGACAGTGTATTTCTTGTGTTTACTCAGAACTGTTAACTCGTCCATTTAATGAACTTTGCATGCAAGATGATCATTGACTGAAGGTGTGTCTATTGTACATACATTCAGAACTGTACTTAATGCTGCCTCAATTTTTAGCAGTTATGGCTCTTACGGTTTTTTTTTTTTTTTTCAGTTACATTTCATAGTAAAAGTTCATAGCTATACACTTAACATGTAAAATTTTTGTGGCTGAGGCTATTGGTTTTATTGTTATTGCTATTATTACTACTGTACTTCATTTTAAGTGAAACTAATTGGAATCATTCAAAATAAGAGCTATGAGTTATGAAGAAAAAACTTAAAATAACTTATACTTGTATCTTCAGAGTTGCCATATACCTTTCTTATATGCCATTATATACATAATATAAGAATGGAGGAAACTGCAGTGGCCCTATCGCTCATATAGCTGTCCAACCTATATTTGAAGTTTCCCAGCGTATTCAAGTTATTGATGATGTTTAGTAACTTGTTCCACACATATACTACTGTATTTTCAAACCAGTGTTTACCTGTCTCATGCCTAAATCTAAATTTGTCTAATTTAAAATCATTGCTACAAGTTTGCTCCTGGTTGAATAGTTTAAATACAGTACTTTTGTTGTACCTCTAACCTTCATTTATACATTTTCTTTCCAGTCATCTGTTTTAACTGCATATAATGTCATGAGGCTTATCTCTATTCCAACACTCCATATTTATACGTGAATAAGTATGATACAGTCTTCCACTGCTGAATGCTTTCAGTGTGTGTGTAGTCTGGAATTTCATGTACAATCTCGTTCAAGATTCTTTGAACACTGCTGGAGACAGCTGGCAACCCAAGGCCGTTTGTTTACTATATAGTATGTCGTATAATATTATACGAAACAAAGTCCAACCATTAAATTAAGCAACGGGGAACTAAGTAACCAATCACCGATCACTTTTGCATTTATTCAAAATTTTTACTCCGTACTATAGTAAACAAAGGGCCTTGAGTTGCCAACTGTCTCCAGCAGTGTTTGAAGAATCTTGAATGAGACTGTTAAGTATTTATAAAGAAATCTACCACAACAAGCTTTTCGGTGTATTTTTCTCCATTAGCAGAAAGTGAAATGTTCCTTTTTCAAACAGGTTTTATACCACATCACTGGAGCCATCACATTTGTCAACGAGATACCATGGGTGATTGAACCAGTCTACATCTCCCAGTGGTCTACCATGTGGATGATGATGAGAAGAGAAAAGAGAGATCGACGGCATTTCAAGAGGATGAGATTCCCTCCATTTGATGATGAAGAGCCTCCTTTGGATTTTGCTGACAATGTGTTAGATGTGGAGCCCCTTGAAGCTATCCAGATGGAACTAGACCCTGAGGAAGATGTAGAGGTGAGGGTACTGTTTTTGATTTGAATGAATGTGAGGTTTAAAGTGCATGTAATTTTGCTTTATATATTGGGGGTGACTGATGTTTATTTTTGAATGGTGCAAGTCATGATGTATGTAAGTACTAGTGACGGGAGATTATTGATAAATGATGGGCGTACATAGCAGGTGGGATTGGAGAAGTTGTTTGTTGATGATAGGATTTAAAGACTAATCTGATTGGTTTTGCTGGAGTTTGTGTTGGAAGAATTTTGAGCAAGTTTGAGTATTCATTAAGGATGTTACTGTAGTGTAATCTAATTAATCTAATTAATATGAACATATAAGTGTTGAAAAACCTTATGTAGGAATGGTTGCTTCTCACCCTTGCAAATGAATGTGGAAATACTCCTTGAGTAAATTGTGTATTTGACAGTGGTGATATTCATGATTTCTGTAAAGTATATCCGTACTGTATTGTTAAATTGTTTTAAAATTTTTGGTATGTGTGATTGCATCAAAAAGATTTCAGAGTTCTGTACTGCACAGTATTTTCCTCTGAATTTCATACCTGTAGCCCAGAACATACTTTACATCAATTGATTACCTGGTACTTTGCTTCATCATAAACTTTACTCCATAGAAAAAAAGAACCCTAATATCTACATGATATCCATAATCTCAAAACCTATTTTCCCTGTTTTCATCTATATACTGTATCAGTCTCTTTTTCTCTTAACTGTACTGTACTAACATCAAAGTAGTAAAGGGAAGTAGTAATGGCTTTATTTTATGGTTAATAATACATACTACTTTGTAATTGAAGCATTACAGCATCCTTTGGGAGTCCATTTCTTGTAGAGGAATCTTTATTAGAGAATATTTCATCTGACTAAACTCTTGTTACATTTGAGAATCTGATAGCTATTAGACTTGTTTATTGTATCTTATCAAAGTGTATTGTGACATTAGGCATAACTATTGTTAATTTACATATGTTACATGAATGTTAAATGGTGTCAGTTTGATATATAGCCTTTATTCGCAGTATAATGTTGACTCCAGTACATTTTGTTAGCTAATGGGTGACAACATTGTTCTTCTCCATAGGTTGCAGACTGGTTTTATGAGCACAAGCCTCTCATTGACACTAAACATGTGAATGGTCCTACTTATCGTAAGTGGCGCCTGACTCTTCCTCAAATGGCAACGTTGTACCGTCTTGCTAACCAGTTGCTGACTGATGTCTCGGATAACAATTACTTTTACTTGTTTGATTTAAAGTCTTTCTTCACAGCAAAGGTGAGTTTTTAATGTGTTCCTCTTCATAATAAACTCCCAATTTGATAGTCATTCTCTAACTTGCTTGGTTTTAAATTAGCCTACCTAAAATGTATTTACCCTGTTTAATTAATGCTTCTCATCACGGTTACCAACCAGTTGAACATGAGAGGTGTGTTAAACAAAATGTATGTTTTGTGAAAATAGTTTTTCATTGTTTATAAAAACCTATCCTTCAAAATGAAGTAATGACTGACACAATATCTTAGAAATTGGAGTAACAGCATTTGTTTAAAATTGTTTAAGGTGTTTGACAGATTGTAAATATAATTGTGGATGTGGTTGGAGGAAAATCATCATTGATGCTCTCATTAGTATAGAAACAACCAGTTGATATCTTAGATGCATTGTTGTATGTTCATACCCTCATTTTTCATTACATAATACAGTACTTTTAAATTTGTTTACAGGCATTGAATATGGCTTTACCTGGAGGACCAAAGTTTGAACCATTGATTAAGGACATGAACCCTGCTGATGAAGACTGGAATGAGTTCAATGACATTAACAAGATCATCGTACGTCATCAAGTGCGAACAGAATATCGCATAGCATTCCCATATTTGTTTAATAATATGCCACAGTATGTCCATCTCAGCTGGTATCACACACCGGTTGTCCTCTACATCAAAACTGAGGATCCCGACCTTCCTGCCTTCTACTTTGATCCTCTTATTAATCCAATCTCTCACCGCAACACAGTTAAAGGAGAGGTTCTTCTTCCTGATGATGATGAGGTAAGTTAAATTTTATTGTTATAATTTCAGAAGTTTTTCATTGATAGATGTTTTAATATTATGGCTCACCGTCTTAATAAGTGAACATGTGAATTACTGATCCCTGTTTGAAAAGAAATTTAATATTTAAATTCATTATATTTTTATCTTTGCAGGACTTTGAACTTCCAGAAGATGTAGAAGCTTTGTTGAAGGAATGGCAATTATATGATGATGCAACAGCTAATGGCATAGCACTGTTATGGGGGCCTCGGCCCTTCAACATGCGCTCTGGTACTATGAGAAGAGCAATTGATGTCCCTCTAGTTAAGATGTGGTACCGTGAACATTGTCCTCCTGGTCAACCAGTTAAGGTAATTATTTAATTGAAGTTTTCAAGTTAAGATGTAAGAGAGATAAGTGAATATAAGGGACTTGCCTTTTCTATAAATATTTGTGTATTTTCCAGCATTAATATGAATAATATGAAGTGCTTCACATAGATCCTTTAGGACTGTGGCTGTGTTCAGTTGGGTAATATGCACATTCAGCTGCTGAACGGGACAGTATTGCAATGCCGCATTTTCCGTATGCCATGCAAATTGAACCATAGCTATAGGTGGATCACTTCGTAGCAAGGTTTGTTTACAAATAAAAAAGATGAGGACAGCCATAAGTGCTTACTTGCATTTGTTTTGTAAATCACTTTTTTCATATGATAATTTTGTAGATTGAGACAATTTCTGTAGAAACATGAATAACTGATTGTGGGTGTTGGTACATGACCGAAAATACTACGATGTTGGTGGTGGTACAGCAGTAACATGCATTACCTCTAGCCACTATCATCAATGTCATGGGTTTGAGTTCTGCTTGGCCCGGACACACATGAGAAGGGTTACTATCCAGTGTGACTCTACCAAATGCCACAGGTTTCCTCCTGTACTAACACCTGACAAATAAAGTTCATAGCAATTTAACAAAGAAAAACAAACTGCCCGAACAGTTAGGGAGTTGATAATTGGTTAAATAATAACATAAAAATTACCAATCAGTGGGGGAAGGAAACACGAGTAGATATTTAACAAATTATATTCAGCTACTATAATAATCTAATATTTAGGTTGAACCACATTGATGATTTAGTAATTTTATTGACCAATGACTGGGAAAATTAAACATCAGCAGCTATTTAACAAGTTATATTCAGCTTTGGCCTTCTTGTTTGTTTATGTTTACCAGAGATCAGCTGATCAACCATTCAGTACACCTTTTAGCCAGCCAGGTGCTATGTACAGTGTAGAATTACCCAACTGAACACAGCCCTGCAGTTTGTTATGCCACCAAGTATTTCTGCTTTTGGACCTCTTTTACCCATGATGCAGCCCCATATTTATACCTGACCTGAGTTATGTGTATGTCACCTTTCATGAGAATGATAAGCATGTTGAACTCGGATGGAAAATAGCTGAGACAGAACTACAAATATAGTTTAAGTGTGTAATGGTACTGTATTGTATTTTGTTTTACAGGTGCGTGTATCATATCAGAAGCTGTTGAAGTATTATGTCCTCAATGCTCTCAAGCACCGTCCACCCAAAGCTCAGAAGAAACGTTACTTGTTCCGTTCCTTCAAGGCAACCAAGTTTTTCCAGACCACGACCTTGGATTGGGTAGAAGTTGGCCTCCAGGTCTGTCGTCAAGGATATAACATGCTTAACCTCCTTATTCATCGCAAAAACCTTAATTATTTGCATCTGGATTACAACTTCAACTTAAAACCTGTCAAAACACTTACAACTAAAGAGAGAAAGAAGTCAAGGTTTGGAAATGCATTCCACTTGTGTCGTGAAATTTTAAGGTTGACAAAGCTGGTGGTTGATGCACATGTACAGTACAGGCTTAACAATGTGGATGCCTTCCAGTTAGCAGATGGACTTCAGTACATTTTTGCTCATGTTGGTCAACTGACTGGTATGTACAGGTACAAGTACAAACTAATGAGACAGATCCGGATGTGCAAAGATCTCAAGCATGTCATATACTACAGGTTCAACACTGGTCAGGTAGGTAAAGGTCCTGGTTGTGGTTTTTGGGCTCCAGGGTGGAGAGTATGGCTCTTCTTCATGAGAGGAATTACCCCATTGTTGGAGCGTTGGCTGGGTAACCTTCTCTCTCGTCAGTTTGAGGGTCGACACAGCAAAGGTGTGGCTAAGACTGTGACCAAGCAGCGTGTGGAGTCTCACTTTGATCTTGAGTTACGAGCCTCTGTTATGCATGACATTTTGGACATGATGCCAGAGGGTATCAAGCAGAATAAGGCTCGAACAATTCTTCAGCATCTTTCTGAGGCTTGGCGATGTTGGAAAGCTAACATCCCCTGGAAAGTACCCGGTTTGCCAACACCAATTGAGAATATGATTCTTCGATATGTCAAGATGAAAGCTGATTGGTGGACCAACACTGCACATTACAACCGTGAGCGTATTCGTCGTGGTGCCACTGTGGACAAGACTGTCTGCAAGAAGAACATGGGCCGACTTACACGTCTGTACCTGAAATCTGAACAGGAACGGCAACACAACTACCAGAAGGATGGCCCCTACATCAGTCCTGAGGAAGCAGTGGCCATTTACACCACTACTGTCCATTGGTTAGAGTCTCGTCGTTTTGCTCCCATCCCTTTCCCACCTCTCTCGTACAAGCATGACACAAAACTGCTCATCTTGGCCCTGGAAAGACTGAAAGAAGCTTACAGTGTGAAATCACGATTAAATCAGTCCCAGCGAGAGGAATTGGGTCTTATTGAACAAGCATATGACAACCCCCACGAAGCGCTGTCTCGCATCAAACGTCATTTGCTAACTCAGAGAGCTTTCAAGGAAGTGGGCATTGAATTCATGGACCTTTACAGTCATTTAATACCTGTGTATGATGTAGAACCCCTTGAGAAAATTACAGATGCTTACCTGGACCAATACCTCTGGTATGAGGCCGACAAGCGCCGCCTCTTCCCGCCTTGGGTCAAACCTGGAGACTCGGAACCTCCCCCTCTTCTGGTGTACAAGTGGTGTCAAGGCATAAATAACCTCACAGATGTTTGGGATACAGCCGATGGAGAATGTAATGTAATGCTGGAGTCAAAGTATGAAAAGTTATATGAGAAGATTGATCTTACATTACTTAACAGGTTGCTGCGATTGATTGTTGACCATAACATTGCTGATTACATGACAGCTAAGAATAATGTAGATATCAACTACAAGGATATGAACCACACAAACCGTTACGGCATCATCCGAGGCTTGCAGTTTGCCTCCTTCATTGTACAGTATTATGGTTTAGTAATGGACTTACTGGTCTTGGGTCTGAAACGTGCAGCTGACATGTCAGGTCCCCCACAAATGCCCAATGACTTTTTAAACTTCCAAGATGTTGCCACAGAGACACAGCATCCTATCAGATTGTACTCACGATACATTGACAGAATACACATCTTTTTCCGTTTTACAGCTGAGGAGGCAAAAGATCTTATCCAGCGTTACCTGACAGAGCATCCCGATCCAAATAATGAAAACATTGTAGGCTACAACAACAAGAAGTGCTGGCCAAGGGATGCAAGAATGAGACTCATGAAGCATGATGTCAATTTGGGACGAGCAGTGTTTTGGGATATAAAGAACAGATTGCCTAGATCTGTCACCACTATCAACTGGGAAAATTCCTTTGTCTCTGTGTATTCTAAAGACAACCCTAATCTTTTATTCAATATGTCTGGATTTGAATGCCGCATTTTGCCCAAGTGTCGCATGACTCATGAGGAGTTTAAGCATAGAGATGGCGTGTGGAACTTACAGAATGAAGTTACAAAAGAACGAACTTCACAGTGTTTCTTGCGTGTTGATGATGAATCTATGCAAAGGTTCCACAATCGTGTTCGACAAATTCTCATGGCTTCAGGTTCCACAACATTCACAAAGATTGTTAACAAGTGGAACACAGCTTTGATTGGTCTCATGACATACTACAGAGAATCTGTTGTGAACACACAAGAACTATTAGATCTGTTGGTCAAATGCGAAAATAAGATTCAAACACGTATTAAGATTGGTTTGAACTCAAAGATGCCTTCCAGATTTCCCCCTGTAGTATTTTATACTCCAAAGGAGCTTGGGGGCCTTGGTATGTTATCAATGGGTCATGTACTTATTCCACAGTCGGATTTGCGTTGGAGTAAGCAAACTGACGTGGGCATTACCCATTTCAGATCTGGCATGAGTCATGATGAAGACCAACTTATTCCTAACTTGTATAGATACATTCAGCCCTGGGAGACTGAGTTCCTTGATTCACAAAGAGTATGGGCTGAGTATGCACTTAAGAGACAAGAGGCAACTGCACAGAATCGTCGTCTCACTCTGGAAGACTTAGAAGATTCATGGGATCGAGGTATTCCTAGAATCAACACACTTTTCCAGAAAGATCGTCATACACTTGCATATGACAAAGGTTGGAGAATACGAACAGAATTTAAACAATACCAGGTGCTCAAACAGAATCCCTTCTGGTGGACACATCAACGCCATGATGGTAAGCTATGGAATTTGAACAATTATCGTACCGACATGATTCAAGCATTAGGTGGCGTAGAAGGTATTTTAGAACATACACTCTTTAAAGGTACATATTTCCCAACATGGGAAGGTCTCTTCTGGGAGAAAGCCTCTGGTTTTGAAGAGAGTATGAAGTACAAGAAATTGACAAATGCCCAAAGATCTGGTCTTAATCAGATTCCTAACCGTCGATTTACCCTTTGGTGGTCACCAACCATTAACAGAGCCAATGTGTATGTAGGTTTCCAGGTGCAACTTGATCTGACTGGTATATTCATGCATGGAAAAATTCCCACTCTCAAGATTTCTCTTATTCAAATCTTCCGTGCCCATTTGTGGCAGAAGATCCATGAGTCGGTGGTAATGGATCTGTGTCAGGTCTTTGATCAGGAACTTGATGCTTTGGAGATTGAGACTGTACAAAAAGAGACTATACATCCTAGGAAATCATACAAGATGAACTCCTCATGTGCAGATATTTTACTGTTTGCTGCCTACAAATGGAACTACTCAAAGCCTTCACTCTTGGCAGATTCAAAGGACACAATGGATGGGTCAACCACACAGAAGTACTGGATTGATGTACAACTCAGATGGGGCGACTATGACTCTCATGATGTTGAACGCTATGCAAGAGCCAAGTTCTTGGACTACACAACTGACAACATGTCATTGTACCCATCTCCTACAGGTGTATTAATTGCAATTGATCTAGCATATAACTTACACAGTGCATATGGCAACTGGTTCCCAGGAGCCAAACCTTTGATACAGCAAGCCATGGCTAAGATTATGAAGGCAAACCCAGCTCTATATGTATTACGTGAGCGCATTCGTAAGGGTCTTCAGCTCTACTCTTCTGAACCCACAGAACCATATCTGTCTTCACAGAATTATGGTGAACTATTCTCCAACCAGATTATTTGGTTTGTGGATGATACAAATGTGTACAGAGTAACTATTCACAAAACCTTTGAGGGTAACTTAACAACAAAGCCAATCAATGGTGCAATTTTCATCTTTAACCCTCGGACAGGTCAGCTCTTTTTGAAGATCATTCACACATCTGTGTGGGCAGGTCAAAAGCGTCTAGGTCAGTTGGCCAAATGGAAAACAGCTGAGGAAGTTGCTGCATTGATTAGGTCACTGCCTGTTGAAGAACAGCCGAAACAGATCATTGTAACTCGAAAAGGTATGTTAGATCCGCTTGAAGTGCATTTGCTGGATTTCCCTAACATTGTGATCAAGGGTTCAGAACTGCAACTGCCCTTCCAGGCTTGCCTGAAGGTGGAGAAATTTGGAGATCTTATTCTGAAAGCTACAGAGCCACAGATGGTTCTCTTCAATCTTTATGATGATTGGCTGAAGAATATCTCGTCTTACACAGCTTTCTCTCGTCTAATTCTTATACTGCGTGCCCTTCATGTGAATAATGATCGAACCAAGGTTCTACTTAAACCAGATAAGACCACCATAACAGAACCTCATCATATCTGGCCCTCACTTTCAGATGAAGACTGGGTGAAAGTTGAAGTTCAACTCAAAGATCTCATCCTTGCTGATTATGGTAAAAAGAACAATGTAAATGTGGCATCTCTCACTCAATCTGAAATCAGAGATATTATTCTAGGTATGGAAATTAGTGCACCATCAGCGCAGAGGCAACAGATTGCAGAAATTGAAAAGCAGACTAAGGAGCAGTCTCAGCTTACAGCTACAACTACTAGAACTGTCAACAAACATGGTGATGAGATTATCACCTCTACCACCAGCAATTATGAAACGGCAACATTTAGCAGCAAGACTGAATGGAGGGTAAGAGCAATATCTGCCACAAACCTTCACCTGCGTACAAACTACATTTATGTGTCATCGGATGACATAAAAGAAACTGGTTTTACATACATCTTGCCCAAGAATGTGTTGAAGAAATTTATCATTATCTCAGATCTTCGTACTCAGATAGCTGGCTACCTGTATGGTGTTAGTCCCCAAGATAACCCACAAGTAAAGGAAATTCGGTGTATTGTCATGCCACCACAGTGGGGGACACATCAGATGGTTCACCTGCCACACAAGCTACCTACCCATGAATTTTTGAATGAACTAGAGCCTTTAGGATGGATTCATACTCAGCCCAATGAGTTACCACAGCTTTCTCCCCATGATATTACCACACATGCAACTGTCATGGCTGACAATAGCTCATGGACCACAGATCGCACCATAGTTATTACGTGTTCATTTACCCCTGGCTCTTGCTCCTTACAGGCATACAAACTAACTCCTTCTGGTTTTGAATGGGGTCGTAACAATAAAGACATGGGCAATAATCCTAAGGGTTACTTGCCATCTCACTATGAAAAAGTTCAAATGCTTCTCTCAGATCGATTCCTTGGTCTTTTCATGACTCCATTGCAAGCTTCGTGGAACTATAACTTCATGGGAGTCCGTCATGATCCCAACATGAAATATGATCTGCAACTGGCAAGTCCAAAGGAGTTCTATCATGAGGTTCACCGCCCAGCCCACTTCCTCAACTTTTCATCTCTGGATGAAGCAGACACAGCAGGGGCTGACAGAGACAATTCCTTAGAGTAAATTTCAGTGGACTGTGTTGAAAGGACAGGTATGTACAATAAAAGTTTAGAATTTGGGAGTTTTACTCTGGGATAAAACATTTGATACAGTACTGTATAGGATTATTATTAATTGTTTTTTTATTTAAATATTAATTCTTTGAAAAATGTAAACCTAGCTTTTGCTATAAAATTCAAATGGATTGAGGTTAGAGATTCAAGTATGATGATTTTTTTTTAGTGTGTAACAGGTTAAGCTTGGAACATCTACCTTGTAATAATATATTTTTTGGTTGCACTGGTATGTATTTTATATATAAACATGTATGTATTGTGAGACAAAATATAAAGTTAAACACACTCAAAGTTTTACCCCTTATGCTATGCACCATTACCTTTTCTTATGTATTCTTGGTACACAGAGTTTAAACAAGATTATGTTTAATTTCATGTCCAGAGGTCTGTGATAAGTTTGATATTTGACTCTTAGACCACTTTGGCTTGGTATGGTTTTAGCACTTACATGTATTAATACTTTATTTGATTGAGTGATAAGGAGAAAAGAAGATTATAATGCCTAGTTGATGGGTGGCGACAAGGAGTACCTGGAGACAAGGAGTACCTGGAGACCAAGTGCGAGCTTACAAGGCTAAGAAGCACAAACAGGATGCATTCGTGGAAAAGTTGAGTAATGCAGATGTAAGAGGAGAGGTATTCAGAATAGCCAAGCAAGTACCTGTAGTGGGTAGAAACATAGATGATGATGGTAAGCAGTGAATGATAATTGAATGAGGAGTACAAATGGGATGGGGAGCCTAGGGATAACAGAACCAGTACAGGGATTGTGCCCATGGATTAAAAGAGAATAGGTGAAGAAAGTGATTGATAAAATGAAGAATGGAAAGACAACTGGAAGCTCTGGAATAGTTACAGAAATGCTGAAAGCATCAATCAATGTAGGCATGTTGATGATGAGAAAATTGGTAAATGTAATCATAATGATTGTACTGTTCCAGAAACTGGCAGAAGAGCAATTACGATTACTTACAAGGGTAAATGTGGTGCACTTGAATGGGGTTTGAAAGTTGAAGGAGGAATTATAAAGAAATTGAAATGGAAGAGTGGACTTATTCAAAATAGTCTGGGTTTATGCCAAATAGGGGACTACAAGGCAATTTTTATGGCTAGGGAACTATGAGAGAAATATTTAGGGAGGTAAAGTTGTACAGTACTGTATTTCATACTTGTAAACTTAGAGAAAGTATTTGATGGGTACCATTGAAGTAGTACACTGGACAGTGAGAAAGCTAGTAATACCTTGTTTGAGTGGTTATGGCATCATATGAGGGCTTGAAATCCTCAGTGAGAGTAAACGGAGAGGAACTTGAGGTGAAAGTAGGGGTCCATCACAGATCTGTCTTGGGTCCCCTCCATTTCTCATAGTGCTAGAGGCAATATCAGGTGACTTTAGGAATGGTCTGACCTAAGGGTTGTATGCCAGTGATGATGCTGATAGCACGTAGTATTGAAGAGGGAAAATGAATGAATTTGGCAAAAACAAAAGTACAGTACAGGGTACTGATATTGGCCTGATTGAGGTACCCATGGCAGAAATTTGAAAATTACCGTGTTTTCTGTAAGAAGGGTGATGACAGCAACTCTGTAACATGCAGCGAGTGTATTGCATTTATTTCATGTATGTGTATTGTTACGAGTTGGGGATTTAGAATATAGTTAAAAGTCTACCCAGATCCCAACAGGCAACAACAAAAAAACAAACAAAGACAATCGGACTATAAAAGGGTAGACAAATGATGCGAGTTTTTGTTGTGTATAATAAAGTACCATAAGTCCCTTAACAAAATATTCAGCTTCCTATAATTTACCCTTAACCATACTTAACCTAAACATTAACAGTATATACATATTTATACAACATAAACAATTTTGAAGCAAGTGGACGTGGGGGAGGCAATATAAGATTACAAATACTTAAGTGCCGAGCTGAGATGGCTGACGAGCAAGGCTGAGTATTGGAGAAGACGGTAGGTAGTCACTGTGCCATAGGTTTCCAGGATAGGTGATCCTGTGGTCACTTCCCAGAGTGAACTGAACTCTCATCAAACTGGAGCTGATGAAGAAGACTTGTAGGAGGTGACGCAACAACCAGGATATGGAGAAGGGAAACCCCGGAGTGGTAACTAAGACTAGTCATACTCGTGTTTTGTCCCTAGATGGCGTTGCTCGTGGTGCTGGGTAGGTAGATCAGGACAATAGATGGCGTGGTTCGTAGTGCTGGGTAGGTAGATCATGACAATTGGTGGCGTGGTTCGTAACACACCCCCCTCCAAAGATCTCCGTAGCGCGGGCGTGAAGGAGATGATCACCTGGTGCGTCTGGAGAGTAGCTGCTGCATTTCCACTGGAGCTCGGGATAAGGAGTCCGCAATCAGGTTGTCCAGTGTCCACCCCCTTTATGTGCCGGACTTGTAGATTATAGGGCTGGGTGAGGAGAGCCCAGCGGAGGATTCGCTGGTTGGAGGTCTTGTTGGTTTGGATGAACGTGAGTGGGTTATGGTCGGTGAAGACTTGGGTTGTTTGTGGGCAAGACTGGAGGTAACATTCAAAACTTCTTTATTGCCAACACGAGAGCCAGGGCCTCCTTCTCTATGGTCGAGTAGTTGGTCTGATGTTTTTTCAACTTGGCGGAGTAGTATGCCACAGGGTGAAGGACATCAGTGGTTGTGTCTGGTTGTAGGAACACAGCCCCCACTCCAACACCTCTAGCCTCGATTTGCAGATGGAAGGGCAAGGTGTAGTCAGGGGGGTGGACTACAGGCTTGGAGGCAAGGAAGGCTTTGAGGCGGTGGAAAGACTGGTCGCACCTCTGGTTCCCAAAATTTTCCAAAATTTAAAAAAAATTTAAAAGAAATTATCCAAAAATTTTCCAAAAATTTTCCAAAAATTTTCCGAAAAATTTTCAAAACTTTTCAAAAATTATCCGAAAAATTTTCCAACATTTTTCCAAATTTTTTCCAAAATTTGGCAAAATTTTCCAAAAATTCCCCTAGATTTTTCAGATATTTTCCCAAATTTTCCAAAAATTTTCCATAAATGTCCAAAAATTTTCAAAAATTGTCATTTTCAAAAAATTTTAAAAAAATTTTGGAAAATTTTAAAAAAAATTTTTTGGAAAATTTAAAAAAAAAAATTGGGGAAATTTAAAAAAAAAATTGGGAAAATTTAAAAAACAAATTTGGGAAGATGTAAAAAAAAAATTTGGGAAAATTTTAAAAAAAAAAATTGAAAAAATTTAAAAAAAAAAAATCTTGTAAAATTAAAAAAAAAAAATTGGGTAATTTAAAAAAAAAAAAAATTGGGAAAATTAAAAAAAAAAATTGGAAAAATTAAAAAAAAAAAATGGGAAAAATTAAAAAAAAAAAATTTGGGAAAATTTAAAAAAAAAATTTGGGAAAATTTAAAAAAAAAATTTGGGAAAATTTAAAAGAAAAAATTGGGAAAATTTAAAAAAAATAATTTGGGAAAATTTTAAAAAAAAAAAAAATTTGGGAAAATTTAAAAAAAAAAATTTTGGAAAATTTAAAAAAAAATTTTTTGGAAAATTAAAAAAAAAATTTTGGAAAATTTAAAAAAAAATTTAATTTTAAAATATTTTTGGAAAATTTTCAAAAAAAATTTTTGAAAATTTTAAAAAAAAAATTTTTGAAAATTTTAAAAAAAAAATTTTGGAAAATTTTAAAAAAAAAATTTGGGAAAATTTAAAAACAAAAATTTGGGAAAATTTAAAAAAAAAAATTGGGAAAATTTAAAAAAAAAATTTGGGAAAATTTAAAAGAAAAAATTGGGAAAATTTAAAAAAAAAATTTGGGAAAATTTTAAAAAAAAATTTTTGGAAAATTTAAAAAAAAATAATTTTGGAAAATTTTAAAAAAAATAATTTGGGAAAATTTTAAAAAAATAATTTTGGAAAATTTTAAAAAAATAATTTTGGAAAATTTTAAAAAAATAATTTTGGAAAATTGTAAAAAAATAATTTTGGAAAATTTAAAAAAAATAATTTTGGAAAATTTAAAAAAAATAATTTTGGAAAATTTTAAAAAAATAATTTTGGAAAATTTTAAAAAAATAATTTTGGAAAATTTAAAAAAAATAATTTTGGAAAATTTAAAAAAAATAATTTTGGAAAATTTAAAAAAAATAATTTTGGAATAATTTAAAAAAAATAATTTTGGAATAATTTTAAAAAAATAATTTTGGAAAATTTTAAAAAAATAATTTTGGAAAATTTAAAAAAAATAATTTTGGAAAATTTTAAAAAATAATTTTGGAAAATTTTAAAAAAATAATTATGGAAAATTTTGGAAAATTTAAAAAAATAATTTTGGAATAATTTTAAAATAATAATTTTGGAATAATTTTAAAAAAATAATTTTGGAATAATTTTAAAAAAATAATTTTGGAAAATTTAAAAAAAATAATTTTGGAAAATTTAAAAAAAATAATTTTGGAAAATTTAAAAAAAATAATTTTGGAAAATTTAAAAAAAATAATTTTGGAAAATTTAAAAAAAATAATTTTGGAAAATTTAAAAAAAATAATTTTGGAAAATTTAAAAAAAATAATTTTGGAATAATTTTAAAAAAATAATTTTGGAATAATTTTGGAAAATTTAAAAAAAATAATTTTGGAAAATTTAAAAAAAAATAATATTGGAAAATTTTAAAAAATAATTTTGGAAAATTTAAAAAAAAATAATATTGGAAAATTTTAAAAAAATAATTATGGAAAATTTTACAAAAATAATTTTGGAAAATTTAAAAAAAATAATTTTGGAAAATTTAAAAAAAATAATTTTGGAAAATTTAAAAAAAATAATTTTGGAAAAATTTTAAAAAAATAATTTTGAAATAATTTTGGAAAATTTTAAAAAAATAATTTTGGAAAATTTAAAAAAAAATAATTTGGAAAATTTTAAAAAA
The DNA here is from genome assembly GCA_958450375.1 of Homarus gammarus. Lineage (NCBI taxonomy): Eukaryota > Metazoa > Arthropoda > Malacostraca > Decapoda > Nephropidae > Homarus > Homarus gammarus. Next base: position 55,948 of record CAUDMG010001373.1, on the reverse strand, counting down.
ATAATTTTGGAAAATTTTAAAAAAATAATTTTGGAAAATTTAAAAAAAATAATTTTGGAAAATTTTAAAAAAATAATTTTGGAATAATTTAAAAAAAATAATTTTGGAAAATTTTAAAAAAATAATTTTGGAAAATTTAAAAAAATAATTTTGGAAAATTTTAAAAAAATAATTTTGGAATAATTTTGGAAAATTTAAAAAATATGGAAAATTTTAAAAAAATAATTTTGGAAAATTTTAAAAAAATAATTTTGGAAAATTTAAAAAAATAATTTTGGAAAATTTAAAAAAAAATAATTTTGGAAAATTTTAAAAAATAATTTTGGAAAATTTAAAAAAATAATTTTGGAAAATTTTAAAAAAATAATTTTGGAAAATTTAAAAAAAATAATTTTGGAAAATTTAAAAAAAATAATTTTGGAAAATTTAAAAAAAATAATTTTGGAAAATTTAAAAAAATAATTTTGGAAAATTTTAAAAAAATAATTTTGGAAAATTTTAAAAAAAATAATTTGGAAAATTTTAAAAAAATAATTTTGGAAAATTTAAAAAAAATAATTTTGGAAAATTTAAAAAAATAATTTTGGAAAATTTTAAAAAAATAATTTTGGAAAATTTTAAAAAAATAATTTTGGAAAATTTAAAAAAATAATTTTGGAAAATTTTAAAAAAATAATTTTGGAAAATTTAAAAAAAATAATTTTGGAAAATTTAAAAAAAATAATTTTGGAAAATTTAAAAAAAATAATTTTGGAAAATTTAAAAAAATAATTTTGGAAAATTTAAAAAAAATAATTTTGGAAAATTTTAAAAAAATAATTTTGGAAAATTTAAAAAAAATAATTTTGGAAAATTTTAAAAAAAATAATTTTGGAAAATTTAAAAAAAATAATTTTGGAAAATTTTAAAAAAATAATTTTGGAAAATTTAAAAAAATAATTTTGGAAAATTTTAAAAAAATAATTTTGGAAAATTTTAAAAAAATAATTTTGGAAAATTTAAAAAAATAATTTTGGAAAATTTAAAAAAAATAATTTTGGAAAATTTAAAAAAAATAATTTTGGAAAATTTTAAAAAAATAATTTTGGAAAATTTAAAAAAAAATAATTTTGGAAAATTTAAAAAAATAATTTTGGAAAATTTAAAAAAATAATTTTGGAAAATTTAAAAAAATAATTTTGGAAAATTTAAAAAAATAATTTTGGAAAATTTAAAAAAAATAATTTTGGAAAATTTTAAAAAAAATAATTTTGGAAAATTTTAAATATATAATTTTGGAAAATTTAAAAAAAATAATTTTGGAAAATTTTATAAAAATAATTTTGGAAAATTTAAAAAAAATAATTTTGGAAAATTTAAAAAAAATAATTTTGGAAAATTTAAAAAAAATAATTTTGGAAAATTTTAAAAAAATAATTTTGGAAAATTTAAAAAAAATAATTTTGGAAAATTTTAAAAAAATAATTTTGGAAAATTTTAAAAAAATAATTTTGGAAAATTTTAAAAAAATAATTTTGGAAAATTTTAAAAAAATAATTTTGGAAAATTTTAAAAAAATAATTTTGGAAAATTTAAAAAAATAATTTTGGAAAATTTTAAAAAAAATAATTTTGGAAAATTTTAAAAAAATAATTTTGGAAAATTTAAAAAAAATAATTTTGGAAAATTTAAAAAAAATAATTTTGGAAAATTTAAAAAAATAATTTTGGAAAATTTTAAAAAAATAATTTTGGAAAATTTTAAAAAAATAATTTTGGAAAATTTTAAAAAAATAATTTTGGAAAATTTAAAAAAAATAATTTTGGAAAATTTAAAAAAAATAATTTTGGAAAATTTAAAAAAAATAATTTTGGAAAATTTAAAAAAAATAATTTTGGAAAATTTAAAAAAAATAATTTTGGAAAATTTAAAAAAAATAATTTTGGAAAATTTTAAAAAAATAATTTTGGAAAATTTAAAAAAAATAATTTTGGAAAATTTATAAAAAATAATTTTGGAAAATTTAAAAAAATAATTTTGGAAAATTTAAAAAAAATAATTTTGGAAAATTTAAAAAAAATAATTTTGGAAAATTTAAAAAAATAATTTTGGAAAATTTAAAAAAATAATTTTGGAAAATTTTAAAAAAATAATTTTGGAAAATTTTAAAAAAATAATTTTGGAAAATTTTAAAAAAATAATTTTGGAAAATTTTAAAAAAAATAATTTTGGAAAATTTTAAAAAAATAATTTTGGAAAATTTAAAAAAATAATTTTGGAAAATTTTAAAAAAATAATTTTGGAAAATTTAAAAAAATAATTTTGGAAAATTTAAAAAAATAATTTTGGAAAATTTTAAAAAAATAATTTTGGAAAATTTAAAAAAAATAATTTTGTAAAATGTAAAAAAATAATTTTGGAAAATTTAAAAAAAAATAATTTTGGAAAATTTTAAAAAGAATAATTTTGGAAAATTTAAAAAAAATAATTTTGGAAAATTTTAAAAAAATAATTTTGGAAAATTTAAAAAAAATAATTTTGGAAAATTTAAAAAAATAATTTTGGAAAATTTAAAAAAAATAATTTTGGAAAATTTAAAAAAAATAATTTTGGAAAATTTAAAAAAATAATTTTGGAAAATTTAAAAAAAATAATTTTGGAAAATTTAAAAAAATAATTTTGGAAAATTTAAAAAAATAATTTTGGAAAATTTAAAAAAAATAATTTTGGAATAATTTTAAAAAAATAATTTTGGAAAATTTTAAAAAAATAATTTTGGAAAATTTTAAAAAAATAATTTTGGAAAATTTTAAAAAAATAATTTTGGAAAATTTAAAAAAAATAATTTTGGAAAATTTAAAAAAATAATTTTGGAAAATTTTAAAAAAATAATTTTGGAAAATTTTACAAAAATAATTTTGGAAAATTTTAAAAAAATAATTTTGGAAAATTTTAAAAAAATAATTTTGGAAAATTTAAAAAAAATAATTTTGGAAAATTTAAAAAAATAATTTTGGAAAATTTAAAAAAAATAATTTTGGAAAATTTTAAAAAAATAATTTTGGAAAATTTAAAAAAATAATTTTGGAAAATTTAAAAAAATAATTTTGGAAAATTTAAAAAAAATAATTTTGGAAAATTTAAAAAAATAATTTTGGAAAATTTAAAAAAAATAATTTTGGAAAATTTAAAAAAAATAATTTTGGAAAATTTTAAAAAAATAATTTTGGAAAATTTAAAAAAAATAATTTTGGAAAATTTAAAAAAAATAATTTTGGAAAATTTAAAAAAAATAATTTTGGAAAATTTTAAAAAAAAATAATTTTGGAAAATTTAAAAAAATAATTTTGGAAAATTTAAAAAAATAATTTTGGAAAATTTTAAAAAAATAATTTTGGAAAATTTAAAAAAAATAATTTTGGAAAATTTAAAAAAATAATTTTGGAAAATTTAAAAAAAATAATTTTGGAAAATTTTAAAAAAAATAATTTTGGAAAATTTTAAAAAAATAATTTTGGAAAATTTAAAAAAAATAATTTTGGAAAATTTTAAAAAAATAATTTTGGAAAATTTAAAAAAATAATTTTGGAAAATTTAAAAAAATAATTTTGGAAAATTTTAAAAAAAATAATTTTGGAAAATTTAAAAAAAATAATTTGGAAAATTTTAAAAAAATAATTTTGGAAAATTTTAAAAAAAATAATTTTGGAAAATTTAAAAAAATAATTTTGGAAAATTTAGAAAAAAAAATTTTGGAAAATTTTAAAAAAATAATTTTGGAAAATTTTAAAAATATAATTTTGGAAAATTTTAAAAAAATAATTTTGGAAAATTTAAAAAAATAATTTTGGAAAATTTAAAAAAATAATTTTGGAAAATTTAAAAAAATAATTTTGGAAAATTTAAAAAAATAATTTTGGAAAATTTTAAAAAAATAATTTTGGAAAATTTAAAAAAATAATTTTGGAAAATTTAAAAAAAATAATTTTGGAAAATTTAAAAAAAATAATTTTGGAAAATTTAAAAAAATAATTTTGGAAAATTTAAAAAAATAATTTTGGAAAATTTAAAAAAAATAATTTTGGAAAATTTAAAAAAAATAATTTTGGAAAATTTAAAAAAAATAATTTTGGAAAATTTTAAAAAAATAATTTTGGAAAATTTAAAAAAAATAATTTTGGAAAATTTAAAAAAAATAATTTTGGAAAATTATAAAAAAATAATTTTGGAAAATTTAAAAAAAATAATTTTGGAAAATTTAAAAAAAATAATTTTGGAAAATTTAAAAAAAATAATTTTGGAAAATTTAAAAAAAAATAATTTTGTAATAATTTTAAAAAAATAATTTTGGAAAATTTTAAAAAAATAATTTTGGAAAATTTAAAAAAAATAATTTTGGAAAATTTTAAAGAAATAATTTTGGAAAATTTAAAAATAATTTTGGAAAATTTAAAAAAAATAATTTTGGAAAATTTAAAAAAAATAATTTTGGAAAATTTAAAAAAAATAATTTTGGAAAATTTAAAAAAAATAATTTTGGAAAATTTAAAAAAAATAATTTTGGAAATTTTTAAAAAAATAATTTTGGAAAATTTTACAAAAATAATTTTGGAAAATTTTAAAAAAATAATTTTGGAAAATTTTAAAAAAAATAATTTTGGAAAATTTAAAAAAAATAATTTTGGAAAATTTAAAAAAATAATTTGGAAAATTTTAAAAAAATAATTTTGGAAAATTTTAAAAAAATAATTTTGGAAAATTTTAAAAAAATAATTTTGGAAAATTTAAAAAAAATAATTTTGGAAAATTTAAAAAAAATAATTTTGGAAAATTTAAAAAAAATAATTTTGGAAAATTTTAAAAAAATAATTTTGGAATAATTTTGGAAAATTTAAAAAATAATTTTGGAAAATTTTAAAAAAATAATTTTGGAAAATTTTAAAAAAATAATTTTGGAAAATTTTAAAAAAATAATTTTGGAAAATTTTAAAAAAAATAATTTTGGAAAATTTTAAAAAAATAATTTTGGAAAATTTTAAAAAAAATAATTTTGGAAAATTTAAAAAAAATAATTTTGGAAAATTTAAAAAAAATAATTTTGGAAAATTTAAAAAAAATAATTTGGAAAATTTTAAAAAAATAATTTTGGAAAATTTAAAAAAAAAATTTTGGAAAATTTAAAAAAAATTTAAAAAAAATAATTTTGGAAAATTTTAAAAAAATAATTTTGGAAAATTTAAAAAAATAATTTTGGAAAATTTTAAAAAAATAATTTTGGAAAATTTAAAAAAAATAATTTTGGAAAATTTAAAAAAATAATTTTGGAAAATTTAAAAAAAATAATTTTGGAAAATTTAAAAAAAATAATTTTGGAAAATTTTAAAAAAATCATTTTGGAAAATTTAAAAAAAATAATTTTGGAAAATTTAAAAAAAATAATTTTGTAAAATTAAAAAAAAATAATTTTGTAATAATTTTAAAAAAATAATTTTGGAAAATTTAAAAAAATAATTTTGGAAAATTTAAAAAAATAATTTTGGAAAATTTTAAAAAAATAATTTTGGAAAATTTAAAAAAAATAATTTTGGAAAATTTTAAAAAAATAATTTTGGAAAATTTAAAAAAAATAATTTTGGAAAATTTAAAAAAATAATTTTGGAAAATTTAAAAAAATAATTTTGGAAAATTTAAAAAAAATAATTTTGGAAAATTTAAAAAAAATAATTTTGGAAAATTTAAAAAAATAATTTTGGAAAATTTTAAAAAATAATTTTGGAATAATTTTGGAAAATTTAAAAAAATAATTTTGGAAAATTTAAAAAAAATAATTTTGGAAAATTTTAAAAAAATAATTTTGGAAAATTTTAAAAAAATAATTTTGGAAAATTTAAAAAAAATAATTTTGTAAAATTTAAAAAAATAATTTTGGATAATTTAAAAAAAATAATTTTGGAAAATTTAAAAAAATAATTTTGGAAAATTTAAAAAAATAATTTTGGAAAATTTTAAAAAAAATAATTTTGGAAAATTTTAAAAAAATAATTTTGGAAAATTTTAAAAAAATAATTTTGGAAAATTTAAAAAAAATAATTTTGGAAAATTTAAAAAAATAATTTTGGAAAATTTAAAAAAATAATTTTGGAAAATTTAAAAAAATAATTTTGGAAAATTTTAAAAAAATAATTTTGGAAAATTTTAAAAAAATAATTTTGGAAAATTTTAAAAAAATAATTTTGGAAAATTTTAAAAAAATAATTTTGGAAAATTTAAAAAAAATAATTTTGGAAAATTTAAAAAAAATAATTTTGGAAAATTTAAAAAAAATAATTTTGGAAAATTTAAAAAAAATAATTTTGAAAAATTTATAAAAAATAATTTTGGAAAATTTTAAAAAAATAATTTTGGAAAATTTTAAAAAAATAATTTTGGAAAATTTTAAAAAAATAATTTTGGAAAATTTAAAAAAATAATTTTGGAAAATTTAAAAAAAATAATTTTGGAAAATTTTAAAAAAATAATTTTGGAAAATTTAAAAAAAATAATTTTGGAAAATTTAAAAAAAATAATTTTGGAAAATTTAAAAAAAATAATTTTGGAAAATTTAAAAAAATAATTTTGGAAAATTTAAAAAAAATAATTTTGGAAAATTTAAAAAAATAATTTTGGAAAATTTTAAAAAAAATAATTTTGGAAAATTTTAAAAAAAATAATTTTGGAAAATTTAAAAAAAATAATTTTGGAAAATTTAAAAAAAAATAATTTTGGAAAATTTAAAAAAAATAATTTTGGAAAATTTAAAAAAAATAATTTTGGAAAATTTAAAAAAAATAATTTTGGAAAATTTAAAAAAAATAATTTTGGAAAATTTTAAAAAAATAATTTTGGAAAATTTAAAAAAAATAATTTTGGAAAATTTAAAAAAAATAATTTTGGAAAATTTAAAAAAATAATTTGGAAAATTTTAAAAAAATAATTTTGGAAAATTTAAAAAAAATAATTTTGGAAAATTTAAAAAAATAATTTTGGAAAATTTAAAAAAAATAATTTTGGAAAATTTAAAAAAAATAATTTTGGAAAACTTAAAAAAAATATTTTTGGAAAATTTTAAAAAAATAATTTTGGAAAATTTTAAAAAAATAATTTTGGAAAATTTAAAAAAAATAATTTTGGAAAATTTTAAAAAAATAATTTTGGAAAATTTTAAAAAAATAATTTTGGAAGATTTAAAAAAATAATTATGGAAAATTTTAAAAAAATAATTTTGGAAAATTTAAAAAAAATAATTTTGGAAAATTTTAAAAAAATAATTATGGAAAATTTTAAAAAAATAATTTTGGAAAATTTAAAAAAAATAATTTTGGAAAATTTTAAAAAAATAATTTTGGAAAATTTTAAAAAAATAATTTTGGAAAATTTTAAAAAAATAATTTTGGAAAATTTAAAAAAAATAATTTTGGAAAATTTTAAAAAAATAATTTTGGAAAATTTTAAAAAAATAATTTTGGAAAATTTAAAAAAAATAATTTTGGAAAATTTAAAAAAATAATTTTGGAAAATTTTAAAAAAATAATTTTGGAAAATTTAAAAAAAATAATTTTGGAAAATTTAAAAAAAATAATTTTGGAAAATTTAAAAAAAATAATTTTGGAAAATTTAAAAAAAATAATTTTGGAAAATTTAAAAAAAATAATTTTGGAAAATTTAAAAAAAATAATTTTGGAAAATTTAAAAAAAATAATTTTGGAAAATTTTAAAAAAAATAATTTTGGAAAATTGTAAAAAAATAATTTTGGAAAATTTTAAAAAAATAATTTTGGAAAATTTAAAAAAATAATTTTGGAAAATTTAAAAAAAATAATTTTGGAAAATTTAAAAAAATAATTTTGGAAAATTTAAAAAAATAATTTTGGAAAATTTAAAAAAAATAATTTTGGAAAATTTAAAAAAAATAATTTTGGAAAATTTAAAAAAAATAATTTTGGAAAATTTAAAAAAATAATTTTGGAAAATTTAAAAAAAATAATTTTGGAAAATTTAAAAAAAATAATTTTGGAAAATTTAAAAAAATAATTTTGGAAAATTTAAAAAAATAATTTTGGAAAATTTAAAAAAAATAATTTTGGAAAATTTTAAAAAAAATAATTTTGGAAAATTTTAAAAAAATAATTTTGGAAAATTTTAAAAAAATAATTTTGGAAAATTTAAAAAAAATAATTTTGGAAAATTTAAAAAAAATAATTTTGGAAAATTTAAAAAAAATAATTTTGGAAAATTTAAAAAAAATAATTTTGGAAAATTTTAAAAAAATAATTTTGGAAAATTTGGAAAATTTAAAAAAATAATTTTGGAAAATTTAAAAAAAATAATTTTGGAAAATTTAAAAAAAATAATTTTGGAAAATTTAAAAAAATAATTTTGGAAAATTTAAAAAAAATAATTTTGGAAAATTTAAAAAAAATAATTTTGGAAAATTTAAAAAAATAATTTTGGAAAATTTAAAAAAAATAATTTTGGAAAATTTAAAAAAATAATTTTGGAAAATTTTAAAAAAATAATTTTGGAAAATTTTAAAAAAAAATAATTTTGGAAAATTTAAAAAAAATAATTTTGGAAAATTTAAAAAAAATAATTTTGGAAAATTTAAAAAAATAATTTTGGAAAATTTAAAAAAAATAATTTTGGAAAATTTAAAAAAAAATAATTTTGGAAAATTTAAAAAAAAATAATTTTGGAAAATTTTAAAAAAATAATTTTGGAAAATTTTAAAAAAATAATTTTGGAAAATTTTAAAAAAATAATTTTGGAAAATTTAAAAAAAATAATTTTGGAAAATTTAAAAAAAATAATTTTGGAAAATTTAAAAAAATAATTTTGGAAAATTTTAAAAAAATAATTTTGGAAAATTTAAAAAAAATAATTTTGGAAAATTTTAAAAAAATAATTTTGGAAAATTTTAAAAAAATAATTTTGGAAAATTTTAAAAAAATAATTTTGGAAAATTTAAAAAAATAATTTTGGAAAATTTAAAAAAAATAATTTTGGAAAATTTAAAAAAATAATTTTGGAAAATTTAAAAAAAATAATTTTGGAAAATTTAAAAAAAAATAATTTTGGAAAATTTAAAAAAAAATAATTTTGGAAAATTTAAAAAAAATAATTTTGGAAAATTTAAAAAAAATAATTTTGGAAAATTTAAAAAAAATAATTTTGGAAAATTTAAAAAAATAATTTTGGAAAATTTAAAAAATAATTTGGAATAATTTTGGAAAATTTTAAAAAAATAATTTTGGAAAATTTAAAAAAAATAATTTTGGAAAATTTAAAAAAAATAATTTTGGAATGTTTTAAAAAAATAATTTTGGAAAATTTAAAAAAAATAATTTTGGAAAATTTAAAAAAAATAATTTTGGAATAATTTTAAAAAAATAATTTTGGAATAATTTTTTTAAATAATTTTGGAATAATTTTGGAAAATTTAAAAAAAATAATTTTGGAAAATTTTAAAAAAATAATTTTGGAAAATTTTAAAAAAATAATTTTGGAAAATTTAAAAAAAATAATTTTGGAAAATTTAAAAAAAATAATTTTGGAAAATTTAAAAAAATAATTTTGGAAAATTTAAAAAAAATAATTTTGGAAAATTTAAAAAAAATAATTTTGGAAAATTTTAAAAAAATAATTTTGGAAAATTTTAAAAAAATAATTTTGGAAAATTTTAAAAAAATAATTTTGGAATAATTTTGGAAATTTTAAAAAAATAATTTTGGAAAATTTAAAAAAAATAATTTTGGAAAATTTAAAAAAAATAATTTGGAAAATTTTAAAAAAATAATTTTGGAAAATTTAAAAAAAATAATTTTGGAAAATTTTAAAAAAATAATTATGGAAAATTTTAAAAAAATAATTTTGGAAAATTTAAAAAAAATAATTTTGGAAAATTTTAAAAAAATAATTTTGGAAAATTTTAAAAAAATAATTATGGAAAATTTTAAAAAAATAATTTTGGAAAATTTAAAAAAAATAATTTTGGAAAATTTTAAAAAAATAATTTTGGAAAATTTTAAAAAAAATAATTTTGGAAAATTTAAAAAAAATAATTTTGGAAAATTGTAAAAAAATAATTTTGGAAAATTTAAAAAAATAATTTTGGAAAATTTAAAAAAAATAATTTTGGAAAATTTAAAAAAATAATTTGGAAAATTTAAAAAAAATAATTTGGAAAATTTAAAAAAAATAATTTTGGAAAATTTTAAAAAAATAATTTTGGAAAATTTAAAAAAAAAATTTTGGAAAATTTAAAAAAAATAATTTTGGAAAATTTAAAAAAAATAATTTTCGAAAATTTAAAAAAAATAATTTGGAAAATTTAAAAAAAATAATTTTGGAAAATTTTAAAAAAATAATTTTGGAAAATTTAAAAAAAATAATTTTGGAAAATTTTAAAAAAATAATTTTGGAAAATTTAAAAAAATAATTTTGGAAAATTTAAAAAAATAATTTTGGAAAATTTAAAAAAAATAATTTTGGAAAATTTTAAAAAAATAATTTTGGAAAATTTAAAAAAATAATTTTGGAAAATTTAAAAAAAATAATTTTGGAAAATTTAAAAAAAATAATTTTGGAAAATTTTAAAAAAATAATTTTGGAAAATTTAAAAAAATAATTTTGGAAAATTTAAAAAAATAATTTTGGAAAATTTAAAAAAATAATTTTGGAAAATTTAAAAAAATAATTTTGGAAAATTTTAAAAAAAATAATTTTGGAAAATTTAAAAAAAATAATTTTGGAAAATTTAAAAAAATAATTTTGGAAAATTTTAAAAAAATAATTTTGGAAAATTTAAAAAAATAATTTTGGAAAATTTAAAAAAAATAATTTTGGAAAATTTTAAAAAAAATAATTTTGGAAAATTTAAAAAAAATAATTTTGGAAAATTTAAAAAAATAATTTTGGAAAATTTAAAAAAATAATTTTGGAAAATTTAAAAAAAATAATTTTGGAAAATTTAAAAAAAATAATTTTGGAAAATTTAAAAAAATAATTTGGAAAATTTAAAAAAAATAATTTTGGAAAATTTTAAAAAAATAATTTTGGAAAATTTAAAAAAAATAATTTTGGAAAATTTAAAAAAATAATTTTGGAAAATTTAAAAAAAATAATTTTGGAAAATTTTAAAAAAATAATTTTGGAAAATTTAAAAAAAATAATTTTGGAAAATTTAAAAAAATAATTTTGGAAAATTTAAAAAAAATAATTTTGGAAAATTTAAAAAAAATAATTTTGGAAAATTTAAAAAAATAATTTTGGAAAATTTTAAAAAAATAATTTTGGAAAATTTAAAAAAATAATTTTGGAAAATTTAAAAAAAATAATTTTGGAAAATTTTAAAAAAATAATTTTGGAAAATTTAAAAAAAATAATTTTGGAAAATTTAAAAAAAATAATTTTGGAAAATTTAAAAAAAATAATTTTGGAAAATTTTAAAAAAATAATTTTGGAAAATTTAAAAAAAATAATTTTGGAAAATTTAAAAAAATAATTTTGGAAAATTTAAAAAAAATAATTTTGGAAAATTTAAAAAAATAATTTTGGAAAATTTAAAAAAAATAATTTTGGAAAATTTAAAAAAAATAATTTTGGAAAATTTAAAAAAATAATTTTGGAAAATTTAAAAAAAATAATTTTGGAAAATTTAAAAAAAATAATTTTGGAAAATTTAAAAAAAATAATTTGGAAAATTTAAAAAAAATAATTTTGGAAAATTTTAAAAAAATAATTTTGGAAAATTTGAAAAAAAAATAATTTTGGAAAATTTAAAAAAAATAATTTTGGAAAATTTAAAAAAAATAATTTTGGAAAATTTAAAAAAATAATTTTGGAAAATTTAAAAAAAATAATTTTGGAAAATTTAAAAAAATAATTTTGGAAAATTTAAAAAAATAATTTTGGAAAATTTAAAAAAATAATTTTGGAAAATTTTAAAAAAATAATTTTGGAAAATTTAAAAAAAATAATTTTGGAAAATTTTAAAAAAATAATTTTGGAAAATTTAAAAAAATAATTTTGGAAAATTTTAAAAAAATAATTTTGGAAAATTTAAAAAAATAATTTTGGAAAATTTAAAAAAATAATTTTGGAAAATTTTAAAAAAATAATTTTGGAAAATTTTAAAAAAATAATTATGGAAAATTTTAAAAAAATAATTTTGGAAAATTTAAAAAAAATAATTTTGGAAAAATTTAAAAAAATAATTTTGGAAAATTTTAAAAAAAATAATTTTGGAAAATTTAAAAAAAAATAATTTGGAAAATTTTAAAAAAATAATTTTGGAAAATTTTAAAAAAATAATTTTGGAAAATTTAAAAAAAATAATTTTGGAAAATTTAAAAAAAATAATTTTGGAAAATTTAAAAAAAATAATTTTGGAAAATTTAAAAAAATAATTTTGGAAAATTTAAAAAAAATAATTTTGGAAAATTTTAAAAAAATAATTTTGGAATAATTTTGGAAAATTTTAAAAAATAATTTTGGAAAATTTTAAAAAAATAATTTTGGAAAATTTAAAAAAAATAATTTTGGAAAATTTTAAAAAAATAATTTTGCAAAATTTAAAAAAAATAATTTTGGAAAATTTAAAAAAAATAATTTTGGAAAATTTAAAAAAAAATAATTTTGGAAAATTTTAAAAAAATAATTTTGGAAAATTTAAAAAAAATAATTTTGGAAAATTTTAAAAAAATAATTTGGAAAATTTAAAAAAATAATTTTGGAAAATTTAAAAAAATAATTTTGGAAAATTTAAAAAAATAATTTTGGAAAATTTAAAAAAATAATTTTGGAAAATTTAAAAAAATAATTTTGGAAAATTTAAAAAAAATAATTTTGGAAAATTTAAAAAAAATAATTTTGGAAAATTTTAAAAAAATAATTTTGGAAAATTTAAAAAAATAATTTTGGAAAATTTTAAAAAAAATAATTTTGGAAAATTTAAAAAAAATAATTTTGGAAAATTTAAAAAAAATAATTTTGGAAAATTTTAAAAAAATAATTTTGGAAAATTTAAAAAAATAATTTTGGAAAATTTAAAAAAAATAATTTTGGAAAATTTTAAAAAAATAATTTTGGAAAATTTAAAAAAAATAATTTTGGAAAATTTAAAAAAATAATTTTGGAAAATTTTAAAAAAATAATTTTGGAAAATTTAAAAAAAATAATTTTGGAAAATTTTAAAAAAATAATTTTGGAAAATTTTAAAAAAATAATTTTGGAAAATTTTAAAAAAATAATTTTGGAAAATTAAAAAAATAATTTTGGAAAATTTTAAAAAAATAATTTTGGAAAATTTAAAAAAATAATTTTGGAAAATTTAAAAAAAATAATTTGGAAAATTTAAAAAAATAATTTTGGAAAATTTTAAAAAAAATAATTTTGGAAAATTTAAAAAAAATAATTTTGGAAAATTTAAAAAAAATAATTTGGAAAATTTAAAAAAAATAATTTTGGAAAATTTAAAAAAAATAATTTTGGAAAATTTAAAAAAATAATTTTGGAAAATTTAAAAAAATAATTTTGGAAAATTTAAAAAAATAATTTTGGAAAATTTAAAAAAAATAATTTTGGAAAATTTTAAAAAAATAATTTTGGAAAATTTTAAAAAAATAATTTTGGAAAATTTTAAAAAAAATAATTTTGGAAAATTTAAAAAAATAATTTTGGAAAATTTAAAAAAAATAATTTTGGAAAATTTAAAAAAAATAATTTTGGAAAATTTAAAAAAAATAATTTTGGAAAATTTTAAAAAAATAATTTTGGAAAATTTAAAAAAAATAATTTTGGAAAATTTAAAAAAAATAATTTGGAAAATTTTAAAAAAATAATTTTGGAAAATTTTAAAAAAATAATTTTGGAAAATTTAAAAAAAATAATTTTGGAAAATTTAAAAAAATAATTTTGGAAAATTTAAAAAAAATAATTTTGGAAAATTTAAAAAAATAATTTTGGAAAATTTTAAAAAAATAATTTTGGAAAATTTAAAAAAATAATTTTGGAATAATTTGGAAAATTTAAAAAAATAATTTTGGAAAATTTTAAAAAAAATAATTTTGGAAAATTTAAAAAAATAATTTTGGAAAATTTAAAAAAATAATTTTGGAAAATTTAAAAAAATAATTTTGGAAAATTTAAAAAAAATAATTTTGGAAAATTTAAAAAAAATAATTTTGGAAAATTTTAAAAAAATAATTTTGGAAAATTTAAAAAAATAATTTTGGAAAATTTTAAAAAAATAATTTTGGAAAATTTAAAAAAAATAATTTTGGAAAATTTAAAAAAAATAATTTTGGAAAATTTAAAAAAAATAATTTTGGAAAATTTAAAAAAAATAATTTTGGAAAATTTAAAAAAAATAATTTTGGAAAATTTTAAAAAAATAATTTTGGAAAATTTTAAAAAAATAATTTTGGAAAATTTTAAAAAAATAATTTTGGAAAATTTAAAAAAATAATTTGGAAAATTTAAAAAAATAATTTTGGAAAATTTTAAAAAAATAATTTTGGAAAATTTAAAAAAAATAATTTTCCAAAATATAAAAAAAATAATTTTTGAAAATTTAAAAAAAATAATTTTGGAAAATTTAAAAAAAATAATTTTGGAAAATTTAAAAAAAATAATTTTGGAAAATTTAAAAAAAATAATTTTGGAAAATTTAAAAAAAATAATTTTGGAATAATTTTAAAAAAATAATTTTGGAATAATTTTGGAAAATTTTAAAAAAATAATTTTGGAAAATTTTAAAAAAAATAATTTTGGAAAATTTAAAAAAAATAATTTTGGAAAATTTAAAAAAAATAATTTTGGAAAATTTAAAAAAAATAATTTTGGAAAATTTAAAAAAAATAATTTTGGAAAATTTAAAAAAATAATTTTGGAATAATTTGGAAAATTTAAAAAAATAATTTTGGAAAATTTAAAAAAAATAATTATGGAAAATTTTAAAAAAATAATTTTGGAAAATTTAAAAAAAATAATTTTGGAAAATTTAAAAAAAATAATTTTGGAAAATTTAAAAAAAATAATTTTGGAAAATTTAAAAAAAATAATTTTGGAAAATTTAAAAAAAAATAATTTTGGAAAATTTTAAAAAAATAATTTTGGAATAATTTTAAAAAAATAATTTTGGAAAATTTTAAAAAAATAATTTTGGAAAATTTAAAAAAAATAATTTTGGAAAATTTTAAAAAAAATAATTTTGGAAAATTTTAAAAAAAATAATTTTGGAAAATTTAAAAAAATAATTTTGGAAAATTTTAAAAAATAATTTGGAAAATTTAAAAAAATAATTTTGGAAAATTTAAAAAAAATAATTTTGGAAAATTTTAAAAAAATAATTTTGGAAAATTTAAAAAAAATAATTTTGGAAAATTTTAAAAAAATAATTTTGGAAAATTTAAAAAAAATAATTTGGAAAATTTTAAAAAAATAATTTTGGAAAATTTAAAAAAAATAATTTTGGAAAATTTTAAAAAAATAATTTTGGAAAATTTTAAAAAAATAATTTTGGAAAATTTAAAAAAAATAATTTTGGAAAATTTAAAAAAATAATTTTGGAAAATTTTAAAAAAATAATTTTGGAAAATTTTAAAAAAATAATTTTGGAAAATTTAAAAAAAATAATTTTGGAAAATTTAAAAAAAATAATTTTGGAAAATTTAAAAAAATAATTTTGGAAAATTTTAAAAAAAATAATTTTGGAAAATTTAAAAAAAATAATTTTGGAAAATTTAAAAAAAATAATTTGGAAAATTTAAAAAAAATAATTTTGGAAAATTTAAAAAAAATAATTTGGAAAATTTAAAAAAAATAATTTTGGAAAATTTAAAAAAATAATTTTGGAAAATTTAAAAAAAATAATTTTGGAAAATTTTAAAAAAATAATTTTGGAAAATTTAAAAAAAATAATTTTGGAAAATTTTAAAAAAATAATTTTGGAAAATTTAAAAAAAATAATTT
The DNA here is from genome assembly GCA_958450375.1 of Homarus gammarus. Lineage (NCBI taxonomy): Eukaryota > Metazoa > Arthropoda > Malacostraca > Decapoda > Nephropidae > Homarus > Homarus gammarus. The sequence goes on along the minus strand of CAUDMG010001373.1, from coordinate 39,961 downwards.
TGGAAAATTTTAAAAAAATAATTTTGGAAAATTTAAAAAAATAATTTTGGAAAATTTAAAAAAAATAATTTTGGAAAATTTAAAAAAAATAATTTTGGAAAATTTTAAAAAAAATAATTTTGGAAAATTTTAAAAAAATAATTTTGGAAAATTTAAAAAAATAATTTTGGAAAATTTAAAAAAAATAATTTTGGAAAATTTAAAAAAAATAATTTTGGAAAATTTAAAAAAATAATTTTGGAAAATTTAAAAAAAATAATTTTGGAAAATTTAAAAAAAATAATTTTGGAAAATTTTAAAAAAAATAATTTTGGAAAATTTAAAAAAATAATTTTGGAAAATTTTAAAAAAATAATTTTGGAAAATTTAAAAAAAATAATTTGGAAAATTTTAAAAAAATAATTTTGAAAATTTTAAAAAAAATAATTTAAAAAAATTAATTTTGGAAAATTTAAAAAAAATAATTTTGGAAAATTTAAAAAAAATAATTTTGGAAAATTTAAAAAAAAAATTTTGGAAAATTTAAAAAAATAATTTTGGAAAATTTAAAAAAATAATTTTGGAAAATTTAAAAAAAATAATTTTGGAAAATTTTAAAAAAATAATTTTGGAAAATTTAAAAAAAATAATTTTGGAAAATTTAAAAAAAATAATTTTGGAAAATTTAAAAAAATAATTTTGGAAAATTTAAAAAAATAATTTTGGAAAATTTTAAAAAAATAATTTTGGAAAATTTAAAAAAATAATTTTGGAAAATTTAAAAAAATAATTTTGGAAAATTTTAAAAAAATAATTTTGGAAAATTTAAAAAAAATAATTTTGGAAAATTTAAAAAAATAATTTTGGAAAATTTAAAAAAAATAATTTTGGAAAATTTAAAAAAAATAATTTTGGAAAATTTTAAAAAAATAATTTTGGAAAATTTAAAAAAAATAATTTTGGAAAATTTAAAAAAAATAATTTTGGAAAATTTAAAAAAATAATTTTGGAAAATTTAAAAAAAATAATTTTGGAAAATTTAAAAAAATAATTTTGGAAAATTTAAAAAAATAATTTTGGAAAATTTAAAAAAATAATTTTGGAAAATTTAAAAAAAATAATTTTGGAAAATTTAAAAAAAATAATTTTGGAAAATTTAAAAAAAATAATTTTGGAAAATTTAAAAAAAATAATTTTGGAAAATTTAAAAAAATAATTTTGGAAAATTTAAAAAAAATAATTTTGGAAAATTTAAAAAAAATAATTTTGGAAAATTTTAAAAAAATAATTTTGGAAAATTTAAAAAAAATAATTTTGGAAAATTTAAAAAAAATAATTTTGGAAAATTTAAAAAAAATAATTTTGGAAAATTTAAAAAAATAATTTGGAAAATTTAAAAAAATAATTTTGGAAAATTTAAAAAAATAATTTTGGAAAATTTAAAAAAATAATTTTGGAAAATTTAAAAAAATAATTTTGGAAAATTTTAAAAAAATAATTTTGGAAAATTTTAAAAAAATAATTTTGGAAAATTTAAAAAAATAATTTTGGAAAATTTTAAAAAAATAATTTTGGAAAATTTAAAAAAAATAATTTTGGAAAATTTAAAAAAATAATTTTGGAAAATTTAAAAAAATAATTTTGGAAAATTTTAAAAAAATAATTTTGGAAAATTTTAAAAAAATAATTTTGGAAAATTTTAAAAAAATAATTATGGAAAATTTTAAAAAAATAATTTTGGAAAATTTTAAAAAAAATAATTTTGGAAAATTTAAAATATATAATTTTGGAAAATTTTAAAAAATAATTTTGGAAAATTTAAAAAAAATAATTTTGGAAAATTTTAAAAAAATAATTTTGGAAAATTTAAAAAAAATAATTTTGGAAAATTTAAAAAAAATAATTTTGGAAAATTTAAAAAAATAATTTTGGAAAATTTAAAAAAATAATTTTGGAAAATTTAAAAAAATAATTTTGGAAAATTTTAAAAAAATAATTTTGGAAAATTTTAAAAAAATAATTTTGGAAAATTTAAAAAAATAATTTTGGAAAATTTAAAAAAATAATTTTGGAAAATTTTAAAAAAATAATTTTGGAAAATTTAAAAAAAATAATTTTGTAAAATTTTAAAAAAAATAATTTTGGAAAATTTAAAAAAAATAATTTTGGAAAATTTAAAAAAAATAATTTTGGAAAATTTAAAAAAAAAATAATTTTGGAAAATTTTAAAAAAATAATTTTGGAAAATTTTAACAAAATAATTTTGGAAAATTTAAAAAAAATAATTTTGGAAAATTTAAAAAAAATAATTTTGGAAAATTTAAAAAAAATAATTTTGGAAAATTTAAAAAAATAATTTTGGAAAATTTAAAAAAATAATTTTGGAAAATTTAAAAAAATAATTTTGGAAAATTTAAAAAAAATAATTTTGGAAAATTTAAAAAAAATAATTTTGGAAAATTTAAAAAAAATAATTTTGGAAAATTTAAAAAAATAATTTTGGAAAATTTAAAAAAAATAATTTTGGAAAATTTAAAAAAAATAATTTTGGAAAATTTAAAAAAAATAATTTTGGAAAATTTAAAAAAATAATTTTGGAAAATTTAAAAAAAATAATTTTGATAAATTTTAAAAAAATAATTTTGGAAAATTTAAAAAAAATAATTTTAGAAAATTTAAAAAAAATAATTTTGGAAAATTTTAAAAAAATAATTTTGGAAAATTTTAAAAAAATAATTTTGGAAAATTTTAAAAAAAATAATTTTGGAAAATTTAAAAAAATAATTTTGGAAAATTTAAAAAAAATAATTTTGGAAAATTTAAAAAAAATAATTTTGGAAAATTTAAAAAAAATAATTTTGGAAAATTTTAAAAAAATAATTTTGGAAAATTTAAAAAAATAATTTTGGAAAATTTAAAAAAAATAATTTTGGAAAATTTTAAAAAAATAATTTTGGAAAATTTTAAAAAAAATAATTTGGAAAATTTAAAAAAAATAATTTTGGAAAATTTAAAAAAATAATTTTGGAAAATTTAAAAAAAATAATTTTGGAAAATTTAAAAAAAATAATTTTGGAAAATTTAAAAAAATAATTTTGGAAAATTTAAAAAAATAATTTTGGAAAATTTTAAAAAAATAATTTTGGAAAATTTTAAAAAAAATAATTTTGGAAAATTTAAAAAAATAATTTTGGAAAATTTAAAAAAATAATTTTGGAAAATTTAAAAAAATAATTTTGGAAAATTTAAAAAAATAATTTTGGAAAATTTAAAAAAATAATTTTGGAAAATTTAAAAAAAAATAATTTTGGAAAATTTAAAAAAAATAATTTTGGAAAATTTAAAAAAATAATTTTGGAAAATTTAAAAAAATAATTTTGGAAAATTTAAAAAAAATAATTTTGGAAAATTTTAAAAAAATAATTTTGGAAAATTTAAAAAAAATAATTTTGGAAAATTTAAAAAAAATAATTTTGGAAAATTTAAAAAAATAATTTTGGAAAATTTAAAAAAAATAATTTTGGAAAATTTTAAAAAAATAATTTTGGAAAATTTTAAAAAAATAATTTTTGAAAATTTTAAAAAAATAATTTTGGAAAATTTAAAAAAAATAATTTTGGAAAATTTAAAAAGAAATAATTTTGGAAAATTTAAAAAAAATAATTTTGGAAAATTTAAAAAAAATAATTTTGGAAAATTTTAAAAAAAATAATTTTGGAAAATTTTAAAAAAATAATTTTGGAAAATTTAAAAAAAATAATTTTGGAAAATTTTAAAAAAATAATTTTGGAAAATTTAAAAAAATAATTTTGGAAAATTTAAAAAAAATAATTTTGGAAAATTTAAAAAAATAATTTTGGAAAATTTAAAAAAATAATTTTGGAAAATTTAAAAAAATAATTTTGGAAAATTTAAAAAAAATAATTTTGGAAAATTTTAAAAAAATAATTTTGGAAAATTTAAAAAAAATAATTTTGGAAAATTTTAAAAAAAATAATTTTGTAAAATTTTAAAAAAAATAATTCTTTAAAATTTTAAAAAAATAATTTTGGTAATTTAAAAAAAATAATTTTGGAAAATTTTAAAAAAATAATTTTGGAAAATTTAAAAAAAATAATTTTGGAAAATTTAAAAAAATAATTTTGGAAAATTTTAAAAAAATAATTTTGGAAAATTTAAAAAAAATAATTTTGGAAAATTTTAAAAAAATAATTTTGGAAAATTTTAAAAAAATAATTTTGGAAAATTTAAAAAAAATAATTTTGGAAAATTTAAAAAAATAATTTTGGAAAATTTAAAAAAATAATTTTGGAAAATTTTAAAAAAATAATTTTGGAAAATTTAAAAAAAATAATTTTGGAAAATTTTAAAAAAATAATTTTGGAAAATTTTAAAAAAATAATTTTGGAAAATTTAAAAAAAATAATTTTGGAAAATTTAAAAAAAATAATTTTGGAAAATTTAAAAAAATAATTTTGGAAAATTTAAAAAAAATAATTTTGGAAAATTTAAAAAAAATAATTTTGGAAAATTTTAAAAAAAATAATTTGGAAAATTTAAAAAAAATAATTTTGGAAAATTTAAAAAAATAATTTTGGAAAATTTAAAAAAATAATTTTGGAAAATTTAAAAAAAATAATTTTGGAAAATTTAAAAAAATAATTTTGGAAAATTTAAAAAAATAATTTTGGAAAATTTAAAAAAATAATTTTGGAAAATTTTAAAAAAATAATTTTGGAAAATTTAAAAAAAATAATTTTGGAAAATTTAAAAAAATAATTTTGGAAAATTTTAAAAAAATAATTTTGGAAAATTTAAAAAAAATAATTTTGGAAAATTTAAAAAAAATAATTTTGGAAAATTTAAAAAAAATAATTTTGGAAAATTTAAAAAAATAATTTTGGAAAATTTAAAAAAATAATTTTGGAAAATTTAAAAAAAATAATTTTGGAAAATTTAAAAAAAATAATTTTGGAAAATTTAAAAAAAATAATTTTGGAAAATTTAAAAAAATAATTTTGGAAAATTTAAAAAAAATAATTTTGGAAAATTTAAAAAAATAATTTTGGAAAATTTTAAAAAAATAATTTTGGAAAATTTAAAAAAATAATTTTGGAAAATTTTAAAAAAAATAATTTTGGAAAATTTAAAAAAATAATTTTGGAAAATTTTAAAAAAATAATTTTGGAAAATTTTAAAAAAATAATTTTGGAAAATTTAAAAAAAAATAATTTGGAAAATTTAAAAAAAATAATTTTGGAAAATTTAAAAAAATAATTTTGGAAAATTTAAAAAAAATAATTTTGGAAAATTTAAAAAAAATAATTTTGGAAAATTTAAAAAAAATAATTTTGGAAAATTTAAAAAAAATAATTTTGGAAAATTTTAAAAAAATAATTTTGGAAAATTTTAAAAAAATAATTTTGGAAAATTTAAAAAAATAATTTTGGAAAATTTAAAAAAAATAATTTTGGAAAATTTAAAAAAATAATTTTGGAAAATTTTAAAAAAATAATTTTGGAAAATTTAAAAAAATAATTTTGGAAAATTTAAAAAAAATAATTTTGGAAAATTTAAAAAAATAATTTGGAAAATTTAAAAAAAATAATTTTGGAAAATTTAAAAAAAATAATTTTGGAAAATTTAAAAAAAATAATTTTGGAAAATTTTAAAAAAATAATTTTGGAAAATTTAAAAAAATAATTTTGGAAAATTTAAAAAAAATAATTTTGGAAAATTTAAAAAAATAATTTTGGAAAATTTAAAAAAATAATTTTGGAATAATTTTGGAAAATTTAAAAAAATAATTTTGGAAAATTTAAAAAAAATAATTTTGGAAAATTTAAAAAAATAATTTTGGAAAATTTAAAAAAATAATTTTGGAAAATTTAAAAAAAATAATTTTGGAAAATTTAAAAAAATAATTTTGGAAAATTTAAAAAAAATAATTTTGGAAAATTTAAAAAAATAATTTTGGAAAATTTAAAAAAATAATTTTGGAAAATTTAAAAAAATAATTTTGGAAAATTTAAAAAAAATAATTTTGGAAAATTTAAAAAAAATAATTTTGGAAAATTTAAAAAAATAATTTTGGAAAATTTAAAAAAATAATTTTGGAAAATTTAAAAAAATAATTTTGGAAAATTTAAAAAAATAATTTTGGAAAATTTTAAAAAAATAATTTTGGAAAATTTAAAAAAAATAATTTTGGAAAATTTAAAAAAATAATTTTGGAAAATTTAAAAAAATAATTTTGGAAAATTTAAAAAAATAATTTTGGAAAATTTAAAAAAAATAATTTTGGAAAATTTAAAAAAATAATTTTGGAAAATTTAAAAAAATAATTTTGGAAAATTTAAAAAAATAATTTGGAAAATTTAAAAAAAATAATTTTGGAAAATTTAAAAAAAATAATTTTGGAAAATTTTAAAAAAATAATTTTGGAAAATTTAAAAAAATAATTTTGGAAAATTTAAAAAAAATAATTTTGGAAAATTTAAAAAAAATAATTTTGGAAAATTTAAAAAAATAATTTTGGAAAATTTAAAAAAATAATTTTGGAAAATTTAAAAAAAATAATTTTGGAAAATTTAAAAAAATAATTTTGGAAAATTTAAAAAAATAATTTTGGAAAATTTAAAAAAAATAATTTTGGAAAATTTTAAAAAAATAATTTTGGAAAATTTAAAAAAATAATTTTGGAAAATTTAAAAAAAATAATTTTGGAAAATTTAAAAAAATAATTTTGGAAAATTTTAAAAAAATAATTTTGGAAAATTTAAAAAAATAATTTTGGAAAATTTAAAAAAATAATTTTGGAAAATTTTAAAAAAATAATTTTGGAAAATTTAAAAAAAATAATTTTGGAAAATTTAAAAAAAATAATTTTGGAAAATTTTAAAAAAATAATTTTGGAAAATTTTAAAAAAATAATTTTGGAAAATTTAAAAAAAATAATTTTGGAAAATTTAAAAAAATAATTTTGGAAAATTTAAAAAAATAATTTTGGAAAATTTAAAAAAAATAATTTTGGAAAATTTTAAAAAAATAATTTTGGAAAATTTAAAAAAATAATTTTGGAAAATTTAAAAAAAATAATTTTGGAAAATTTAAAAAAAATAATTTTGGAAAATTTAAAAAAATAATTTTGGAAAATTTAAAAAAAAATAATTTTGGAAAATTTAAAAAAATAATTTTGGAAAATTTAAAAAAATAATTTTGGAAAATTTTAAAAAAATAATTTTGGAAAATTTAAAAAAATAATTTTGGAAAATTTAAAAAAAATAATTTTGGAAAATTTTAAAAAAATAATTTTGGAAAATTTTAAAAAAATAATTTTGGAAAATTTAAAAAAAATAATTTTGGAAAATTTTAAAAAAATAATTTTGGAAAATTTAAAAAAAATAATTTTGGAAAATTTAAAAAAATAATTTTGGAAAATTTTAAAAAAATAATTTTGGAAAATTTAAAAAAATAATTTTGGAAAATTTAAAAAAATAATTTTGGAAAATTTTAAAAAAATAATTTTGGAAAATTTAAAAAAATAATTTTGGAAAATTTAAAAAAAATAATTTTGGAAAATTTAAAAAAAATAATTTTGGAAAATTTAAAAAAATAATTTTGGAAAATTTTAAAAAAATAATTTTGGAAAATTTAAAAAAATAATTTTGGAAAATTTTAAAAAATAATTTTGGAAAATTTAAAAAAATAATTTTGGAAAATTTAAAAAAATAATTTTGGAAAATTTAAAAAAATAATTTTGGAAAATTTAAAAAAAATAATTTTGGAAAATTTTAAAAAAATAATTTTGGAAAATTTAAAAAAATAATTTTGGAAAATTTAAAAAAATAATTTTGGAAAATTTAAAAAAAATAATTTTGGAAAATTTAAAAAAATAATTTTGGAAAATTTAAAAAAATAATTTTGGAAAATTTAAAAAAAATAATTTTGGAAAATTTAAAAAAATAATTTTGGAAAATTTAAAAAAATAATTTTGGAAAATTTAAAAAAAATAATTTTGGAAAATTTTAAAAAAATAATTTTGGAAAATTTAAAAAAATAATTTTGGAAAATTTAAAAAAAATAATTTTGGAAAATTTAAAAAAATAATTTGGAAAATTTAAAAAAATAATTTTGGAAAATTTTAAAAAAATAATTTTGGAAAATTTAAAAAAATAATTTTGGAAAATTTTAAAAAAATAATTTTGGAAAATTTAAAAAAATAATTTTGGAAAATTTAAAAAAAATAATTTGGAAAATTTTAAAAAAATAATTTTGGAAAATTTAAAAAAAATAATTTTGGAAAATTTAAAAAAAATAATTTTGGAAAATTTAAAAAAATAATTTTGGAAAATTTTAAAAAAATAATTTTGGAAAATTTTAAAAAAATAATTTTGGAAAATTTAAAAAAAATAATTTTGGAAAATTTAAAAAAAATAATTTTGGAAAATTTAAAAAAAATAATTTTGGAAAATTTTAAAAAAATAATTTTGGAAAATTTAAAAAAATAATTTTGGAAAATTTAAAAAAAATAATTTTGGAAAATTTAAAAAAAATAATTTTGGAAAATTTAAAAAAATAATTTTGGAAAATTTTAAAAAAATAATTTTGGAAAATTTAAAAAAATAATTTTGGAAAATTTTAAAAAAAATAATTTTGGAAAATTTTAAAAAAATAATTTTGGAAAATTTAAAAAAATAATTTTGGAAAATTTTAAAAAAATAATTTTGGAAAATTTAAAAAAAATAATTTTGGAAAATTTTAAAAAAATAATTTTGGAAAATTTAAAAAAATAATTTTGGAAAATTTTAAAAAAAATAATTTTGGAAAATTTTAAAAAAAATAATTTTGGAAAATTTAAAAAAAATAATTTGGAAAATTTAAAAAAATAATTTTGGAAAATTTTAAAAAAATAATTTTGGAAAATTTTAAAAAAATAATTTTGGAAAATTTAAAAAAATAATTTTGGAAAATTTAAAAAAATAATTTTGGAAAATTTTAAAAAAAATAATTTTGGAAAATTTTAAAAAAATAATTTTGGAAAATTTAAAAAAATAATTTTGGAAAATTTTAAAAAAATAATTTTGGAAAATTTTAAAAAAAATAATTTTGGAAAATTTAAAAAAAATAATTTTGGAAAATTTAAAAAAAATAATTTTGGAAAATTTAAAAAAATAATTTTGGAAAATTTTAAAAAAAATAATTTTGGAAAATTTAAAAAAATAATTTTGGAAAATTTTAAAAAAATAATTTTGGAAAATTTAAAAAAATAATTTTGGAAAATTTTAAAAAAATAATTTTGGAAAATTTAAAAAAATAATTTTGGAAAATTTAAAAAAATAATTTGGAAAATTTAAAAAAAATAATTTTGGAAAATTTAAAAAAATAATTTTGGAAAATTTAAAAAAAATAATTTTGGAAAATTTTAAAAAAATAATTTTGGAAAATTTTAAAAAAATAATTTTGGAAAATTTAAAAAAATAATTTTGGAAAATTTAAAAAAAATAATTTTGGAAAATTTTAAAAAAATAATTTTGGAAAATTTAAAAAAATAATTTTGGAAAATTTTAAAAAAATAATTTTGGAAAATTTTAAAAAAATAATTTTGGAAAATTTTAAAAAAATAATTTTGGAAAATTTTAAAAAAATAATTTTGGAAAATTTAAAAAAATAATTTTGGAAAATTTTAAAAAAATAATTTTGGAAAATTTTAAAAAAATAATTTGGAAAATTTAAAAAAAATAATTTTGGAAAATTTAAAAAAATAATTTTGGAAAATTTAAAAAAATAATTTTGGAAAATTTTAAAAAAAATAATTTTGGAAAATTTAAAAAAATAATTTTGGAAAATTTTAAAAAAATAATTTTGGAAAATTTTAAAAAAAATAATTTTGGAAAATTTAAAAAAAATAATTTTGGAAAATTTAAAAAAATAATTTTGGAAATTTTAAAAAAATAATTTTGGAAAATTTTAAAAAAATAATTTTGGAAAATTTAAAAAAAATAATTTTGGAAAATTTAAAAAAATAATTTTGGAAAATTTAAAAAAAATAATTTTGGAAAATTTTAAAAAAATAATTTTGGAAAATTTAAAAAAAATAATTTTGGAAAATTTAAAAAAATAATTTTGGAAAATTTTAAAAAAAATAATTTTGGAAAATTTTAAAAAAATAATTTTGGAAAATTTAAAAAAATAATTTGGAAAATTTAAAAAAAATAATTTTGGAAAATTTAAAAAAAATAATTTTGGAAAATTTAAAAAAATAATTTTGGAAAATTTTAAAAAAATAATTTTGGAAAATTTAAAAAAATAATTTTGGAAAATTTTAAAAAAATAATTTTGGAAAATTTTAAAAAAATAATTTTGGAAAATTTAAAAAAATAATTTTGGAAAATTTAAAAAAAATAATTTTGGAAAATTTTAAAAAAATAATTTTGGAAAATTTAAAAAAATAATTTTGGAAAATTTTAAAAAAATAATTTTGGAAAATTTAAAAAAATAATTTTGGAAAATTTTAAAAAAATAATTTTGGAATAATTTTGGAAAATTTAAATAAAATATTTTTGGAAAATTTTAAAATAATAATTATGGAAAATTTTAAAAAAATAATTTTGGATAATTTAAAAAAAATAATTTTGGAAAATTTTAAAAAAATAATTTTGGAAAATTTTAAAAAAATAATTTTGGAAAATTTAAAAAAATAATTTTGGAAAATTTTAAAAAAAATAATTTTGGAAAATTTAAAAAAATAATTTTGGAAAATTTTAAAAAAATAATTTTGGAAAATTTTAAAAAAAATAATTTTGGAAAATTTTAAAAAAATAATTTTGGAAAATTTTAAAAAAATAATTTTGGAAAATTTAAAAAAAATAATTTTGGAAAATTTTAAAAAAATAATTTTGGAAAATTTAAAAAAAATAATTTTGGAAAATTTTAAAAAAATAATTTTGGAAAATTTAAAAAAATAATTTTGGAAAATTTTAAAAAAATAATTTTGGAAAATTTAAAAAAATAATTTTGGAAAATTTAAAAAAAATAATTTTGGAAAATTTAAAAAAATAATTTTGGAAAATTTAAAAAAATAATTTGGAAAATTTTAAAAAAATAATTTTGGAAAATTTAAAAAATAATTTTGGAAAATTTTAAAAAAATAATTTTGGAAAATTTAAAAAAATAATTTTGGAAAATTTAAAAAAAATAATTTTGGAAAATTTAAAAAAATAATTTTGGAAAATTTTAAAAAAATAATTTTGGAAAATTTTAAAAAAATAATTTTGGAAAATTTTAAAAAAATAATTTTGGAAAATTTAAAAAAAATAATTTTGGAAAATTTTAAAAAAAATAATTTTGGAAAATTTTAAAAAAATAATTTTGGAAAATTTTAAAAAAATAATTTTGGAAAATTTAAAAAAATAATTTTGGAAAATTTAAAAAAATAATTTTGGAAAATTTTAAAAAAATAATTTTGGAAAATTTAAAAAAATAATTTTGGAAAATTTTAAAAAAATAATTTTGGAAAATTTTAAAAAAATAATTTTGGAATAATTTGGAAAATTTAAAAAATAATTTTGGAAAATTTTAAAAAAATAATTTTGGAAAATTTTAAAAAAATAATTTTGGAAAATTTAAAAAAAATAATTTTGGAAAATTTAAAAAAATAATTTTGGAAAATTTAAAAAAAATAATTTTGGAAAATTTTAAAAAAATAATTTTGGAAAATTTAAAAAAATAATTTTGGAAAATTTAAAAAAATAATTTTGGAAAATTTAAAAAAATAATTTTGGAAAATTTTAAAAAAATAATTTTGGAAAATTTAAAAAAAATAATTTTGGAAAATTTTAAAAAAATAATTTTGGAAAATTTAAAAAAATAATTTTGGAAAATTTAAAAAAAATAATTTTGGAAAATTTAAAAAAATAATTTTGGAAAATTTTAAAAAAATAATTTTGGAAAATTTTAAAAAAATAATTTTGGAAAATTTAAAAAAATAATTTTGGAAAATTTAAAAAAATAATTTTGGAAAATTTTAAAAAAATAATTTTGGAAAATTTTAAAAAAATAATTTTGGAAAATTTTAAAAAAATAATTTTGGAAAATTTAAAAAAATAATTTTGGAAAATTTAAAAAAATAATTTTGGAAAATTTAAAAAAAATAATTTTGGAAAATTTTAAAAAAATAATTTTGGAAAATTTTAAAAAAATAATTTTGGAAAATTTAAAAAAATAATTTTGGAAAATTTAAAAAAAATAATTTTGGAAAATTTAAAAAAATAATTTTGGAAAATTTAAAAAAATAATTTTGGAAAATTTAAAAAAATAATTTTGGAAAATTTTAAAAAATAATTTTGGAAAATTTAAAAAAATAATTTTGGAAAATTTAAAAAAATAATTTTGGAAAATTTTAAAAAAATAATTTGGAAAATTTAAAAAAAATAATTTTGGAAAATTTTAAAAAAATAATTTTGGAAAATTTAAAAAAATAATTTTGGAAAATTTAAAAAAATAATTTTGGAAAATTTAAAAAAATAATTTTGGAAAATTTAAAAAAAATAATTTTGGAAAATTTAAAAAAAATAATTTTGGAAAATTTTAAAAAAATAATTTTGGAAAATTTTAAAAAAATAATTTTGGAAAATTTAAAAAAATAATTTTGGAAAATTTAAAAAAAATAATTTTGGAAAATTTAAAAAAATAATTTTGGAAAATTTTAAAAAAATAATTTTGGAAAATTTAAAAAAAATAATTTTGGAAAATTTAAAAAAATAATTTTGGAAAATTTAAAAAAAATAATTTTGGAAAATTTTAAAAAAATAATTTTGGAAAATTTAAAAAAAATAATTTTGGAAAATTTTAAAAAAATAATTTTGGAAAATTTTAAAAAAAATAATTTTGGAAAATTTTAAAAAAATAATTTTGGAAAATTTAAAAAAATAATTTTGGAAAATTTAAAAAAATAATTTTGGAAAATTTAAAAAAATAATTTTGGAAAATTTAAAAAAATAATTTTGGAAAATTTAAAAAAAATAATTTTGGAAAATTTTAAAAAAATAATTTTGGAAAATTTTAAAAAAATAATTTTGGAAAATTTAAAAAAATAATTTTGGAAAATTTAAAAAAATAATTTTGGAAAATTTTAAAAAAATAATTTTGGAAAATTTAAAAAAATAATTTTGGAAAATTTAAAAAAATAATTTTGGAAAATTTAAAAAAAATAATTTTGGAAAATTTTAAAAAAATAATTTTGGAAAATTTTAAAAAAATAATTTTGGAAAATTTAAAAAAATAATTTTGGAAAATTTAAAAAAAATAATTTTGGAAAATTTTAAAAAAATAATTTTGGAAAATTTAAAAAAATAATTTTGGAAAATTTAAAAAAATAATTTTGGAAAATTTAAAAAAATAATTTTGGAAAATTTAAAAAAATAATTTTGGAAAATTTTAAAAAAAATAATTTTGGAAAATTTTAAAAAAATAATTTTGGAAAATTTAAAAAAATAATTTTGGAAAATTTAAAAAAAATAATTTTGGAAAATTTAAAAAAAATAATTTTGGAAAATTTAAAAAAATAATTTTGGAAAATTTAAAAAAAATAATTTTGGAAAATTTTAAAAAAATAATTTTGGAAAATTTTAAAAAAATAATTTTGGAAAATTTTAAAAAAAATAATTTTGGAAAATTTAAAAAAATAATTTGGAAAATTTAAAAAAATAATTTTGGAAAATTTTAAAAAAATAATTTTGGAAAATTTAAAAAAAATAATTTTGGAAAATTTAAAAAAATAATTTTGGAAAATTTTAAAAAAAATAATTTTGGAAAATTTAAAAAAATAATTTTGGAAAATTTTAAAAAAATAATTTTGGAAAATTTAAAAAAAATAATTTTGGAAAATTTTAAAAAAATAATTTTGGAAAATTTTAAAAAAATAATTTTGGAAAATTTAAAAAAATAATTTTGGAAAATTTAAAAAAATAATTTTGGAAAATTTTAAAAAAATAATTTTGGAAAATTTAAAAAAAATAATTTTGGAAAATTTAAAAAAATAATTTTGGAAAATTTTAAAAAAATAATTTTGGAAAATTTAAAAAAATAATTTTGGAAAATTTAAAAAAATAATTTGGAATAATTTGGAAAATTTAAAAAAATAATTTTGGAAAATTTAAAAAAATAATTTTGGAAAATTTTAAAAAAATAATTTTGGAAAATTTAAAAAAAATAATTTTGGAAAATTTAAAAAAAATAATTTTGGAAAATTTAAAAAAATAATTTTGGAAAATTTAAAAAAATAATTTTGGAAAATTTTAAAAAAATAATTTTGGAAAATTTTAAAAAAATAATTTTGGAAAATTTTAAAAAAATAATTTTGGAAAATTTTAAAAAAATAATTTTGGAAAATTTTAAAAAAAATAATTTGGAAAATTTAAAAAAATAATTTTGGAAAATTTAAAAAAAATAATTTTGGAAAATTTAAAAAAATAATTTTGGAAAATTTAAAAAAATAATTTTGGAAAATTTTAAAAAAATAATTTTGGAAAATTTTAAAAAAATAATTTTGGAAAATTTTAAAAAAATAATTTTGGAAAATTTTAAAAAAATAATTTTGGAAAATTTTAAAAAAATAATTTTGGAAAATTTTAAAAAAATAATTTTGGAAAATTTAAAAAAATAATTTTGGAAAATTTTAAAAAAATAATTTTGGAAAATTTAAAAAAATAATTTTGGAAAATTTAAAAAAATAATTTTGGAAAATTTAAAAAAAATAATTTTGGAAAATTTAAAAAAATAATTTTGGAAAATTTTAAAAAAATAATTTTGGAAAATTTAAAAAAAATAATTTTGGAAAATTTAAAAAAAATAATTTTGGAAAATTTTAAAAAAATAATTTTGGAAAATTTAAAAAAAATAATTTTGGAAAATTTTAAAAAAATAATTTTGGAAAATTTAAAAAAAATAATTTTGGAAAATTTAAAAAAATAATTTTGGAAAATTTAAAAAAATAATTTTGGAAAATTTAAAAAAATAATTTTGGAAAATTTTAAAAAAATAATTTTGGAAAATTTAAAAAAATAATTTTGGAAAATTTAAAAAAAATAATTTTGGAAAATTTAAAAAAATAATTTTGGAAAATTTAAAAAAATAATTTTGGAAAATTTAAAAAAATAATTTTGGAAAATTTTAAAAAAATAATTTTGGAAAATTTTAAAAAAAATAATTTTGGAAAATTTAAAAAAATAATTTTGGAAAATTTTAAAAAAATAATTTTGGAAAATTTTAAAAAAATAATTTTGGAAAATTTAAAAAAAATAATTTTGGAAAATTTAAAAAAATAATTTTGGAAAATTTAAAAAAAATAATTTTGGAAAATTTAAAAAAAATAATTTTGGAAAATTTAAAAAAAATAATTTTGGAAAATTTTAAAAAAATAATTTTGGAAAATTTTAAAAAAAATAATTTTGGAAAATTTTAAAAAAATAATTTTGGAAAATTTAAAAAAATAATTTTGGAAAATTTTAAAAAAATAATTTTGGAAAATTTAAAAAAAATAATTTTGGAAAATTTTAAAAAAATAATTTTGGAAAATTTAAAAAAATAATTTTGGAAAATTTTAAAAAAATAATTTTGGAAAATTTAAAAAAAATAATTTTGGAAAATTTAAAAAAATAATTTTGGAAAATTTAAAAAAATAATTTTGGAAAATTTTAAAAAAAATAATTTTGGAAAATTTTAAAAAAATAATTTTGGAAAATTTAAAAAAAATAATTTTGGAAAATTTAAAAAAATAATTTTGGAAAATTTTAAAAAAATAATTTTGGAAAATTTAAAAAAATAATTTTGGAAAATTTTAAAAAAATAATTTTGGAAAATTTTAAAAAAATAATTTTGGAAAATTTTAAAAAAAATAATTTTGGAAAATTTTAAAAAAATAATTTTGGAAAATTTAAAAAAAATAATTTTGGAAAATTTAAAAAAAATAATTTTGGAAAATTTAAAAAAATAATTTTGGAAAATTTAAAAAAATAATTTTGGAAAATTTAAAAAAAATAATTTTGGAAAATTTTAAAAAATAATTTTGGAAAATTTTAAAAAAAATAATTTTGGAAAATTTTAAAAAAATAATTTTGGAAAATTTAAAAAAAATAATTTTGGAAAATTTTAAAAAAATAATTTTGGAAAATTTAAAAAAATAATTTTGGAAAATTTAAAAAAAATAATTTTGGAAAATTTTAAAAAAATAATTTTGGAAAATTTAAAAAAATAATTTTGGAAAATTTTAAAAAATAATTTTGGAAAATTTTAAAAAAATAATTTTGGAAAATTTAAAAAAATAATTTTGGAAAATTTAAAAAAAATAATTTGGAAAATTTAAAAAAATAATTTTGGAAAATTTTAAAAAAATAATTTTGGAAAATTTAAAAAAAATAATTTTGGAAAATTTTAAAAAAATAATTTTGGAAAATTTTAAAAAAATAATTTTGGAAAATTTTAAAAAAATAATTTTGGAAAATTTAAAAAAAATAATTTTGGAAAATTTTAAAAAAATAATTTTGGAAAATTTTAAAAAAAATAATTTGGAAAATTTTAAAAAAATAATTTTGGAATAATTTTGGAAAATTTAAAAAAATAATTTTGGAAAATTTTAAAAAAATAATTTTGGAAAATTTAAAAAAATAATTTTGGAAAATTTTAAAAAAATAATTTTGGAAAATTTTAAAAAAATAATTTTGGAAAATTTTAAAAAAATAATTTTGGAAAATTTAAAAAAAATAATTTTGGAAAATTTTAAAAAAATAATTTTGGAAAATTTAAAAAAATAATTTTGGAAAATTTTAAAAAATAATTTGGAATAATTTTGGAAAATTTTAAAAAAAATAATTTTGGAAAATTTAAAAAAAATAATTTTGGAAAATTTAAAAAAAATAATTTTGGAAAATTTAAAAAAATAATTTTGGAAAATTTTAAAAAAATAATTTTGGAAAATTTTAAAAAAAATAATTTTGGAAAATTTTAAAAAAATAATTTTGGAAAATTTAAAAAAAATAATTTTGGAAAATTTAAAAAAATAATTTTGGAAAATTTTAAAAAAATAATTTTGGAAAATTTAAAAAAATAATTTTGGAAAATTTAAAAAAAATAATTTTGGAAAATTTAAAAAAAATAATTTTGGAAAATTTTAAAAAAATAATTTTGGAAAATTTTAAAAAAATAATTTTGGAAAATTTTAAAAAATAATTTTGGAAAATTTTAAAAAAATAATTTTGGAAAATTTAAAAAAATAATTTTGGAAAATTTAAAAAAATAATTTTGGAAAATTTAAAAAAATAATTTTGGAAAATTTTAAAAAAATAATTTTGGAAAATTTAAAAAAAATAATTTTGGAAAATTTAAAAAAAATAATTTTGGAAAATTTAAAAAAATAATTTTGGAAAATTTAAAAAAAATAATTTTGGAAAATTTTAAAAAAATAATTTTGGAAAATTTTAAAAAAATAATTTTGGAAAATTTAAAAAAATAATTTTGGAAAATTTAAAAAAAATAATTTTGGAAAATTTAAAAAAATAATTTTGGAAAATTTAAAAAAATAATTTTGGAAAATTTAAAAAAAATAATTTTGGAAAATTTAAAAAAAATAATTTTGGAAAATTTTAAAAAAATAATTTTGGAAAATTTTAAAAAAATAATTTTGGAAAATTTTAAAAAATAATTTGGAATAATTTTGGAAAATTTAAAAAAATAATTTTGGAAAATTTAAAAAAATAATTTTGGAAAATTTAAAAAAAATAATTTTGGAAAATTTAAAAAAATAATTTTGGAAAATTTTAAAAAAATAATTTTGGAAAATTTTAAAAAAATAATTTTGGAAAATTTTAAAAAAATAATTTTGGAAAATTTTAAAAAAATAATTTTGGAAAATTTTAAAAAAATAATTTTGGAAAATTTAAAAAAATAATTTTGGAAAATTTTAAAAAAATAATTTTGGAAAATTTTAAAAAAAATAATTTTGGAAAATTTAAAAAAAAATAATTTTGGAAAATTTAAAAAAAATAATTTTGGAAAATTTTAAAAAAATAATTTTGGAAAATTTTAAAAAAATAATTTTGGAAAATTTTAAAAAAATAATTATGGAAAATTTTAAAAAATAATTTTGGAAAATTTAAAAAAAATAATTTTGGAAAATTTTAAAAAAATAATTTTGGAAAATTTAAAAAAATAATTTTGGAAAATTTAAAAAAATAATTTTGGAAAATTTTAAAAAAAATAATTTTGGAAAATTTAAAAAAATAATTTTGGAAAATTTAAAAAAATAATTTTGGAAAATTTTAAAAAAATAATTTTGGAAAATTTAAAAAAAAATAATTTTGGAAAATTTAAAAAAAATAATTTTGGAAAATTTTAAAAAAATAATTTTGGAAAATTTAAAAAAATAATTTTGTAATAATTTTAAAAAAATAATTTTGGAATAATTTTAAAAAAATAATTTTGGAAAATTTTAAAAAAATAATTTTGGAAAATTTAAAAAAAATAATTTTGGAAAATTTAAAAAAAATAATTTTGGAAAATTTAAAAAAATAATTTTGGAAAATTTTAAAAAAATAATTTTGGAAAATTTTAAAAAAAATAATTTTGGAAAATTTTAAAAAAATAATTTTGGAAAATTTAAAAAAATAATTTTGGAAAATTTAAAAAAAATAATTTTGGAAAATTTAAAAAAAATAATTTTGGAAAATTTTAAAAAAATAATTTTGGAAAATTTAAAAAAATAATTTTGGAAAATTTTAAAAAAATAATTTTGGAAAATTTTAAAAAAATAATTTTGGAAAATTTTAAAAAAATAATTTGGAATAATTTTGGAAAATTTTAAAAAAATAATTTTGGAAAATTTAAAAAAATAATTTTGGAAAATTTAAAAAAATAATTTTGGAAAATTTTAAAAAAATAATTTTGGAAAATTTAAAAAAATAATTTTGGAAAATTTTAAAAAAATAATTTTGGAAAATTTTAAAAAAATAATTTTGGAAAATTTTAAAAAAATAATTTTGGAAAATTTTAAAAAAATAATTTTGGAAAATTTTAAAAAAATAATTTTGGAAAATTTTAAAAAAATAATTTTGGAAAATTTTAAAAAAATAATTTTGGAAAATTTAAAAAAATAATTTTGGAAAATTTTAAAAAAATAATTTTGGAAAATTTTAAAAAAATAATTATGGAAAATTTTAAATAAATAATTTTGGAAAATTTAAAAAAAATAATTTTGGAAAATTTTAAAAAAATAATTTTGGAAAATTTTAAAAAAATAATTTTGGAAAATTTAAAAAAAATAATTTTGGAAAATATAAAAAAAATAATTTTGGAAAATTTAAAAAAAATAATTTTGGAAAATTTTAAAAAAATAATTTTGGAAAATTTTAAAAAAATAATTTTGGAAAATTTAAAAAAAATAATTTTGGAAAATTTAAAAAAATAATTTTGGAAAATTTTAAAAAAAATAATTTTGGAAAATTTAAAAAAAATAATTTTGGAAAATTTTAAAAAAATAATTTTGGAAAATTTAAAAAAAATAATTTTGGAAAATTTAAAAAAAATAATTTTGGAAAATTTAAAAAAAATAATTTTGGAATGTTTTAAAAAAATAATTATGGAAAATTTTAAAAAAATAATTTTGGAAAATTTAAAAAAAATAATTTTGGAAAATTTAAAAAAATAATTTTGGAAAATTTTAAAAAAATAATTTTGGAAAATTTTAAAAAAAATAATTTTGGAAAAT
Source organism: Homarus gammarus (assembly GCA_958450375.1). Classification (NCBI taxonomy): domain Eukaryota; kingdom Metazoa; phylum Arthropoda; class Malacostraca; order Decapoda; family Nephropidae; genus Homarus; species Homarus gammarus. Next base: position 20,223 of record CAUDMG010001373.1, on the reverse strand, counting down.
TTAAAAAAATAATTTTGGAAAATTTTAAAAAAATAATTTTGGAAAATTTTAAAAAAAATAATTTTGGAAAATTTAAAAAAATAATTTTGGAAAATTTTAAAAAAATAATTTTGGAAAATTTAAAAAAATAATTTTGGAAAATTTTAAAAAAATAATTTTGGAAAATTTAAAAAAAATAATTTTGGAAAATTTTAAAAAAATAATTTTGGAAAATTTTAAAAAAAATAATTTTGGAAAATTTTAAAAAAATAATTTTGGAAAATTTTAAAAAAATAATTTTGGAAAATTTAAAAAAATAATTTTGGAAAATTTTAAAAAAATAATTTTGGAAAATTTTAAAAAAATAATTTTGGAAAATTTAAAAAAATAATTTTGGAAAATTTTAAAAAAATAATTTTGGAAAATTTTAAAAAAATAATTTTGGAAATTTAAAAAATAATTTGGAAATTTAAAAAAATAATTTTGGAAAATTTTAAAAAAATAATTTTGGAAAATTTAAAAAAAAATAATTTTGTAAAATTGTAAAAAAATAATTTTGGAAAATTTTAAAAAAATAATTCTGGAAACTTTAAAAAAAAGTAATTTTGGAAAATTTTAAAAAAAATAATTTTGGAAAATTTAAAAAAATAATTTTGGAAAATTTAAAAAAATAATTTTGGAAAATTTTAAAAAAATAATTTTGGAAAATTTAAAAAAATAATTTTGGAAAATTTTAAAAAATAATTTTGGAAAATTTAAAAAAATAATTTTGGAAAATTTAAAAAAATAATTTTGGAAAATTTTAAAAAAATAATTTTGGAAAATTTAAAAAAAATAATTTTGGAAAATTTAAAAAAATAATTTTGGAAAATTTTAAAAAAATAATTTTGGAAAATTTAAAAAAAATAATTTTGGAAAATTTTAAAAAAATAATTTTGGAAAATTTAAAAAAAATAATTTTGGAAAATTTTAAAAAAATAATTTTGGAAAATTTTAAAAAAATAATTTTGGAAAATTTAAAAAAATAATTTTGGAAAATTTTAAAAAAATAATTTTGGAAAATTTTAAAAAAATAATTTTGGAAAATTTTAAAAAAATAATTTTGGAAAATTTAAAAAAATAATTTTGGAAAATTTAAAAAAATAATTTTGGAAAATTTTAAAAAAATAATTTTGGAAAATTTTAAAAAAATAATTTTGGAAAATTTTAAAAAAATAATTTTGGAAAATTTAAAAAAAATAATTTTGGAAAATTTAAAAAAATAATTTTGGAAAATTTTAAAAAAATAATTTTGGAAAATTTTAAAAAAATAATTTTGGAAAATTTTAAAAAAATAATTTTGGAAAATTTAAAAAAATAATTTTGGAAAATTTTAAAAAAATAATTTTGGAAAATTTTAAAAAAATAATTTTGGAAAATTTAAAAAAATAATTTTGGAAAATTTAAAAAAATAATTTTGGAAAATTTAAAAAAATAATTTTGGAAAATTTTAAAAAAATAATTTTGGAAAATTTAAAAAAAATAATTTTGGAAAATTTTAAAAAAATAATTTTGGAAAATTTTAAAAAAATAATTTTGGAAAATTTAAAAAAAATAATTTTGGAAAATTTTAAAAAAATAATTTTGGAAAATTTTAAAAAAATAATTTTGGAAAATTTTAAAAAAATAATTTTGGAAAATTTTAAAAAAATAATTTTGGAAAATTTAAAAAAAATAATTTTGGAAAATTTAAAAAAATAATTTTGGAAAATTTTAAAAAAATAATTTTGGAAAATTTAAAAAAATAATTTTGGAAAATTTAAAAAAATAATTTTGGAAAATTTTAAAAAAATAATTTTGGAAAATTTTAAAAAATAATTTTGGAAAATTTAAAAAAAATAATTTTGGAAAATTTTAAAAAAATAATTTTGGAAAATTTTAAAAAAATAATTTTGGAAAATTTTAAAAAAATAATTTTGGAAAATTTAAAAAAATAATTTTGGAAAATTTAAAAAAATAATTTTGGAAAATTTTAAAAAATAATTTTGGAAAATTTAAAAAAATAATTTTGGAAAATTTTAAAAAAATAATTTTGGAAAATTTTAAAAAAATAATTTTGGAAAATTTTAAAAAAATAATTTTGGAAAATTTAAAAAAATAATTTTGGAAAATTTTAAAAAAATAATTTTGGAAAATTTTAAAAAAATAATTTTGGAAAATTTTAAAAAATAATTTTGGAAAATTTAAAAAAATAATTTTGGAAAATTTTAAAAAAATAATTTTGGAAAATTTTAAAAAAATAATTTTGGAAAATTTTAAAAAAATAATTTTGGAAAATTTTAAAAAAATAATTTTGGAAAATTTAAAAAAATAATTTTGGAAAATTTTAAAAAAATAATTTTGGAAAATTTAAAAAAAATAATTTTGGAAAATTTTAAAAAAATAATTTTGGAAAATTTAAAAAAATAATTTTGGAAAATTTAAAAAAATAATTTTGGAAAATTTTAAAAAAATAATTTTGGAAAATTTTAAAAAAATAATTTTGGAAAATTTTAAAAAAATAATTTTGGAAAATTTAAAAAAATAATTTTGGAAAATTTTAAAAAAATAATTTTGGAAAATTTTAAAAAAATAATTTTGGAAAATTTTAAAAAAATAATTTTGGAAAATTTAAAAAAATAATTTTGGAAAATTTTAAAAAATAATTTTGGAAAATTTAAAAAAATAATTTTGGAAAATTTAAAAAATAATTTTGGAAAATTTTAAAAAATAATTTTGGAAAATTTAAAAAAATAATTTTGGAAAATTTAAAAAAAATAATTTTGGAAAATTTTAAAAAAATAATTTTGGAAAATTTTAAAAAATAATTTTGGAAAATTTTAAAAAAATTAATTTTGGAAATTTTTTTAAAAATAACTTTGGAAAATTTTAACAAAATAATTTTGGAAATTTTAAAAAAATAATTTTGGAAAATTTTAAAAAAATAATTTTGGAAAATTTTAAAAAAATAATTTTGGAAAATTTAAAAAAATAATTTTGGAAAATTTTAAAAAAATAATTTTGGAAAATTTTAAAAAATAATTTTGGAAAATTTAAAAAAATAATTTTGGAAAATTTTAAAAAAATAATTTTGGAAAATTTTAAAAAAATAATTTTGGAAAATTTTAAAAAAATAATTTTGGAAAATTTTAAAAAAATAATTTTGGAAAATTTTAAAAAAATAATTTTGGAAATTTTAAAAAAATATTTTTGGAAAATTTTAAAAAAATATTTTGGAAAATTTTAAAAAATAATTTTTGAAAATTTTAAAAAATATTTTTGGAAAATTTTCAAAAATAATTTTTTAAAATTTTCCAAAATTATTTTTGGAAAATTTTCAAAAAATATTTTGGAAAATTTTCAAAAATTAATTTTGAAAATTTTCCAAAATTATTTTTTGAAAATTTTCAAAAATAATTTTTGTAAAATTTTCCAAAAATTATTTTTTAAAATTTTAAATTTCCAAAATTATTTTTTTAAAATTTTCAAAAATTATTTTTTGAAAATTTTCCAAAATTAATTTTTTAAAATTTTCCAAAATTAATTTTTTAAAATTTTCAAAAATAATTTTTTAAAATTTTCAAAAATATTTTTGTAAAATTTTCCAAAAATTATTTTTTTAAATTTTCCAAAATTATTTTTTTAAAATTTTCAAAAAATAATTTTTTTAAAATTTTCCAAAATTATTTTTTTAAATTTTCCAAAATTATTTTTTTAAAATTTTCCAAAATTATTTTTTTAAAATTTTCCAAAATTATTCAAATATTTTTAAAATTTTCCAAAATTATTTTTTAAAATTTTCCAAAATTATTTTTTTAAAATTTTCCAAAATTATTTTTTTAAAATTATTCCAAAATTATTTTTTTAAAATTTTCCAAAATTATTTTTTAAAATTTTCCAAAATTATTTTTTTAAAATTTTCCAAAATTATTTTTTTAAAATTTTCCAAAATTATTTTTTACAATTTTCCAAAATTATTTTTTTACAATTTTCCAAAATTATTTTTTAAAATTTTCCAAAATTATTTTTTTAAATTTTCCAAAATTATTTTTTTAAAATTTTCCAAAATTATTTTTTTAAATTTTCCAAAATTATTTTTTTAAATTTTCCAAAATTATTTTTTTAAAATTATTCCAAAATTATTTTTTTAAAATTTTCCAAAATTATTTTTTAAAATTTTCCAAAATTATTTTTGTAAAATTTTCCAAAATTATTTTTTTAAATTTTCCAAAATTATTTTTTTAAAATTTTCCAAAATTATTTTTTTTAAAATTTTCCAAAATTATTTTTTAAAATTTTCCATAATTATTTTTTTTAAATTTTCCAAAATTATTTTTTTAAAATTTTCCAAAATTATTTTTTTAAAATTTTCCAAAATTATTTTTTTTAAAATTTTCCAAAATTATTTTTTTAAAATTTTCCAAAATTATTTTTTTAAAATTTTCCAAAATTATTTTTTTAAATTTTCCAAAATTATTTTTTTAAATTTTCCAAAATTATTTTTTTAAAATTTTCCAAAATTATTTTTTTAAATTTTCCAAAATTATTTTTTTTAAATTTTCCAAAATTATTTTTTTAAAATTTTCCAAAATTATTTTTTTAAATTTTCCAAAATTATTTTTTTAAATTTTCCAAAATTATTTTTTTAAAATTTTCCAAAATTATTTTTTTAAATTTTCCAAAATTATTTTTTAAATTTTCCAAAATTATTTTTTTAAAATTTTCCAAAATTATTTTTTTAAATTTTCCAAAATTATTTTTTTAAAATTTTCCAAAATTATTTTTTTAAATTTTCCAAAATTATTTTTTTTAAATTTTCCAAAATTATTTTTTTAAATTTTCCAAAATTATTTTTTTAAAATTTTCCAAAATTATTTTTTTAAATTTTCCAAAATTATTTTTTTAAAATTTTCCAAAATTATTTTTTTAAAATTTTCCAAAATTATTTTTTTAAATTTTCCAAAATTATTTTTTTAAATTTTCCAAAATTATTTTTTTAAAATTTTCCAAAATTATTTTTTTAAAATTTTCCAAAATTATTTTTTTAAAATATTCCAAAATCATTTTTTTAAAATATTCCAAAATTATTTTTTCAAAATTTTACAAAATTATTTTTTTATATTTTTCCAAAATTATTTTTTTAAAATTTTCCAAAATTATTTTTTTTAAATTTCCAAAATTATTTTTTTAAATTTTCCAAATTATTTTTTTAAAATTTTCCAAAATTATTTTTTTAAAATTTTCCAAAATTATTTTTTTAAATTTTCCAAAATTATTTTTTTAAAATTTTCCAAAATTATTTTTTTTAAAATTTTCCAAAATTATTTTTTTAAATTTTCCAAAATTATTTTTTTAAAATTTTCCAAAATTATTTTTTTAAAATTTTCCAAAATTATTTTTTTAAAATTTTCCAAAATTATTTTTTTAAATTTTCCAAAATTATTTTTTTAAATTTTCCAAAATTATTTTTTTTAAATTTTCCAAAATTATTTTTTTAAAATTTTCCAAAATTATTTTTTTAAAATTTTCCAAAATTATTTTTTTAAAATTTTCCAAAATTATTTTTTTAAAATTTTCCAAAATTATTTTTTTAAAATTTTCCAAAATTATTTTTTTTAAAATTTTCCAAAATTATTTTTTTAAATTTTCCAAAATTATTTTTTTAAAATTTTCCAAAATTATTTTTTTTAAATTTTCCAAAATTATTTTTTTAAAATTTTCCAAAATTATTTTTTTAAATTTTCCAAAATTATTTTTTTTAAATTTTCCAAAATTATTTTTTTTAAATTTTCCAAAATTATTTTTTTAAAATTTTCCAAAATTATTTTTTTAAAATTTTCCAAAATTATTTTTTTAAAATTTTCCAAAATTATTTTTTTAAATTTTCCAAAATTATTTTTTTAAAATTTTCCAAAATTATTTTTTTAAAATTTTCCAAAATTATTTTTTTTAAAATTTCCAAAATTATTTTTTTAAAATTTTCCAAAATTATTTTTTTAAAATTTTCCAAAATTATTTTTTTTAAATTTTCCAAAATTATTTTTTTAAAATTTTCCAAAATTATTTTTTTAAAATTTTCCAAAATTATTTTTTTAAAATTTTCCAAAATTATTTTTTTAAATTTTCCAAAATTATTCCAAAATTATTTTTTTAAAATTTTCCAAAATTATTTTTTTAAAATTTTCCAAAATTATTTTTTTAAAATTTTCCAAAATTATTTTTTTAAATTTTCCAAAATTATTTTTTTAAATTTTCCAAAATTATTTTTTTAAAATTTTCCAAAATTATTTTTTTAAAATTTTCCAAAATTATTTTTTTAAAATTTTCCAAAATTATTTTTTTAAATTTTCCAAAATTATTTTTTTTAAAATTTTCCAAAATTATTTTTTTAAATTTTCCAAAATTATTTTTTTAAATTTTCCAAAATTATTTTTTTAAATTTTCCAAAATTATTTTTTTAAAATTTTCCAAAATTATTTTTTTAAAATTTTCCAAAATTATTTTTTTAAAATTTTCCAAAATTATTTTTTTAAAATTTTCCAAAATTATTTTTTTAAATTTTCCAAAATTATTTTTTTAAAATTTTCCAAAATTATTTTTTTAAAATTTTCCAAAATTATTTTTTTAAAATTTTCCAAAATTATTTTTTTAAAATTTTCCAAAATTATTTTTTTTAAATTTTCAAAATTATTTTTTTAAATTTTCCAAAATTATTTTTTTAAAATTTTCCAAAATTATTTTTTTAAAATTTTCCAAAATTATTTTTTTAAATTTTCCAAAATTATTTTTTTAAAATTTTCCAAAATTATTTTTTTAAAATTTTCCAAAATTATTTTTTTAAAATTTTCCAAAATTATTTTTTTAAATTTTCCAAAATTATTTTTTTTAAATTTTCCAAAATTATTTTTTTAAATTTTCCAAAATTATTTTTTTAAAATTTTCCAAAATTATTTTTTTAAAATTTTCCAAAATTATTTTTTTAAAATTTTCCAAAATTATTTTTTTTAAAATTTTCCAAAATTATTTTTTTAAAATTTTCCAAAATTATTTTTTTAAAATTTTCCAAAATTATTTTTTTAAAATTTTCCAAAATTATTTTTTTTAAAATTTTCCAAAATTATTTTTTTAAAATTTTCCAAAATTATTTTTTTAAATTTTCCAAAATTATTTTTTTAAAATTTTCCAAAATTATTCCAAAATTATTTTTTAAAATTTTCCAAAATTATTTTTTTAAAATTTTCCAAAATTATTTTTTTAAATTTTCCAAAATTATTTTTTTTAAATTTTCCAAAATTATTTTTTTAAAATTTTCCAAAATTATTTTTTTAAATTTTCCAAAATTATTTTTTTAAATTTTCCAAAATTATTTTTTTAAAATTTTCCAAAATTATTTTTTTAAAATTTTCCAAAATTATTTTTTTAAAATTTTCCAAAATTATTTTTTTAAATTTTCCAAAATTATTTTTTTTAAATTTTCCAAAATTATTTTTTTTAAATTTTCCAAAATTATTTTTTTAAAATTTTCCAAAATTATTTTTTTAAATTTTCCAAAATTATTTTTTTAAAATTTTCCAAAATTATTTTTTTAAAATTTTCCAAAATTATTTTTTTAAATTTTCCAAAATTATTTTTTTAAAATTTTCCAAAATTATTTTTTTAAAATTTTCCAAAATTATTTTTTTAAAATTTTCCAAAATTATTTTTTTAAAATTTTCCAAAATTATTTTTTTTAAAATTTTCCAAAATTATTTTTTTAAAATTTTCCAAAATTATTTTTTTAAAATTTTCCAAAATTATTTTTTTAAAATTTTCCAAAATTATTTTTTTTAAATTTTCCAAAATTATTTTTTTAAAATTTTCCAAAATTATTTTTTTAAAATTTTCCAAAATTATTTTTTTAAATTTTCCAAAATTATTTTTTTAAAATTTTCCAAAATTATTTTTTTAAAATTTTCCAAAATTATTTTTTTTAAATTTTCCAAAATTATTTTTTTAAAATTTTCCAAAATTATTTTTTTAAAATTTTCCAAAATTATTTTTTTAAAATTTTCCAAAATTATTTTTTTAAAATTTTCCAAAATTATTTTTTTAAAATTTTCCAAAATTATTTTTTTTAAATTTTCCAAAATTATTTTTTTAAAATTTTCCAAAATTATTTTTTTTAAATTTTCCAAAATTATTTTTTTAAATTTTCCAAAATTATTTTTTTAAATTTTCCAAAATTATTTTTTTAAATTTTCCAAAATTATTTTTTTAAAATTTTCCAAAATTATTTTTTTTAAATTTTCCAAAATTATTTTTTTAAAATTTTCCAAAATTATTTTTTTAAATTTTCCAAAATTATTTTTTTAAAATTTTCCAAAATTATTTTTTTAAATTTTCCAAAATTATTTTTTTTAAATTTTCCAAAATTATTTTTTTAAAATTTTCCAAAATTATTTTTTTAAAATTTTCCAAAATTATTTTTTTAAATTTTCCAAAATTATTTTTTTTAAAATTTTCCAAAATTATTTTTTTAAAATTTTCCAAAATTATTTTTTTTAAATTTTCCAAAATTATTTTTTTAAAATTTTCCAAAATTATTTTTTTAAATTTTCCAAAATTATTTTTTTTAAATTTTCCAAAATTATTTTTTTAAAATTTTCCAAAATTATTTTTTTAAAATTTTCCAAAATTATTTTTTTAAATTTTCCAAAATTATTTTTTTAAAATTTTCCAAAATTATTTTTTTTAAATTTTCCAAAATTATTTTTTTAAAATTTTCCAAAATTATTTTTTTAAAATTTTCCAAAATTATTTTTTTAAATTTTCCAAAATTATTTTTTTAAAATTTTCCAAAATTATTTTTTTTAAAATTTTCCAAAATTATTTTTTTAAAATTTTCCAAAATTATTTTTTTAAATTTTCCAAAATTATTTTTTTAAATTTTCCAAAATTATTTTTTTAAATTTTCCAAAATTATTTTTTTAAATTTTCCAAAATTATTTTTTTAAATTTTCCAAAATTATTTTTTTAAATTTTCCAAAATTATTTTTTTTAAATTTTCCAAAATTATTTTTTTAAATTTTCCAAAATTATTTTTTTAAAATTTTCCAAAATTATTTTTTTTAAAATTTTCCAAAATTATTTTTTTAAAATTTTCCAAAATTATTTTTTTTAAATTTTCCAAAATTATTTTTTTAAAATTTTCCAAAATTATTTTTTTTAAATTTTCCAAAATTATTTTTTTAAAATTTTCCAAAATTATTTTTTTTAAATTTTCCAAAATTATTTTTTTACAATTTTCCAAAATTATTTTTTTTAAATTTTCCAAAATTATTTTTTTAAAATTTTCCAATTATTTTTTTAAAATTTTCCAAAATTATTTTTTTAAAATTTTCCAAAATTATTTTTTTAAATTTTCCAAAATTATTTTTTTAAAATTTTCCAAAATTATTTTTTTAAATTTTCCAAAATTATTTTTTTTAAAATTTTCCAAAATTATTTTTTTAAATTTTCCAAAATTATTTTTTTTAAATTTTCCAAAATTATTTTTTTACAATTTTCCAAAATTATTTTTTTTAAATTTTCCAAAATTATTTTTTTAAAATTTTCCAATTATTTTTTTAAAATTTTCCAAAATTATTTTTTTAAATTTTCCAAAATTATTTTTTTAAAATTTTCCAAAATTATTTTTTTAAAATTTTCCAAAATTATTTTTTTAAAATTTTCCAAATTATTTTTTTAAATTTTCCAAAATTATTTTTTTAAATTTTCCAAAATTATTTTTTTAAAATTTTCCAAAATTATTTTTTTAAAATTTTCCAAAATTATTTTTTTAAAATTTTCCAAAATTATTTTTTTAAAATTTTCCAAAATTATTTTTTTAAAATTTTCCAAAATTATTTTTTTAAATTTTCCAAAATTATTTTTTTTAAATTTTCCAAAATTATTTTTTTAAAATTTTCCAAAATTATTTTTTTAAATTTTCCAAAATTATTTTTTTAAAATTTTCCAAAATTATTTTTTTAAAATTTTCCAAAATTATTTTTTTAAAATTTTCCAAAATTATTTTTTTAAAATTTTCCAAAATTATTTTTTTAAAATTTTCCAAAATTATTTTTTTAAAATTTTCCAAAATTATTTTTTTAAAATTTTCCAAAATTATTTTTTTAAAATTTTCCAAAATTATTTTTTTAAATTTTCCAAAATTATTTTTTTAAAATTTTCCAAAATTATTTTTTTAAAATTTTCCAAAATTATTTTTTTTAAAATTTTCCAAAATTATTTTTTTAAAATTTTCCAAAATTATTTTTTTAAAATTTTCCAAAATTATTTTTTTAAAATTTTCCAAAATTATTTTTTTAAAATTTTCCAAAATTATTTTTTTAAATTTTCCAAAATTATTTTTTTTAAATTTTCCAAAATTATTTTTTTAAAATTTTCCAAAATTATTTTTTTAAATTTTCCAAAATTATTTTTTTAAAATTTTCCAAAATTATTTTTTTAAATTTTCCAAAATTATTTTTTTTAAATTTTCCAAAATTATTTTTTTAAAATTTTCCAAAATTATTTTTTTTAAATTTTCCAAAATTATTTTTTTTAAATTTTCCAAAATTATTTTTTTAAAATTTTCCAAAATTATTTTTTTAAATTTTCCAAAATTATTTTTTTAAATTTTCCAAAATTATTTTTTTAAATTTTCCAAAATTATTTTTTAAATTTTCCAAAATTATTTTTTTAAAATTTTCCAAAATTATTTTTTTAAATTTTCCAAAATTATTTTTTTAAATTTTCCAAAATTATTTTTTTAAAATTTTCCAAAATTATTTTTTTAAAATTTTCCAAAATTATTTTTTTTAAATTTTCCAAAATTATTTTTTTTAAATTTTCCAAAATTATTTTTTTAAATTTTCCAAAATTATTTTTTTAAAATTTTCCAAAATTATTTTTTTAAATTTTCCAAAATTATTTTTTTAAATTTTCCAAAATTATTTTTTTAAAATTTTCCAAAATTATTTTTTTAAAATTTTCCAAAATTATTTTTTTAAATTTTCCAAAATTATTTTTTTTAAATTTTCCAAAATTATTTTTTTAAATTTTCCAAAATTATTATTTTAAAATATTCCAAAATTATCTTTTTAAAATTTTCCTAAATTATTTTTTTAAATTTTCCAAAATTATTTTTTTAAATTTTCCAAAATTATTTTTTTTAAATTTTCCAAAATTATTTTTTTTAAATTTTCCAAAATTATTTTTTTAAATTTTCCAAAATTATTTTTTTAAAATTTTCCAAAATTATTTTTTTTAAATTTTCCAAAATTATTTTTTTAAAATTTTCCAAAATTATTTTTTTAAAATTTTCCAAAATTATTTTTTTAAAATTTTCCAAAATTATTTTTTTTAAATTTTCCAAAATTATTTTTTTAAAATTTTCCAAAATTATTTTTTTAAAATTTTCCAAAATTATTTTTTTAAAATTTTCCAAAATTATTTTTTTAAATTTTCCAAAATTATTTTTTTTAAATTTTCCAAAATTATTTTTTTAAAATTTTCCAAAATTATTTTTTTTAAATTTTCCAAAATTATTTTTTTAAAATTTTCCAAAATTATTTTTTTTAAATTTTCCAAAATTATTTTTTTAAAATTTTCCAAAATTATTTTTTTAAATTTTCCAAAATTATTTTTTTAAAATTTTCCAAAATTATTTTTTTTAAAATTTTCCAAAATTATTTTTTTAAAATTTTCCAAAATTATTTTTTTAAAATTTTCCAAAATTATTTTTTTAAAATTTTCCAAAATTATTTTTTTTAAATTTTCCAAAATTATTTTTTTTAAATTTTCCAAAATTATTTTTTTAAATTTTCCAAAATTATTTTTTTAAAATTTTCCAAAATTATTTTTTTAAAATTTTCCAAAATTATTTTTTTTAAATTTTCCAAAATTATTTTTTTAAAATTTTCCAAAATTATTTTTTTAAAATTTTCCAAAATTATTTTTTTAAAATTTTCCAAAATTATTTTTTTAAAATTTTCCAAAATTATTTTTTTAAAATTTTCCAAAATTATTTTTTTAAATTTTCCAAAATTATTTTTTTTAAATTTTCCAAAATTATTTTTTTAAATTTTCCAAAATTATTTTTTTAAATTTTCCAAAATTATTTTTTTAAAATTTTCCAAAATTATTTTTTTAAAATTTTCCAAATTATTTTTTTAAAATTTTCCAAAATTATTTTTTTAAAATTTTCCAAAATTATTTTTTTAAAATTTTCCAAAATTATTTTTTTAAAATTTTCCAAAATTATTTTTTTAAAATTATTACAAAATTATTTTTTTTTAATTTTAAAAAATTATTTTTTTAAAATTTTCCAAAATTATTTTTTTAAAATTTTCCAAAATTATTTTTTTAAAATTTTCCAAAATTATTTTTTTTAAAATTTTCCAAAATTATTTTTTTAAAATTTTCCAAAATTATTTTTTTAAAATTTTCCAAAATTATTTTTTTAAAATTTTCCAAAATTATTTTTTTAAAATTTTCCAAAATTATTTTTTTAAAATTATTCCAAAATTATTTTTTTTAAATTTTCCAAAATTATTTTTTTAAAATTTTCCAAAATTATTTTTTTAAAATTTTCCAAAATTATTTTTTTAAAATTTTCCAAAATAATTTTTTTAAAATTTTCCAAAATTATTTTTTTTAAAATTTTCCAAAATTATTTTTTTAAAATTTTCCAAAATTATTTTTTTAAATTTTCCAAAATTATTTTTTTTAAATTTTCCAAAATTATTTTTTTAAATTTTCCAAAATTATTTTTTTAAAATTTTCCAAAATTATTTTTTTAAAATTATTCCAAAATTATTTTTTTAAAATTTTCCAAAATTATTTTTTTTAAATTTTCCAAAATTATTTTTTTAAAATTTTCCAAAATTATTTTTTTAAAATTTTCCAAAATTATTTTTTTTAAATTTTCCAAAATTATTTTTTTAAAATTTTCCAAAATTATTTTTTTAAATTTTCCAAAATTATTTTTTTAAAATTTTCCAAAATTATTTTTTTTAAATGTTCCAAAATTATTTTTTTAAAATTTTCCAAAATTATTTTTTTAAAATTTTCCAAAATTATTTTTTTAAATTTTTCCAATATTATTTTTTTTATATTTTCGAAATTTATTTTTTTAAAATTTTCCAAAATTATTTTTTTAAATTTTCCAAAATTATTTTTTTTAAATTTTCCAAATTATTATTTTTTTTAAATTTTCCAAAATTATTTTTTTAAATTTTCCAAAATTATTTTTTTAAAATTTTCCAAAATTATTTTTTTTAAAATTTTCCAAAATTATTTTTTTAAAATTTTCCAAAATTATTTTTTTAAATTTTCCAAAATTATTTTTTTAAAATTTTCCAAAATTATTTTTTTAAATTTTCCAAAATTATTTTTTTTAAATTTTCCAAATTATTTTTTTAAAATTTTCCAAAATTATTTTTTTAAAATTTTCCAAAATTATTTTTTTAAATTTTCCAAAATTATTTTTTTAAAATTTTCCAAAATTATTTTTTTAAAATTTTCCAAAATTATTTTTTTTAAATTTTCCAAAATTATTTTTTTAAAATTTTCCAAAATTATTTTTTTAAAATTTTCCAAAATTATTTTTTTAAAATTTTCCAAAATTATTTTTTTAAAATTTTCCAAAATTATTTTTTTAAAATTTTCCAAAATTATTTTTTTTAAAATTTTCCAAAATTATTTTTTTAAAATTTTCCAAAATTATTTTTTTTAAATTTTCCAAAATTATTTTTTTAAATTTTCCAAAATTATTTTTTTAAAATTTTCCAAAATTATTTTTTTAAATTTTCCAAAATTATTTTTTTAAATTTTCCAAAATTATTTTTTTTAAATTTTCCAAAATTATTTTTTTAAAATTTTCCAAAATTATTTTTTTAAAATTTTCCAAAATTATTTTTTTTAAATTTTCCAAAATTATTTTTTTTAAATTTTCCAAAATTATTTTTTTAAAATTTTCCAAAATTATTTTTTTTAAATTTTCCAAAATTATTTTTTTAAATTTTCCAAAATTATTTTTTTAAATTTTCCAAAATTATTTTTTTAAATTTTCCAAAATTATTTTTTTAAAATTTTCCAAAATTATTTTTTTAAATTTTCCAAATTATTTTTTTAAATTTTCCAAAATTATTTTTTTAAATTTTCCAAAATTATTTTTTTTAAATTTTCCAAAATTATTTTTTTAAAATTTTCCAAAATTATTTTTTTTAAATTTTCCAAAATTATTTTTTTAAATTTTCCAAAATTATTTTTTTAAAATTTTCCAAAATTATTTTTTAAAATTTCCAAAATTATTTTTTTAAAATTTTCCAAAATTATTTTTTTAAAATTTTCCAAAATTATTTTTTTTAAAATTTTCCAAAATTATTTTTTTAAAATTTTCCAAAATTATTTTTTTAAATTTTCCAAAATTATTTTTTTAAAATTTTCCAAAATTATTTTTTTAAAATTTTCCAAAATTATTTTTTTAAATTTTCCAAAATTATTTTTTTAAAATTTTCCAAAATTATTTTTTTTAAATTTTCCAAAATTATTTTTTTAAATTTTCCAAAATTATTTTTTTAAAATTTTCCAAAATTATTTTTTTAAAATTTTCCAAAATTATTTTTTTAAATTTTCCAAAATTATTTTTTTAAAATTTTCCAAAATTATTTTTTTTAAATTTTCCAAAATTATTTTTTTAAAATTTTCCAAAATTATTTTTTTAAATTTTCCAAAATTATTTTTTTAAAATTTTCCAAAATTATTTTTTTAAAATTTTCCAAAATTATTTTTTTAAAATTTTCCAAAATTATTTTTTTAAAATTTTCCAAAATTATTTTTTTAAAATTTTCCAAAATTATTTTTTTTAAATTTTCCAAAATTATTTTTTTAAAATTTTCCAAAATTATTTTTTTAAAATTTTCCAAAATTATTTTTTTTAAATTTTCCAAAATTATTTTTTTAAAATTTTCCAAAATTATTTTTTTAAATTTTCCAAAATTATTTTTTTTAAAATTTTCCAAAATTATTTTTTTAAAATTTTCCAAAATTATTTTTTTAAAATTTTCCAAAATTATTTTTTTAAAATTTTCCAAAATTATTTTTTTAAATTTTCCAAAATTATTTTTTTAAATTTTCCAAAATTATTTTTTTAAAATTTTCCAAAATTATTTTTTTAAATTTTCCAAAATTATTTTTTTAAAATTTTCCAAAATTATTTTTTTAAAATTTTCCAAAATTATTTTTTTAAATTTTCCAAAATTATTTTTTTAAAATTTTCCAAAATTATTTTTTTTAAATTTTCCAAAATTATTTTTTTAAAATTTTCCAAAATTATTTTTTTAAAATTTTCCAAAATTATTTTTTTAAATTTTCCAAAATTATTTTTTTTAAATTTTCCAAAATTATTTTTTTAAATTTTCCAAAATTATTTTTTTAAAATTTTCCAAAATTATTTTTTTAAATTTTCCAAAATTATTTTTTTAAAATTTTCCAAAATTATTTTTTTAAATTTTCCAAAATTATTTTTTTAAAATTTTCCAAAATTATTTTTTTAAAATTTTCCAAAATTATTTTTTTAAAATTTTCCAAAATTATTTTTTTAAAATTTTCCAAAATTATTTTTTTAAATTTTCCAAAATTATTTTTTAAAATTTTCCAAAATTATTTTTTTAAAATTTTCCAAAATTATTTTTTTAAAATTTTCCAAAATTATTTTTTTAAATTTTCCAAAATTATTTTTTTTAAAATTTTCCAAAATTATTTTTTTAAAATTTTCCAAAATTATTTTTTTAAAATTTTCCAAAATTATTTTTTTAAAATTTTCCAAAATTATTTTTTTAAAATTTTCCAAAATTATTTTTTTAAAATTTTCCAAAATTATTTTTTTAAAATTTTCCAAAATTATTTTTTTAAATTTTCCAAAATTATTTTTTTAAAATTTTCCAAAATTATTTTTTTTAAATTTTCCAAAATTATTTTTTTAAAATTTTCCAAAATTATTTTTTTAAATTTTCCAAAATTATTTTTTTTAAATTTTCCAAAATTATTTTTTTAAAATTTTCCAAAATTATTTTTTTAAATTTTCCAAAATTATTTTTTTAAATTTTCCAAAATTATTTTTTTAAATTTTCCAAAATTATTTTTTTAAATTTTCCAAAATTATTTTTTTAAAATTTTCCAAAATTATTTTTTTAAAATTTTCCAAAATTATTTTTTTAAAATTTTCCAAAATTATTTTTTTAATTTTCCAAAATTATTTTTTTTAAAATTTTCCAAAATTATTTTTTTAAAATTTTCCAAAATTATTTTTTTAAAATTTTCCAAAATTATTTTTTTAAAATTTTCCAAAATTATTTTTTTAAAATTTTCCAAAATTATTTTTTTAAATTTTCCAAAATTATTTTTTTTAAATTTTCCAAAATTATTTTTTTAAAATTTTCCAAAATTATTTTTTTTAAAATTTTCCAAAATTATTTTTTTAAAATTTTCCAAAATTATTTTTTTAAATTTTCCAAAATTATTTTTTTTAAATTTTCCAAAATTATTTTTTTAAATTTTCCAAAATTATTTTTTTAAAATTTTCCAAAATTATTTTTTTAAAATTTTCCAAAATTATTTTTTTAAAATTTTCCAAAATTATTTTTTTAAAATTTTCCAAAATTATTTTTTTAAAATTTTCCAAAATTATTTTTTTAAAATTTTCCAAAATTATTTTTTTAAAATTTTCCAAAATTATTTTATTTTAAAATTTTCCAAAATTATTTTTTTAAAATTTTCCAAAATTATTTTTTTAAAATTTTCCAAAATTATTTTTTTTAAATTTTCCAAAATTATTTTTTTAAAATTTTCCAAAATTATTTTTTTTAAATTTTCCAAAATTATTTTTTTTAAATTTTCCAAAATTATTTTTTTAAAATTTTCCAAAATTATTTTTTTAAAATTTTCCAAAATTATTTTTTTAAATTTTCCAAAATTATTTTTTTAAAATTTTCCAAAATTATTTTTTTAAAATTTTCCAAAATTATTTTTTTAAAATTTTCCAAAATTATTTTTTTAAAATTTTCCAAAATTATTTTTTTAAAATTTTAAAAAATTATTTTTTTAAAATTTTCCAAAATTATTTTTTTAAAATTTTCCAAAATTATTTTTTTAAAATTTTCCAAAATTATTTTTTTAAAATTTTCCAAAATTATTTTTTTAAATTTTCCAAAATTATTTTTTTAAAATTTTCCAAAATTATTTTTTTAAAATTTTCCAAAATTATTTTTTTAAAATTTTCCAAAATTAATTTTTTAAAATTTTCCAAAATTATTTTTTTAAAATTTTCCAAAATTATTTTTTTAAAATTTTCCAAAATTATTTTTTTTAAAATTTTCCAAAATTATTTTTTTAAATTTTCCAAAATTATTTTTTTTAAAATTTTCCAAAATTATTTTTTTAAATTTTCCAAAATTATTTTTTTAAAATTTTCCAAAATTATTTTTTTAAAATTTTCCAAAATTATTTTTTTAAATTTTCCAAAATTATTTTTTTAAATTTTCCAAAATTATTTTTTTTAAATTTTCCAAAATTATTTTTTTAAAATTTTCCAAAATTATTTTTTTAAATTTTCCAAAATTATTTTTTTAAAATTTTCCAAAATTATTTTTTTAAATTTTCCAAATTATTTTTTTTAAATTTTCCAAAATTATTTTTTTAAAATTTTCCAAAATTATTTTTTTAAAATTTTCCAAAATTATTTTTTTAAATTTTCCAAAATTATTTTCTTAAAATTTTCCAAAATAATTTTTTTAAAATTTTCCAAAATTATTTTTTTAAAATTTTCCAAAATTATTTTTTTAAAATTTTCCAAAATAATTTTTTTAAAATTTTCCAAAATTATTTTTTTAAAATTTTCCAAAATTATTTTTTTTAAATTTTCCAAAATTATTTATTTAAAATTTTCCAAAATTATTTTTTTTAAATTTTCCAAAATTATTTTTTTAAAATTTTCCAAAATTATTTTTTTAAAATTTTCCAAAATTATTTTTTTAAAATTTTCCAAAATTAATTTTTTAAAATTTTCCAAAATTATTTTTTTAAAATTTTCCAAAATTATTTTTTTAAAATTTTCCAAAATTATTTTTTTAAAATTTCCAAAATTATTTTTTTAAATTTTCCAAAATTATTTTTTTAAAATTTTCCAAAATTATTTTTTTAAATTTTCCAAAATTATTTTTTTAAAATTTTCCAAAATTATTTTTTTAAATTTTCCAAAATTTTAAATTATTTTTTTAAAATTTTCCAAAATTATTTTTTTAAATTTTCCAAAATTATTTTTTTAAAATTTTCCAAAATTATTTTTTTTAAAATTTTCCAAAATTATTTTTTTAAAATTTTCCAAAATTATTTTTTTACAATTTTCCAAAATTATTTTTTTATTATTTTCCAAAATTATTTTTTTAAAATTTTCCAAAATTATTTTTTTAAAATTTTCCAAAATTATTTTTTTTAAATTTTCCAAAATTATTTTTTTAAAATTTTCCAAAATTATTTTTTTAAAATTTTCCAAAATTATTTTTTTAAATTTTCCAAAATTATTTTTTTAAAATTTTCCAAAATTATTTTTTTTAAATTTTCCAAAATTATTTTTTTAAAATTTTCCAAAATTATTTTTTTAAAATTTTCCAAAATTATTTTTTTAAATTTTCCAAAATTATTTTTTTAAATTTTCCAAAATTATTTTTTTAAAATTTTCCAAAATTATTTTTTTAAAATTTTCCAAAATTATTTTTTTAAATTTTCCAAAATTATTTTTTTAAATTTTCCAAAATTATTTTTTTTAAAATTTTCCAAAATTATTTTTTTTAAAATTTTCCAAAATTATTTTTTTAAAATTTTCCAAAATTATTTTTTTAAAATTTTCCAAAATTATTTTTTTAAAATTTTCCAAAATTATTTTTTTAAAATTTTCCAAAATTATTTTTTTAAAATTTTCCAAAATTATTTTTTTAAAATTTTCCAAAATTATTTTTTTAAAATTTTCCAAAATTATTTTTTTAAAATTTTCCAAAATTATTTTTTTAAAATTTTCCAAAATTATTTTTTTAAATTTTCCAAAATTATTTTTTTAAAATTTTCCAAAATTATTTTTTTAAAATTTTCCAAAATTATTTTTTTAAAATTTTCCAAAATTATTTTTTTAAATTTTCCAAAATTATTTTTTTAAATTTTCCAAAATTATTTTTTTAAAATTTTCCAAAATTATTTTTTTTAAATTTTCCAAAATTATTTTTTTAAAATTTTCCAAAATTATTTTTTTAAATTTTCCAAAATTATTTTTTTAAAATTTTCCAAAATTATTTTTTTTAAATTTTCCAAAATTATTTTTTTAAATTTTCCAAAATTATTTTTTTAAATTTTCCAAAATTATTTTTTTTAAATTTTCCAAAATTATTTTTTTAAAATTTTCCAAAATTATTCCAAAATTATTTTTTTAAATTTTCCAAAATTATTTTTTTAAAATTTTCCAAAATTATTTTTTTAAAATTTTCCAAAATTATTTTTTTTAAATTTTCCAAAATTATTTTTTTAAATTTTCCAAAATTATTTTTTTTAAATTTTCCAAAATTATTTTTTTAAAATTTTCCAAAATTATTTTTTTAAAATTTTCCAAAATTATTTTTTTAAAATTTTCCAAAATTATTTTTTTAAAATTTTCCAAAATTATTTTTTTAAAATTTTCCAAAATTATTTTTTTTAAAATTTTCCAAAATTATTTTTTTAAATTTTCCAAAATTATTTTTTTTAAATTTTCCAAAATTATTTTTTTTAAATTTTCCAAAATTATTTTTTTAAAATTTTCCAAAATTATTTTTTTAAAATTTTCCAAAATTATTTTTTTAAATTTTCCAAAATTATTTTTTTTAAATTTTCCAAAATTATTTTTTTTAAATTTTCCAAAATTATTTTTTTAAAATTTTCCAAATTATTTTTTTAAAATTTTCCAAAATTATTTTTTTAAAATTTTCCAAAATTATTTTTTTAAATTTTCCAAAATTATTTTTTTAAATTTTCCAAAATTATTTTTTTAAAATTTTCCAAAATTATTTTTTTTAAAATTTTCCAAAATTATTTTTTTAAAATTTTCCAAAATTATTTTTTTAAAATTTTCCAAAATTATTTTTTTTAAATTTTCCAAAATTATTTTTTTTAAAATTTTTT
>CAUDMG010001372.1:75000-151462 GCA_958450375.1 Homarus gammarus | reverse complement strand
ATGGCCTTGTTGATAACAGTACAGTGATCATCAATGTCAAAAGCCTTCTTGAAGTCAACAAGGGCAACGGCCAGTGATGTCTTACGTTTCTGCAGGTTTTTGTGCAGAAAATCCAGGAAACTAACTAAGCAGTGTGATGTAGAGGAGGTCCTCATATTGCCAAATTGCTGTGGATCAATTGACTGATAAATACTAGCAAATGCCCATTCAAAAACAAAGTCTTCACAGAGTAGACTGGGTATGGGGGGTAATGGCAACTGGCTTGAAGTCACCAGGGGACTGTGGGGTGGTGACCTTGGGGATGGGGGTGACAAATGCGGTTTTCCATTCATTAGGGCATTTGCTTTGTCTGAGGGATGCATTAATAATAGAACAGAGGGGGGTGGCAAGTTCGACTGCAAACTCCTTGTATATTTTGATTGGAAGGTCAGGTAGGGTTGTAGAGCGCTTGGATTTAAATCTCAGGAGTTTGTATGTGGAGGGTCATGTATGTATGTGTATGTGTGTGTGTGTTTGTGTTTGTTTAATTGCCCTGGGTGTGTTGTCAGGATGCTTGTATGAACTGCAGTCAAACAGAGGGGTGAAGGGATTGCTTCTCTGGGTCTGCTGTTTGGATGTTTTCTTTTACTACGGTGTTTGGTGTTTTAATGTTTTATTTTAACTCGAGAATTTTATGTTTTAAAAATGTTATCTTCTTATGTATCTGTCTGTTTCCGTCTTTCTCCCTGTCTCTCACTTCTTGATCTCTCTGTCTGCCTGTCTGTCTGTCTGTCTGTCTGTCTGTCTGTCTGTCTCCTCATATTTATAGCATCGTTTTTTCTTGTATGTATGTATGTATGTAATAATAATAATAATAATTAACGGTTTATTGAAAGAGCTTGGCAGCCAGAAGGCTGAAAATATACAGTTACATATTTGGGGAGTGGGTTACGAATTACAAATAATATACAAGTAACATAAGTGACACAAATAAGACATATAATAACTTAGATGGGGAAAAGCTCAAACTACAGTTCAATTCAACATAGTGACAGTGTTACAGTATTACAAGTTATTGATAATTTTTACAATGGTTGGGACTGGGCTGTTCTTATAGCGATCAGTTCGTGCACGTATGGGCTGGATGCGGTTGTGGTGTCGAACAGCAATTCTCGGACAAGGGACCTCGGGTGGTAGTAGGAGCCGGTGTCGGGGATGGTGTAGAAGCTTCTTACCAAATTTGCAGATGAGGTCGTGGTGATGGTCAGTGAGAGTCGAAAGGGTCAGTGTGTTGAGCGCTTCTTGATATGTGGAGTAGGAGGAGGAGAGAATAATCTTGCATGCCCTCTTTTGCACTTTTTCTAGGTGTTTACGTTGTGTGGCATTTAGGGAGGAAGACCAGGTGGGGGAGGCATAGGTGAGCTTGGGAAGTATGAATGTTGTGTAAACACTGAGGAGCTCGTGTGCAGGAACTCCGAGGGACTTGAGTCGGCGGAGGAGGTGGAGACGGAAACTGGAGGATTTGACAACTTCATTGACGTGTGGCTTCCAATTTAGTTTGTTGTCTATGGTGACGCCGAGGAGCTTCGTGGAATCTACGACCTGGAGTGTGTTCGGACCTAGAGTAATGGAAGGAGGTGGGACAATGTCGGAGGAGAGGTTGATGTGCATAACCATGGTCTTGGTATGGTTGATGGTGACATGGTTGTTGGTAGCCCAGTTTTGGAGACTGTTCAATAAATCCTGAAGGGCGGTATAGTTGGGAGCAGAATTGTTGACGCTGATCCCAATGGTGGAGTCGTCGACATATTTCCAGCGAGCAGGGGTTTCTCTTAGGGCATCATTGATGAGCATAAGGAAGCAGAGTGGTCCCATCTTGGTGCCTTGGGGGACGCCACAGGTGAGTGACTGAAAGGTGGAGACAGCCCCTCGGAAGCGTACAGCTTGGCGTCGGTCACTGAGGAAGTCTGTAAGCCATGGTATGAGGCTTCTTCGAAGCCCGAGGTCAATAGCTTTGTTGATGATTATATTGTGGTCGACTAGGTCGAACGCTTTAGTGAAATCAATGAAGGCGACAGCTACAGACGTTTTTCGTTTCTCGAGATGGCGGTATATGTAATCGAGAAAGCTGACAAGACAGTGAGTGGTGGAGGAAGTTTTCATGTTGCCAAATTGCTGAGGGTCTACGACTCCTGCAATATCAGCATAAGCCCAGTCGAACACAAAACTTTCACAGATTAGGCTGGGTATTGGGGTGATTGCAATAGGTCGTAGCTGATTTAAGGATTGTGGGCTGGTTGACTTGGGCACTGGTGATACATAAGAGGTCTTCCAGTCAGCTGGGCATCTGGCTTGACTGAGAGAAGCATTGATGATGGAGCAGAGGGGTTTAGCAAGCTCCGGGGAGAACTCCTTGAAGAGTTTCATTGGTAAGTCAATGGGGGTGGTAGAGCGTTTTAATTTTAGTTTGTCCAGGCGTTTTGCTACGTCAAATTCTTCTACTAAGTCAGTGGGAAGGGAGGCTGGTAGGTAAGCAGGGAGAGTGGTTGTGTCAAGCCGTGGGAGCGTCTGGCATATAGTAGCGAAATGGTTATTTGTTTGCTCAGCTGCGTCAACACTAGTGAGATGGCTAAGGAAGGGGAGGGGGTGTGTCTTATTGTTTAGTCCACAGAGTTCTTTAAGCTTACCATACCATTGACTGATGTTGGTCTGTTTCAGGTGTTGTAATTTGGTTGGGTAGTGGGACTTCTTTGCAGTGCGTATTTCGCGGATGACTCGGTTGCGAAGGGACCTGTAGCGGATGTGGTCACTGAGATGAAAGGCTCTGTCTCTCTGTTGCATAAGTCTTTTGATCCGAGGTGTGATCCAGGGCAAGTCAGCTGGGTGAGATCTGACGGACTTCTCGGGGAAGAAGTGGTGGTGAGCTTGCGTGGTGGTGTTGGTATAATTTATCCATTTGGTTTCCACGTCATCCACGCTAAGTACTTCAGTCCAGGGATGGTGAACTATCCACTGCCCGAAGAGGCGCACTGCAGAGTCAGTAATCGGCCTGTAGGTCTTGATGTAGGGTCTCTGTACTTGAGTGGGAGTGGCAGCTGGGGACCAGAGCACTGATAAGTGTGTGCTACACCCGATAGGAGGCATTGGTTGAGGTGGTTGGTACTGGTCCGCTAAGTCAGTTAAGATAAGGTCCAGGGTATTTTGACCGTGTGTGGGGAAGGTCACAACTTGTGATAGTGATAGCTGGTCCTGGATATCAGTGGTGTCAATTTCATTTAAATCCCCACATAATATTAACTTGGCACATGGGTACCTAACTCTGAGGTGGTCTGAGGTGGTGATGAGATGATTGATAAGAGTGTCTCTGGTGGGTGATCGAGGCGGATGGTATGCCACACAGATTATAATGGAAGCAGTGTTGCGTGGGTGGGCTCTTAGCACGACACGTACCCATAATGCTTCCACATCTGCTGGGACTTGAACATCCAGGCGTGACGGGCGTAGGTCATCTTGACAGAAGAGGGCAACGCCCCCTCCGCGTCTTTGTGAACGAAGGTGATGAAAGAGTTGATATCCCTCAATATGACATG
Organism: Homarus gammarus; assembly: GCA_958450375.1. Lineage (NCBI taxonomy): Eukaryota > Metazoa > Arthropoda > Malacostraca > Decapoda > Nephropidae > Homarus > Homarus gammarus. The sequence goes on along the minus strand of CAUDMG010001372.1, from coordinate 147,893 downwards.
TTTCAGGCACAATTTGCCAGGCCTCACATATGGCAACGACGCTCGCGGCGGTTGACCTGACTGTAGTTGCCAGCTCGTCCCCACTAAGCCCTTATCTCTTCCCCCACCATTCTTCTCCCATCTCCAACAATCTCCCTTCTGCCCCTCCACCCCTCACCCCTCCACTCCCCACTCCCCCCCCACACACGTCACCATGGTCGCGTGATACCCCAACCTAACCTAACCTAACCTAACCTCAGCCCACACTAAAGCTCTTGCTCTAATCGTCACTTAGTTGTCTGGCTGTATGTTTCGTTCTGTCTCGTTCTGTTCCATTCTGATCAATTTTGTTTCATTCTGTGCCATTCTGTTCACTTCTGTCTCGTTCTGTTCAGTTCCGTTCGGTTCCGCCTCTCATCCCCCAGGTAGGAGGATGAAGGTCAATATTGTGGTTTTACATAATAATAATAATAATAATAATAATAATAATAATATCTCTTGTCATTCTTTCTCTTAGTCCCTTTCTCTCATTCTCTGTCTCTCTATCTTTCTCTCTCTCCACACACACACACACACACACACACACACACACACACACACACACACATGTAAATATAAAGACACAAATGAAGACTAATTCGTGAGAAGAAGCATTATACCACCTGACACCTGAGACAGTCTCCCCCTCACCTCACTACCAGGCCTGCCCCCACACAGAGATATGAACCATATGTTTGTTTGTGTGTTTGTGTGTGTGTTTGCGTGGTGCGTCGGGGCTTATACCTTCCATTGTCAGTTTGTTTGACAGGCCGGTTGGTGGGGCTGACAGTTGGCGCCCAAACACACAAACAGACAAGCAGACTATCACGTAAATATTCGTGTTTTATCTGTGTGGTTAAATCGTTTTCTGGTATCGGTAAGGTGGAAGATTCTCAGAGGTTCGTAAGTTCAATTTTCCTCCTAACTGGTGATGTGAGAACGTATCTAACTGACTCATTTAACTTACGCCACAAAGATTAATATTCCTATCCTTTGTGCAATACGACTCTATTAAAAACGTTAATTTAATAAACATAATAAAAAAATAAAAAATACGATAAACAAATTAATAAATACATATATACAAGAGTGTATATAAATGAATCTTTGGATACATACTGCATGTGTTATACAAGAAGACACATCCTCACCACCGGGATATCAACATAATCAAAAGTGACAATTTCGTTTCGGAAAGAAGTGGGATCAGTGTTGAACAGTGATGAACAGTGTTTAAGCCAGTGAATTCAGAACTAGACAGTACCAGTGAGAGCAGTGACCCACCAGTGAGATAAGCACCCCTGGGAACTGACCGCCATCTTCTGACCAGGAGGTGTTAATCAGTCCACCCTGGGAACAACAGAGGGCCGCCTTTACACCTGACTATGAGATAACACAACACCACCCAGCAGAGAGTGAGGTACTGTGACACCACCCCACACCACCCAGCAGAGTGAGGTACTGTGACACCACCCCACACCACCCAGCAGAGTGAGGTGCTGTGACACCACCCCACACCACCCAGTGTCCCCAGGACCACGTGAGGTCCTTCATATCAACACCCGAGGACGAGTTACTGCACCAAGTGGCCTACGTGACCTCACACAGTATGGCAAGAGACCAGCCCGGGCCATCAACTGTAAACTATAATAATTTGTATGTTCAATCATTGTTCCTTCTCCGTTTAGTAATGAAAGCTTTTGTTAAACGACCCGCCCACCCCAGGTCTCTGTAAGTAATAAGTCATTTCTGTCTAAGTATATTTTCAGCCTTCGGGATGCTGAACTTAATCAATAAACCGTTAATTATTATTATTATTATTATTATTATTATTATTATTATTACATACATACATACATACATGCACTTTAATTCTTAACTGACCTTATCTAGGTGGCCGTGGCTGAATGGGCAGGTACACTTAACCTCAGCGACAACACCCCTGGTTCGTGCTGGAATGACAGACAGACAGAGTGGTCAAGATGACAGTGATATTATGGCAGTGACAGACGTGACAGCTGTTTATATCAGAAGGGAGAAATTGACAGGTAAATTTGCAAATGCTTATGTGTGTGTGTGTGTGTGTGTGTGTGTGTGTGTGTGTGTGTGTGTGTCTGTGTCTGTGTGTGTGTGTGTGTGTGTGTGTGTGTATGTGTTGTCGTATACGTGTGTTGGTCTATGTATGTATGTTAGTGTGTGATCGTATTTATCCTCTCTCTCTCTCTCTCTCTCTCTCTCTCTCTCTCTCTCTCTCTCTCTCTCTCTCTCTCTCTCTCCCAGAGTACCATCGTTAAGGAACAGTACACCACAATGGATATAAACGACCTCTGATCACGCGACTGAGCTCACACACACTCTCTCTCTCTCTCTCTCTTTCTCTCTCTCTCTGTGTCTATACTTCTGTCTAACCTTGTCTCCTTCTCTCTCTCTCTCTCTCTCTCTCTCTCTCTCTCTCTCTCTCTCTCTCTCTCTCTCTCTCTCTCTCTCTATCCTCCTGTCTAACCTTCTGTCTCCTTCTCTTCTTCTTCTCTCTCTCTCTCTTCCTTGAATAACATAAATACATTTAATAATTCATACAGACACACACATGTAAATCCTTATTTCATACCCACGTACACTAACACACACACACACACACACACACACACACACACACACACACACACACACACCGGCTGCAACTCTATTAATAAACCGTTTATTATTATTATTATTATTATTATTATTATTATTATTATTATTACACCTCAAATTCTGTACAAACATAAAATATCATCATCAAGTTAACTCCAAACACACACAAAAACACACGCCGTAAAACACACACAAAAAGAGTTAAGAATGATATGGGAGTTAATGTGGAGCGAAATTAATGGTCTGTTCCTACCATTAAGAGTCGATAGGAACAACTACAACTGTCTATTGACTGTCTATTGCGATCTATTGGAACTACTGTCTATTGAGATCTATAGGAACTACTGTCTATTAACTGTCTATTGCGATCTATTGGAACTACTGTCTATTAACTGTCTATTGCGATCTATTGGAACTACTGTCTATTAACTGTCTATTGCGATCTATTGGAACTAGTCGATATATCTATTTTGTCTAATCCTCCAAGTTTATTGTAATAGATTGGGACTGGTCGAATTATCTATTAACTGGAGGCTGAGGCGATAGATTGTAATTGGGTAAACTATCTATTTGCTGGATGTCTATCACGATAGACTTCAATAGACAGGACTATGATTAAAATACTGAGAGAGAGAGAGAGAGAGAGAGAGAGAGAGAGAGAGAGAGATCCAATAAAATTAAACACACACACCCATATACAAACAAACAAACAACCAAGCACAAACACCATCACTATTTCACAGGTTAATTAAATTTTCGATAACATATTTCCCACCTGAAAAAAATACTCTCAGGTAATTATAAAAAAAATTAGAACTTAAAAACCAATTATATCAGTGAAAAATAAAATCCCAACCTCAGTCTTTGGGTTTTTACTGTGTTGAAGGAGGAGTTACTGAAGTGGGTTAGGTTTAGGGGGGATGTCTTGACTACCCAGCAGGTCCCTCAGTATCCAGAGCTGACCCACCTCAGCTATCCTCCATCCCTGGATGAGGTAGCTACCGCCATCAAACAGGTGAAGAATAACAAAGCCTCAGGGCCTGATGGAGTCCCAGCCGAGGTGTATAAAGCAGGAGAACCTCTGCTTACCAGCCGTCTCCACTCTCTCCTGGAGAATAGATGGGAGAAGGAGGAAATACCCCAAGCTCTTAAAGACACCACCATTGTCAATATTTACAAGAACAAGGGAGACCGGTCAGACTGTGGCAACTACCGCAGGATCTCACTGCTGTATGTAGCTGGCAAGATTATTGCCCGAGTCCTCCTAAACAGACTTCTTCCTGAGGCGGAAAACTTCTCAGAATTTCAATGTGGCTTAATACCATCACGTGGCACCACTGACATGATCTTTGCTGCCTGCCAGATACAGAAAAAGTGCAGAGAACAGCGTCGTGACCTGTACATGGCTTTCATCAACCTAACCAAGGCCTTCGACTCGGTCAACAGGGAAGCCCTCTGGTGGACCCTCAGCCGTTTTTGGGTGCCCACCAAAATTAATCGCCATTGTGAGGCAACTCCATGATGGCATGAACGGCAGTTTCCTGCACAATGGCACCCAGTCTGAGTTCTTCCCCATGCAAATGGGGGTAAAACAAGGATGTGTACTGGCACCAACTCTCTTTTCCATTTTCTTGGCTGCCTTCCTTACTCATACCAATACCAATTTAGCCGGTGGGGTGGACATCCGGTGCCGGATGAAGGGTCTTTTCAACCTAAGACGACTCCGGCAAGAACAAAGGTGTGTGCCGCTTCCATCACTAAACTTAAATATGCAGAGGACCTCACCCTCATCGCTCACACTGAATGCGACTTACAGAAAACCATGAACACCTACGCAGATACGTATACACACTTCGACCTTGAGGTGAATGTACCTAAGACTCTAATTCTCTCTTTCAGCCTGCCCCTGGTTCAGCCACACCTCCACCATCCATCCAGCTTAACGGTACTACCCTCTCTAATGTTACCCACTTTCAGTATCTTGGATCCACTTCAGATGTCTTCACATCATCAAAATGTGTTGACACCCCGTCCTCCGTCGTGGTGGTCGCTCATACTAAGGCGTGACTCCTTCTGCGGCTTTGTCCTCGAGGACCTCCGATTGATGACGGGGAGGTGCGAGGAGAGTTAGTTTCTACCTACACCAAGTACTGCACCGGGCGACCTCTAGTACGGTGAAGCTTGTCCAGGGCGGAGTCTGTTAAGTGCCTGGCAGCCGCTATGGACAGTAAAACGAGTTGATCCTTCAGTTCACTCCCCAGTACAACAAGAGGATGACGACAACAGTGGCCGAGGTGTGCCCCGATCATCAGTTAATGGTAGCCTGAAGAAAGTTCATGTGGCGGTTCTTAAGACCAAGTTCACACGATTCTGGGGACCGTCTCCTGCGCCCACCTGAGATCCCTCGGTTTATGGTATATTTTACTTGTCAATCACGTTACCCACTCTACTGTTATGTGACCTTTATTGTCCCTGTACATACATACATACATACATACATACATACATACATACATACATACTTCAAGCCATTCTGCCCTTGACACCTGGCTTGGCTTTTTATCGTTACTTAATGAAGGCAAATTTTTTTAAAAACTTTTTACAGGTAAATTTTGGTGAGAGAGAGAGAGAGAGAGAGAGAGAGAGAGAGAGAGAGAGAGAGAGAGAGAGAGAGAGAGGAAATGAGCGAGAGAAAAAACAGCGACAGAGAGATAGATAGATATATGGATAGATAGAGAAGGAACGAGTAAGTGAGAGAGAATGATAATTAAACTTGAAAATAGCAAAGAGGGAGAGAGAGAGAGAGAGAGAGAGAGAGAGAGAGAGAGAGAGAGAGAGAGAGAGAGAGAGAGAATATGAACAATGAGAGGGAGCGACTTTAACCCCCCCGACTCTCCCCCCACTCTCCCTCCCTCTCCCCCCACTCTCCCTCCCTCTCCCACAAGCAGGTATTGAGTTGGGGGAGGTTGGCATAGCAACCACGATCATCCCACACCTGTTGAGTGAGAGTATGAGAGAGTGACATACCTGTGTGAGGGAGAGTGAGGGAGAGTGAGGGAGAGTGACATACCTGTGTGAGGGAGAGTGAGGGAGAGTGACATACCTGTGTGAGGGAGAGTGAGGGAGAGAGTGAGAAAGAGAGAGAAAATAGCTAAGACAAATAAAGAGTGAAAGTACTAGGAAGAGTAACACACCTAGAAGAGAGAGAGAGAGAGAGAGAGAGAAAGAGAGAGAGAGAGAGAGAGAGAGAGTGGTCAGAAGGGAAACAGTTACGAATAAGGGGAGAATCTCTCTCTCTCTCTCTCTCTCTCTCTCTCTCTCTCTCTCTCTCTCTCTCTCTCCCTACGTCTCTAAGGTATCGTCGAGAGGATATGTTTTCTAATATTTCCTTTCATTTCTTTCCTTCCTTCATTCACTACATTCCTCCCTGCTTTCATTTAATTTCTTCACTACATTCGTCCCTTCATTCACTAAAATTCCTAGATATAAATCGTAAGTTTAACATTAATTTGATATTTTGTGTTCCTGAGTATCGAATACACACACACACACACACACACACACACACACACACACACACACACACAGGTCATACGTCCATTAAAAAACATGATTTTCCTAGTGATTAGCGAATCCTCCATTTGCAGAAGATTGGAGACCAAGTTCTTGTGATTACACAGAGGAGGACATGGCGTGGTGGTGGTGGTGATGGTGGTGGTGGTGGTGGTGGTAGATTAGTGGTGGTGGTGGTGATGGTGGTGGTGGTGGTGGTGGTGGTAGTGGTGGTGGTGGTAGATTAGTGGTGGTGGTAGATTAGTGGTAGTGGTGGTGGTGGTGGTGGTAGATTAGTGGTAGTGGTGGTGGTGGTGGTGGTGGTGGTGGTAGATTAGTGGTGGTGGTGGTGGTGGTGGTGGTGATGGTAGTGGTGGTAGTGGTGGTGGTGGTAGATTAGTGGTGGTGGTGGTAGATTAGTGGTGGTGGTGGTGGTGGTGGTGGTGGTGGTAGATTAGTAGTAGTAGTGGTGGTGGTGGTGGTGGTAATAAATTTGAATTTTGCCACAGACAGCACCTAGTTTATCGTGCACCCCAATACTCATCCTGTAAACGGTAGGACAAGAAGAATTACAGAGCGGAGGTGACAAAAGGCCCCGGTGTTGTGGATAATGAGGCATGGCGTGGTACAGAGGGTCTCCAATACAGTGTTTCTTTGGTTCTGTACACAGGAGTTAACAAAACACACAGAAGCGAGTGAGGGAAACACTACAGTGTGAAGCAATATGTTTGGCTGCACACGTTGTCATTTACTGTGTGTTCAGTTGACTCGGCTACTAGGTGTAAAAAAGTGGACCCAGTCTTAATATTTGAGTTATCTTGCCATCAGAGATAAAATGTTGTGCCAATGTATACACAGTGTGCTTTGATCTGTCCCTAAATGGTTCTATTTTTCACTCTTTAAATTTAGTTTTGTTTACATCTACCTGAGGGATATAGTGTTAGAGGTTACATCATCTTGTAGTCTAGTGATCTTGTTACTTGTTCCATATACATGTTTTACTTGATACATCTCAGCTTGTACGTGTCTACTGGCTTCAAATTCATCAAAAAGTTTTTCCTGATTACTGTTTTTAAAGTCATATTTGACAGACCCAGATTGTATTCAACAGTGTTAGACGTGATTTTGGTGAGGGCATCAACTCTGTCATGTTCTCTGAGGCCTATGTGAGAGGGGATCAACAGCAGTTTGATCCTGATACACTTGTCAATAAGTTTATGTTTGCTGCTGGTGACAAGAGCAAGTAGTGAGGATAGGGAGTCACTGATAAGACTGTCTGTGGTAGAGTCTTCAACAAGTGAGTGTGGTAACTAATCCGGTTTGTTGAGTGGTGGTAGTGGTAGTGGTGATGGTACTAGTCGATGGTGGTGGTAGTGAGTTGATAGTGGTAATGGTGATAGTGACGGTAGTAGCTAACGGTGGTGGTGATGGTGGTAGAGGGCGTAGTCGAAGAAAAGTGGTGTTAGTAGTAGTAGTAGTAGTAATCCCATGGCCGCATGTTACCATAACTTAGCTCTCGATGCTGCACACAGGAGGAACGAGAACGACAAGATAAGGGCATACGGGGAGAGAATTCAGAACGTTGATCAAGGCAGCTTCACTCCTCTAGTGTTCACAACCTCTGGTGGGATGGGACCAAGTGCAAGATGCTTCTACGCCAGACTCGCGGAGGTGATCTCCGAACAGAAGCAGCACCCCAGAAGTTATGTTACAGCCTGGTTGAGATGTCGACTGTCCTCTCTCCTTAGGTCGGCTTTGCTCTGCCTCAGGGGAACGAGAGCATCGGCCCCAAAGTCGACAACAGTTGCAGATATTGACTATGAGGCAACAGTCACTGAATGCCGCATAGATCTGCGGCTCAACTAACTCAACACAGCTACGATAGCTACTTATTTATATAAAAAAAAGTAGTAGTCGTACTCACTTCTCATGAAGACGAACTGTACACTCGGCACCTCCGGGCCGCTAGGGTCAGACTGTCGGTCTCCTCCCCACCAGATTTATTAACCTCCTTCCACCAGCAATACAGAGCAGAGATTGACGATCAACCTACACCTGACCTACAAAAGGAAACAACTGTTAGAGTGACACTCAGTGCTCAGCGGTCAAGGGTGACCTGACGCAGACCGTACACTCACCACCAACACCCGGTGAGAAACTAAGACTCCAAACTACATCACGAGAGAAATGAGGACTCCCTACTCCACCCAGGTGAGGAACTATGAATTACTCACTGCATCACATGAGGAACAGGAACCATCTCCAACACCCTGTGTGAGCTGGAGGACCTACCCGGACCGCGTGGTGAGGGAGCCGCCCTTACCACCTTGGTAGTGAACCATGGGAAGGACTTTGTGGGAGCCATATCAGGTCACAAAAATGTCTACAGACCAGCTCCCACAGTACCAGGTCTATAGTTAATCTATATGTTGACTCTATGTTACTTATCTTTTCGTATTGAAAGCTTTTGTCACTCAAGTGGCCCACTCCCTAGTTCACCATAAGTAACTTATTATCTCTGTTTATTATATATTTTCAGCCTTCTGGCTGCCATGTTATCTTAATAAACCGTTAATTACTATTATTATTATTATTATTATTACATTCAATACCAGAAAGACACAAATATTTCCTTTTCTTTATTCTTATTCTCATCTTTCTTCAGGTGTCTCGCTATCTCTCTTGTCTTCTCTTGTTTTGCCGACGCAAAATTTGTTTTTAATGGAAAATGAAAATATGCACTTTAGTCTCTCTCTCTCTCTCTCTCTCTCTCTCTCTCTCTCTCTCTCTCTCTCTCACCAAACACATTATCACCATTAGCGGTTCAGTAAGTCACCACCAGCATAATATTGGAACCGACTCATAATCCCCTACCATCAACACCACTCCCAAAGTATTCTAAAACACGTAAACAATAATAAAACGAAATGAACCAAATACCAGAGGTTAACTTTTATCATCTAATGTGCATTTTATTTCTCAGTTCATTATTTTTTTACGATTAATACTCAATACCTTTTTTTTTATCGATATTTTTTATTTTATTTTTATTTTTACGAGAATTTTATATATTTCTGGAGTATTAAAAATGTGACTTGTTGTTGTTATTGTTTTGTTGTTGTTATTATTGTTATTGTTTTGGTTATACATAAATTGTCTCTTTTAACTCTCTCTCTCTCTCTCTCTCTCTCTCTCTCTCTCTCACGCTCTACACGGAGATAACTCACCCTCTCACTCACCCACTCGCCCTCTCACTCACCCACTCGCCCTCTCACTCACACACTCTCCCCTTTCTCCCTAACTTTCATCTAACTCTCCTTAACTGTTCTGTATAGGGGAACTCAACGAGCCTGTCACTGAAGCCGTCCACGAGAGAGAGAGAGAGAGAGAGAGAGAGAGAGAGAGAGAGAGAGAGAGAGAGAGAGAGAGAGAGGGGTGGACAGGCTCACTTTCTTCACAAGACGAGGAGAGAGGAGTGAAGCCTTGAGAAATTAACGAGCTGAAACCATCACAGGTAAGAGGCGAGGTGAGGCCTACACTACACTACACTACACTACACCTTCAATGCGTTAAGGGAAAGTCCTCTCAAAGGGGAAAAAAAAATCTTGAAGTAGTGGTAGTTTTATCATCATCATCATCATCATCATCATCATCATCATTATCATCATCATCATCATTATCATCATCATCATCATTATCATCATCATCATCATCATCATCATCATCATCATTATCATCATCATCATCATTATCATCATCATCATCATTATCATCATCATCATCATTATCATCATCATCATCATTATCATCATCATCATCATTATCATCATCATCATCATTATCATCATCATCATCATCATCATCATCATCATCATCACTATCACCACTATAACCAAACCACCCAAAACACACCATACACAAAGTACAGTCTTACCTACACATTCACTTAACATTTAACACTTGACAGGCACCATCATTTACACCTGGCAGGTAAATTAACCAAGGGAGTGTAGAGTACGGCAGGTAACACTACTAATGACTTAACGGGAGAGAGAATGAACACCTGTAGCTGAAGTGTACACGGATGGGAGTGAGTTAGTACACACACACACACACACACACACACACACACACACACACACACACACACACACGTCTAAGAGATAATGTATGTCTCTTTGTCTCGCGGTCTCTAAAATGCGAGATAATTTAGACGCTCATTTCAAGCTTGTTTATGACACGACCTGACACAGCCTGACATAACCTGACACAACCTGACATAACTAAACACAACCTGAACATAACACTGCAGGTTCACTATCTAACCCACACCCCAATTACAACCACAACCTACAACTTTTAATAACCCCAATAACAACAACCACCTAAATAACAAGAAAATTAAACAATAGACGTAAAACAAAATATAACATGAATAAACAAAGTGAAAACTGAAATGGAAAATATAAGTTGATCAAAAAGTCCCTGTGCACTTAAAATACTTAATACTATACTTATTCTATGTTATAATAAGAACAAGGTGCACAGTGACTTTTCGATCACCCAGTTTAATATCAGACTTGGCGTGAAAGTATAATAGTTTTTGTTATGACTTATGAAAATAATTACACCATGAAGATATTAGACTCGACAACAACGACAAAACAACAGAAAGAATATATAGAAAGATAGAACTACGGCTCAACGCTCGTTAATGATGGCAATTACCTCCAAATTGCTTCCATTAACAACGTACGGCAGCCACAACCACCTTTCTCTAATTGTCTCTCTCTCCCCCAGCACCTTCCTTCTTATCTCTCTCTCTCTCTCTCTCTCTCTCTCTCTCTCTCTCTCTCTATCTCTATCTCTCTCTTCTATCTCTTAATCTCTAAAGAAAAATACAGCGAGATTACATAGAAACTACAGGTAACATTTCCTAATTAAAATACGGGTAAAATATTATAAAAGCCCAGGTGTCTCTCTGGCTCAGGTAATCCATCAGTATCGTCATGAACCAAAAATTATTATAACTTTCCATTTAAACTTTACCCAAACCTGAAATATACACAACCGTGAAATTACACTGTCTACCGTGGTCAGCTGAGATATTCTGGTGATTATTACAACTATTCTGTGAGCCGATGGTGGTGGTGATCGTGGTGATAGTGGTGGTGGTGGTGGTGGTGGTGGTGGTGATAGTGGTGGTGGTGGTGGTGGTGGTGGTGATGGTAGAGGTGGTGGTGGTGGTGGTGGTGGTGGTGATAGTGGTGGTGGTGGTGGTGGTGATAGTGGTGGTGGTGGTGGTGGTGGTGGTGATAGTGGTGGTGGTGGTGGTGGTGGTGGTGATAGTGGTGGTGGTGGTAGTACTATTACTACAACTACTACTATTAATAATAATAATAATAATAATAATAATAATAATAATAATAATAATGATAATAATAATAATAATAATAATAATAATAATAATAATAATAATTCCCATCTCATATATTATCAAGATTATTTAAACTTAGCGAAAGTCTAAACCTCCCCAACTATTTAAAACTATCTCACTTTCTTTAACTTTTTCTCTCTTTATAACTAACTTTATCTCTTACTTTCTCTTCTTGACTTCTCGCTTTCCATTATATAATCTCTCTCTCTCTCTCTCTCTCTCTCTCTCTCTCTCTCTCTCACTCTCTCCTCTTCCTTATCCTCTCATTCGCTCTTCTTCCAGTCTTTCCTTTCTCCTCTTACTTCCTTTCTCCCTCTCACTCCTTATCTATCTCCCTCTTTTCCGTCTCTCTCCCTCCCTCTCACCTTTCTCTCTCTGTCCTTCTCTCTTTCACTTTCTAGACCTCTCACCTCCTCTCACCTCCCTTACCTCTTTTCTTTCTCTCACTTTCTTCAGCTCTCTAAACTCTCCCCTCCCTCTTCCTCCTCCTCTGTCTCCCTCTCTCTCTCCCTCACCTCTCCCTCTCTCTCCCCTCCCTCACACTCGCCCCTAGCGGTAGCGTCCCGTCACCATGACAACCAACACACAGGTACCAGGTAAGCCAGACTCACCTGTTCACCTATACTTACCTGTCCTTGATACAGTATTATTATTATTATTGTAGGTGTTGTTGTTATTGATATTATTAGTATTAGTTGTTGTTGTTATTGTTGTTGTTGTTGTTGTTGTTGTTGTAGTTGTTGTTGTTGTTGTTGGAGTTGTTGTTGTTGTTGTTGTAGTTGTTGTTGTTGTTGTTGTTGTTGTAGTTGTTGTTGTTGTTGTTGTTATTCCGGATCACCTGAAGATCAGTCCTAGATTATTTCACCTGATGATTAAACACCTGGGGAGTTGTTAGGTTAGGTTAGGTTAGGTTAGGTTATGTTAGGTTAGGTTAGGTTAGGTTATGTTAGGTTATGTTAGGTTAGGTTAGGTTAGGTTAGGCTAATCTTCAGGTGCCCAGTTTTTATTATACACCTGCCGATTTGGAGAGGTGCGGTGGCCGAGTGGATAAAACGCTCGCTTCCTGTCCTAAGCATCCCTGGTTCGAACGCAAGAGTACCTTAAGTTCACCCAGCTGTATATAGGTACCTGACTTTACCGTTGAGGAAGTGAGGGAGGCAGAGTACAGTGCCGTCTGTGCTGGCCTCGTTATAGAGTGTTATACTGTCAGGTCTATGGAGCACACTCATGCTTCTTCACTTATTGGCATATTTAAAGATTTTTCTATCTATCTATCTGTCTATCTATCATTTCGTCTTATTAACTCTCCTCCTTTAGTTGATAATTGCTCTTCCCTTTCTCTTAGCCTCTATGTTGCTTCACTCTCTCGGTGGATTTGGCATCCTGTGTACCGCCGACAAGGCCGTGGGCTCGTAACACACGTCTTGCCTGAGGTGCCCACCGTTTCTCTGTGGATGTCGGTCACACTATAATAACCCGTTATAGTACTTCCTTCTTTCCTCACACAGCCAAACTGTGGAATGCTCTGCCTTCTTCTGTGTTTCCATACTCATACAATCTGTCTCACTTTAAAAAGATGGTTTTCGATGGCCTGTGACCGGGTGGGCTATTCCCCGTAAAAAAAATCTCTCTACTGTATATATCTATCCATCCATCTTTCTATCCATCTATCCATCCATCTATCCATCCATCCATCTATCTATCCATCCATCTATCCAGCCATCTATCTATCAATCTATCCATCTATTTATCCATCTATCCATCTATCTATCCATCTATCTATCTATCTATCTATCTAACACTCAATTTAACTCTCTCTTTATTCCCATATTTCTAATCTATAATAATTCAAAAGTAAATCACCTAACCTAACCTAACCTAACCTAACCTAACCCCAACCAAACATGACCAACACACACACAAACTCCTTGACCTAACATGGTTTGGCCCGACGACTCGTTGTTGTTGTTATAGGTCAGGATCTTTGACCTAAACTTGACGACCATCGGACAAAGAACAAGGTCAAAACAGGTCAACAAAACACAGTCCAAATTTTTTTTCTCCTCAAATCACAGGTCACAGGTCAATATTTTCTTTTCGGTATAATTTGGTGTCTTAATACAAACAAACAAACAAACAAACACAAAGCGAACGAATTGCTAAAAATGAGCGGTCGTTATTTTCTCAGTGAGCTAGTTCTCTCTCTCTCTCTCTCTGTCTCTCTGTCTCTCTGTCTCTCTCTCGTAATTCCCCGTTATTACATCGATTCTCTTGGGAGTTAGACATGCAATGGTTGGCTAAAGAAAGAAAGAAAGAAAATAAAGAGAGTGTGGAAGAATGTTTGATGGTAATGTGTGTTTAGAATGTTGGTGAATGTCTGGTGGGAATGAGTGTTTGTGGTGAATGTTTGGTGGTAATGTGTATTTAGAATGTGGTAGATAATAATTGTTGTTCTCATTATTATTATTATTATTATTATTAGTAGTAGTAGTAGTAGTAGTGGTAGTAGTAGTAGTAGTAGTAGTAATAGCATGTTTGTTATTGCAATTATCAGTTATACTAATTATCACTGTAAGTAAAATAATAATAATTTAATCATTCACTTACCAGTACGATATGTTTTCCCTCAAGCTGCCAGATGTCATGTGAAGGTTGTGGTGCGGCATCCCTCAGTGCACCTCACAACACAGTGGAGAGTACACGCACTAATGCATCTGAAAAATAAAATACCTAATCACACCATCCACTATTGACAATATTATCCTTTATTAATTGTATTTTTTTGACGATTAAAACAAATAAATAACGTAATTAATGTCAAGTTAATACAATGATGAATCGTTGTATATGTATCGAAAATAAAAATCTGGGTTCCAATAGTAATTTGTGTTTTTATCGTCGACTTAACTCTTTTAAAACTAAATGACAAATTAATAATGATCATAGCGTTAATCCGTAATCACTATCCAAACAGGTAATATATTTCTACTCTTGTCAAATAGTGAATAAAAATGAACCACAATAGAATTTTTTTTTTTTTTGGCTTTGTTGACTTGTACAGTAAAATCCATAATAGAATGATATCGTGTTGTGTTTTTTTTTTCCTTGCAGTATAAACAGTAGTAGGTGAGTCTAATGGCCAGAGGGGAGATGGTTAATTCTGTAATAACTACCCTCTCTCTCTCTCTCTCTCTCTCTACCTTCCTCCCTCTTCTCCCCTCTCTCTCTGCCTCTCTCCCCTCTTTTCCTTCTACCACCATATTCTCCTTTCTTTCTCTCTCTATCTCTTCTCCCCTCCTTCTTTACCTCCCTCTTCTCTCATCTTTCTCTACCTTTTTCTTCTCCTCTTTTCTCTTCCTCTCCACTCATCCTTCTCTCTCTTCTCGCACCCTTTCTTCCTTCTCTCTTTATTATCCCCTTCTTTCTTTATTCCCCCAATTCTTCCTCCTCCCTTTCCCCTCAGGTTTCTCCCCTCACTTGCCCTTTAGTCATGCGAGGGCAAGTGAGGGGAGAGAGAAGAAGGGGGGATAAATGGGAAATGGGGGAATGAAGAAAGAGAGGAGGCGAGAGAAGGAAGGAGAGAAAGAAGGAGGTGAGAGGGGGGGGAGGAGTGAGGGGGAGAGAGAGGGGGAAGGGAGAGGTGAGAGAGGGAAGAGATAAATATAAAAGCAAAGGAGGGGAAGAGTGGGGGGGGGGGGAGGGACAGGGGGAGGGAGTAGGGATGGAGGGAAAAAACAAGATATTTTTCTCTCCCAGACGAGGATTGGACAAGATTGGAAAGGAGGGAGTGGGGAGGGAGTGAGGAGGGAGTGGGGAGGGAGTGGGGAGGGAGTGGGGAGGGAGTGGGGAGGGAGGGTGAAAGATCAGAAGTAGAATGAAAAATAGAAGAGGAATGGTGTAGGGAGGAAGGAAGGGGGGAGGGAGGGGAGATAAGGTGTGGGGAGAAAAGAGAGGAGGTGGGGAGGGGAGATAAGGCATGGGGAGGGGAGAGAGGACGTGTGGAGGGGAGAGAAAAGACGTGGGGGAGGGAGAGAGAGAGAGCGTGAGGAGGGGAGAAAGTACGTGGGGAGAGAGACACCGTGAGGAGGGGCGTAAGAGGAGGGTGTGGGTCCCTAGGGATGGGAAGGAGTGGTCAGTAAGGGCCCATAGGATCACAGGACGCCGCCGTAGCACCACAACCAGTCGAACCTCTTCATCCTGTGACCGACAACAACACGGCGGGTGGGCCAGGAATGGAGGGGGAAATATAGAGTTTTGGGGAAATTGGGGAAATTTTTAGAGGGTTTGGGGAAAATAGGGAATAATAGGTTTTGGGGATATTATGTAATGGTTTTGAGGGAAATTAGGGAATTCATTTATGTTTTTGTGGGAAATTGGGGAAAGTGTAGAGGGCTTTAGGGAAATATAAGGGTTTGGGGAAAATAGTGGGAAAAATATAGCAGTCTGAAGAAAATGGGGAAAAATAAAGAAGTTTGGGGAAGATAATAGGAAAAAAATATAGACTGGGAAAAAACACAAACATACAAACAAAGAAACCAACAAATAAACAACCATACAAACAAACAAAAACAAACACCTACACCAACAAACAAAAACAAACAAACAAACAGAGAGCAAAGTCATACAGACCGATAGGCACAAAAAAATATTTAGGGGTGGGGGAAGGCGAGTGAGGGAGGAGGAGAGGGGTGGGTGTAGGGGGGTTGAAGGAGGTAGGGGGGGTAGGGGGAATGATCATATTACCCACAATACCCCACAAGATATATAATACAACCACCAATAATATAACGGGTAAATAATATATCGCTTGGTGGTGGTGGACAGAGGTGGTAATATATCCCTGGGGGGGCCCCTATTGTGTTATTGTCTCAAGATGGGCACACGACAAGCCGCATGATGGGGGGATGTAGTGCTCGTCCCAACTTGAGATTGATTATTTTTTTGCATTTTTTTGTTATTATCGTTGTTATTATTGTTGTTGTTTGTATCATCATCAACATATTATTATTATTATCACAATTAATAAAACTTTTCACCAATATTAAAACAATTATAAAACAAGAGAGCGAGACCGTCAGAATAAGGCTAGGCAACACAGTCCTGAAACATCATTAAAACATTTTGTGACTGTGAGAAGATCGTTAGAGAGAAACTTAAAACACGCCTTTAAAACTTTTTACTCACGTACAGTATATATTAAAACACATACAGTATATATTAAAACACATACGAAGGGCAGGAAGGGGAGAAGGAAGAGTGCCAATGGCTTAACTAGGTGGAAAATCAGATGGGGTATAAGTGGCGTGTCTTAAAAATGGTTGACATGTTTTAATAATGTTTGTGTGTGATAATTATTGTCCCTTAAAAACAACTATCTCTCTCTCTCTCTCTCTCTCTCTCTCTCTCTCTCTCTCTCTCTCTCTCTCTCTCCACAACAACATAACAACCTGTCCTTCAATACAACCATTGTCACATCAACAAAAGCCATCAATTGGTAAAAACAAAACAAAAAAACATTCCATAAAAGATTAAATTATGTTATTTTCCCTCAGACAAAAACATATTAATTATTCTCTCTCTCGAAAAAAAAAAATATAACAAAAACAGTATAATGATCTTTTTTTGTTTCTTTGTTTATTGATTGTTGTTGTTTATTTGCTTATTGAACGTTGGTGTTTTTGTTTACTTGTTTGTTGACGAAGATAAGGAACACCGGCATGAAGAGGAAGACAGGAGGAGGAAGACAGGAGGAGGAAGACAGGAAGAGGTAGACAGGAAGAGGTAGACAGGAAGAGGAAGACAGGAAGAGGAAGACAGGAAGAGGAAGACAGGAAGAGGAAGACAGGAAGAGGTAGACAGGAAGAGGTAGACAGGAAGAGGTAGACAGGAAGAGGTAGACAGGAAGAGGAAGACAGGAGGAGGAAGACAGGAAGAGGAAGACAGGAAGAGGAAGACAGGAGGAGGAAGACAGGAAGAGGTAGACAGGAAGAGGTAGACAGGAAGAGGAAGACAGGAGGAGGAAGACAGGAAGAGGAAGACAGGAAGAGGAAGACAGGAGGAGGAAGACAGGAAGAGGTAGACAGGAAGAGGTAGACAGGAAGAGGAAGACAGGAGGAGGAAGACAGGAAGAGGAAGACAGGAAGAGGAAGACAGGAGGAGGAAGACAGGAAGAGGAAGACAGGAAGAGGTAGACAGGAGGAGGAAGACAGGAAGAGGAGGAGGAAGATAAAGAGGAGACGAGAAAAAGAGGATAATAAAGCATAATTAAACGGTGATCGGTATGTATGTATGTATGTATGTATGTATGTATGTATGTATGTATGTATGAGGGTGAAGGTCAAAGTGTTGTACCTAAAGGGAGTATTTTAGTTCCCTTGCTGTTCGAACCGTAGACCAGGTGTGTTGTTGACGCTCTCACCTGTTAATTAGTGTTTCATACCTGTCTCTCTCTCTCTCTCTCTCTCTCTCTCTCTCTCTCTCCCTCCTCATCTACACCGCTCCCTTACTCCCTCCTTCCTTCCCTCCCTCACCAAGTCCCTCCCTCCCTCCCCCTTCCCTGTCACCATCAATAGGAAATAAGGCATAATTAATTGCATAAATTTCATTGGATCACACAAAATACGATCGCGTTTGTGATTGGACAATAAGAAAACAGGGTGATTGAGATAAAAGGATTTTGATTGGACAACGAAACTAATTCAGAATTCCAAGTGAATCAGCCAATCAGCCAAAAGGAAAGGAAGATGTATATTGTATTTGTGTTCTGATTGGATGACCAGTTATGTAAACATTCAATTGATGGAAATTATATAAGGAATGGTAATTTTAAAACACACACATACGGACACACACACACAACAGAACAGGTGGTACCATATCTTAAATAGGACAAAAAACACTAGTAAACAAACATTCACACACAAACAAACACATATATTTATAATTTAAGAGTGAAATTCGTGTTTGCTCTCCCCTACCCCCCACCACCTCACTTTCCCCCCTCCCACCTCACCCCCAACAAAAATACCCCCATTCCACAATTTTTTTATCAGAACAAATTTAATTTACTCTACCCCACAAAATAAATCTATCCTGACAATTATTCTGTATTCAACGAGGCAAACACTCTTTTAAAATTCATTGATTTTTAAAGTGCGGACATCGAAAACTGTAGCGGATGACACACTACGAGCCTCCCTGTACTAGACACAGTTTGTTGAGAGATTCCCACTATTTTGCCAACACTTCCCCGCCTCAGTGTTGCCAATGGACATGCTCGTGTTGGAGAGAAGTGTGCCAGTGTTGCTAAAGGAGAGGAGTGGTTGTGTTGGTAGCTGGGGTAAAGTTAAATTGGTTTGGGGGAATTATAGTCAGTATGTGAGTCATTTGAGGTATTTGTTTTTGTTTTTTTTTTTATGATTTTGTGATGAAGGGCTTGTGTGTGTGTGTGTGTGTGTGTGTGTGTGTGTGTGTGTGTGTGTGTGTGTGTGTGTGTGTGTAATGTTGATATAGAACAAATAAGAACCCTCATCCACACACACACACACACACACACACACACACACACACACACACCTTCCAAAAAATAGGTTCTAATTACCTTACCTAACCTGACTTAATTTAACCTAAACCTGAGAGAGAGAGAGAGAGAGAGAGAGAGAGAGAGAGAGAGAGAGAGAGAGAGAGAGAGAGAGAGAGAGAGAGAGAGAGACGCACTGCAGTACATCTTCATCTGTTAGTAAGACGCATCACAGTTAACGGGTTTTTCAATGTGATTTACAAAGAAAACGTAAAATGAATGTATCTATCTATCTATCTATCTATCTATTGTATCTATCCATCTATCAATCTATCTACGTCTTTGTCCATAATTTTATATTCCTACTTATAATATTTAGTGCTTAACAACAACAACAACAACAACAACAACAATAATAATAATAATAATAATAATAATAATAATAATAAGAAAAACAATGACAATAAACAACAAAAACAAGAACAAACAAACAAAACCTAAGAAATAATCACAAAAAACTAAACAGGCCAAAATTACATAATACCTCAAGTAATTAAAACAGGTAACTAATTACTCAAACACTTCCCCTAGTTTGGTTCTTTATACTATACAGCTGACGTGAGACAGGTAGGGAATTCCCCCCCAGACACTGAGAGCCAGGTGGAGTAATTAAGCTGACCACAGGTGTATGGGAGACAAGCTTTATTTTATGCTGATTCTGTGTTTATTATTATTATTATTATTATTATTATTTAGGTGGTGGCGAGTCTAGTCTAGTCTTATAATTGTACCAATCTGTCTGTCTGTCTCTCTCTGTCTGTCTGTCTGTCTGTCTGTCTTTATTCATACACATCCATATTCTCCACCACCTCTAATTATTCTCTCACTTTCTTATTTTCTCTTTCTCTTCCTTTCTTACTTGATAAAGAACCCTCTCCTTTCCTCCTTCACCACCCCTTGACCTTTCTCCCACTCATCTTCCCTTAACCCTTCTCCCACTCAGCCTCCCCTTAACCCTTCTCCCACTCATCTCCCCTTAACCTTTCTCCCACTCATCTCCCCTTAACCCTTCTCCCACTCATCTTCCCTTAACCTTTCTCCCACTCATCTTCCCTTAACCCTTCTCCCACTCAGCCTCCCCTTAACCCTACTCCCACTCATCTTCCCTTAACCCTTCTCCCACTCAGCCTCCCCTTAACCCTACTCCCACTCATCTTCCCTTAACCCTTCTCCCACTCATCTCCCCTTAACCCTTCTCCCACTCATCTTCCCTAAACCCTTCTCCCACTCAGCCTCCCCTTCACCCTACTCTCCCTCTAAACAACTCAACAGCCTGGAGGTAGTACAAAATGAAGCCATGCACATCATTCTAGGATGCTCAAAATCAACCAGAATTGTAAACATGAGGAAAGAGCTCGGACTGCCCTCCCTATCTGAGAGGATAGCTCTACTTAATACCATGTTTTGTGTCAAAGTTTTGAAGAACAATGGTCCCCAAACTACAGCTCAAACTGAGTTGATGTTCTATCTAAGTAATCCCGACCATCTCGCTAACCTTCCACAAAAGACTCTCTTTGGGGCGTGGCTTCATAAAAGTGTTGCAGATCTCTTGAAACTGAATATCCCAATCACCCCAGACGAACCTATTAATGCCATTCCTCCTTGGCTGGATATATCAGTTCCTATTAATTACACTCCTGTTGGTAGTAAGCAAATGTTAAACACCGATGTGGTGAGATGTGTCACACTAGAAACTATTAACAGACACATAGAGAGTATTAAATCAAGTGAATGTTATGCCTTTACTGGTGGTTCTGTGCAGACAAACACAGGTAGAACAGGCTGTGTAATATACAGTATAAAGAAAAGGAGATGATACTGTCACACAGGCAAAGGCTGAACAACTGGGCCAGCACAACACAAACTGAACTAATGGGAATCTACTTAGCCACAGACTACCTTAAAGAAAATGGAGGTGGGGTGATATTCTGTGACTAAAGTTGTCTGTGATATTAAAAGAAATGTGATAACTGCTAAGGAGAACAACTGTCGTATTGAATTGTGTGGATTCCGTCCCATGTTGGAATTACTGTAGGTATCATGACCGTGCTGATAGACTGACCAATGACCTTGGCCTGTCCAATGCTGTACGTAAAAATATTCAAGTCAGAATCATGAACTCTGATCTAGAAGAACTGAGAAATGCAGAGACCTGGCAGTTATAGCATTAGTAAATATGACAAATTTTGTGACAAGAGGTACCGGTATGGTCAGCATAAGGACAGAACCAGACAATGTGATGTAGATGTGGCCAGAATTAAGCTAGGATACAGACACATCTGGCAAGTTAGTAAGGCTGTACCCATACCGGAACACTCAGCATGTAAACTTTGTGATAAACCTTTAAAGCATACACTTGAACATTATATTATTGAATGTGACACTGTCAAAGACTTCAGGCCACCTGGCTTATTGTATCATGAACTTTGTAATTACTACAGTGAATCAGGGGTGCTTGAGGACATTCTTGCTGTCTATCTAAACTTTGCTAGTCCACACTGATTAGTCCTCAAATAGAATATGACGTCCAATGTATATGAACCTCTGTCCTGCGTGGCAGTGAACAGTGATACCATCCTCAGTGTCAAGACCTGACTGAATTACTCACAATAGGCAAACTGTACTACAAGTTTTGTCAACAATTTTGTTAACCGTAAAGAAACCCACTCATTTCCTTCTCACTCTCCTCCCACTCAGCTTACCTTCACCCTACTCCCACTCATTTCTCCCTCAGTCTCATCACACTCAGCCCTCTTTACCGTCCTCTCATTTATTCCCTCTCAGTCTCCTCCAACATCTTCCCACTCAGCCCCCTTCACCTTCTTCCCAATTATTCCCCGCTCAGTAGCCCCCTATACACCCCACTCTCCCCTCCGCCTCCTGCCGCAGTCCCAGGAGAACTTATACGACAAATGGAAATATTAAGTATTAAAATACCATCCTGTACAAGTCTCTCTCTCTCTCTCTCTCTCTCTCTCTCTCTCTCGCTCAGTATTCGAAGTGACGTCTCTCTTATGTAAATGACCCATTACGACACAAAGACTGATTTTCTAAAGTTCGTAAGTTCAATTTTTCTCTATATTTTCGTTCGTCTAATCAGATTGATTTTATTTGTGCAGATTTATGACAGTAAGACAGACAGACAGACAGATTGACGGACTAACATCTATTACCAATATTCCACGACACATTACCTCTCTCGGTCGAATACTCAGTCACGAAACCTGGCCGAGGTACACCCATTAATTCCTGTTCTCTCTCTTCTCCTACTTAATTCTCTTCTTCTTTGCTTCTTCCTTAACATCGTCATACTTCATACATTCGTAATATATCAACACAAAGTAAAATTAAACTTGGGAATTAACGATGAAAGGCGATAAGATAAGAGAGGTTTGGTCAACTCCGTTATCCAGTGTTTCATGAGGGGTAGTGTTGACAGTGGTAACGTCACGGCTACACGAACGCACACCAATCCGTTTTTGGAGTCTGTTTTGATCCGGTTCGTTTTTTTTAATCTAATTCACGTATTTATAAAATTTAAATTGGACAAAATATCTCTGGACGAAATATCAATGTATAAATTTCCACTGGACAAAAAATATCACCAGACATAATTTCTTCTGGACCAAAATTCATGAGATCAAGTTTGTTCTTTTTACGTTTTAATACACTGAGTAGTTAGGTGAAGTTAGGTGAGGCTAAGTGAGGTTAAGTTAGGTTAGGTTAGGTTGTGTCATACTGTATATACAAGCGTTATGTTAATGTATTCGAGAGCAAACACACACACACACCAGCGACGACGTCACGGCCACACGACTGTAAACAAAGAGAACCAAGGAGTGTGTTTCGAGCCATCCCCCCCTCCCTCCTTCCCTCCCTCCCTCCCTCCTTCCCTCCATCTCCCCCCCCCTCTCTCTCCCTCTTCAAGTTGTCGTCTCTCCCTCTTCCTTTCTTCTTTTCTCTCCTCTCTGAATCCTTCCTTTTCTTCTCGTCCTTCTGCAGTATTTGCCGTCTTTATTCAATTTTTCTCTCTCTCTCTCTTTCTCTCATCTGACACCTGCTGGGATATCTCACGCCATCACACACACACACACACACACACACACACACACCTGTAGTCCTCGCCATTACATCAAAAAAATTTAGGTTCGTGTTTCTTTAGGCGTAAATATTGCCTTCACAAACCAGTCAAATTTCCATA
The DNA here is from genome assembly GCA_958450375.1 of Homarus gammarus. Lineage (NCBI taxonomy): Eukaryota > Metazoa > Arthropoda > Malacostraca > Decapoda > Nephropidae > Homarus > Homarus gammarus. Next base: position 124,472 of record CAUDMG010001372.1, on the reverse strand, counting down.
TTCACAAAACGATGAAGTGTCCAAAAGTGAGTGTGAGTGTGTGTGTGTGTGTGTGTGAGAGAGAGAGAGAGACATTATATCCTTTATGTAAATGATTCGATCCTGTTAATACAATCTTGGAACCCTTACTAGACAGGATTGGAAAGCGTATATAAGGTGTCTCTCTCTCTCTCTCTCTCTCTCTCTCTCTCTCTCTCGCTCTCTCTCTCTCAATAATGCAACACTGCATCAAAAGGGCACCAAAAAATATATATAATTTAAACTATAATAAAATTCATTAACTTTAATTACTTCCTACAACATTTTATTTTATTTTCTAACTCCGAGGCCATGACAACAATATATATTTTTCACCATTACAAAAAAAATTTACTTGTTTTTTGCTATCTATGATTGGTATGTGGCTCTTGTTTTCTTTGTTTGTTCCTGTTGTTGTTGTTGTCTCTCCCTCCCATGCCTGATCTAGTGATATAATCTCTCTCTCTCTCTCTCTCTCTCTCTCTCTCTCTCTCTCTCTCTCTCTCTCTCTCTCTCTCTTTCACACACACTGATTGGCTCTAAAAATATAAAAAGATTCGAATCATTTATATAAAGAATCGGATCATTTATAAAAAAGATCGAATCATCTGTTCAAAGGATCAAACCCCTTCTGCTAAAACTCTAAATCCTTTTGTGGAAGTTTTAAAACCTATTTTTATCTTATCCTTTAGAACTTTTTATTCTACTCCCCTTCTCTCTACACATATTTATTACCCATATCTCTACTTTTAATCTTTATTTCCCATTTACCATTTTATTACCTGACTTTTATTTAATCCATTTTTATTTTATTTTGTTATTCTCTTAAATTTCTGTTATCTTTTGTTTTTATTGTTTTTTTACCTTTTTTCTCTTAATTAATTGTTCGTCTATTATTACAGAATATAATATTAACAAAACACCTGTTGGATTACCTGAACATTAGGCACCCCACAATATTTCACCTGAAAGTTAACCGGCCAAACGCTAACCCTATTTAATCTAACGCTAATATAATCTAACCTAACTCAAAATTAACTTCACCTACCCTAAGTCTGATTTAACCTCACCTAACCTAACGCTGACCTAACCAAACCTAAATTAACCCCACAGGTAACATTAGAATGATTAAACCTCAGGTGAAATCAAAGCCAGGAGCCTATAATATTCAGGTAATTCCACAAGATTTATAATTACACATTCGCCACAATTAATCTCTCAACCTCAATTTATACTCCTCTTCAAACCATCAATTCCCACCTCTATTTCATTCTGTGTTCAATATTCAATTATCGACGCTGAAAGGCAAAATATCGGATGACCTTTGAGTGTCACTGAGCCCTTGTGTGTCAGAGAGGATTGTTTGGCACCTGACCCTGTGAGTTACCGGATACCAACAGGGAGAGAGAGAGGGGGAAGGGGTAGGGGGCAAGGGGGACAGGGAAGGAAGAGAGAAAGGGTGGTGAAGATTAGGCAGGGGGTGGGAAAAAGAGAGAAAGTAGGAGAGAGGAGATGGGGAAAGGGGGAAGGTAGAAAGAGAGAGTGGGATGGAAGGGGAAGGGAGGGAGGGAGAGAGGGAGAGAGGGAGAGAGGGAGGGAGGGAGAGAAGAAGAAGGGAAGGAAGCAAGAGAGAGATGGGTGGAGAAAAAAGGTAGGGAAAAAAGAGACAGGGAAAGGAGGAGAGAGAGAGAGAGAGAGAGAGAGAGAGAGAGAGAGAGAGAGAGAGAGAGAGAGAGAGAGAGAGAGAGAGAGGGGGGGGGGGGACTAATGTCATTATATACAAGAAAAACGTTACTAAATGTCCAACCATTCCTATTCACTAACTTGATATAGAGAATTCAATGCCTTCTATACGCGACCAAACGCCTTTAAAGCATCGGATTCCTTCTACATAACTTCGAATTCCATCTTAAATAGCATTGAGTCATACAGAGAATCGCAGTCCACCTTTACAGCATTGAATCCCTTTTATATAGTATCGAATTCTACCTAAGGAGCATCAAATTCCCTTTATTTAACTTCAAATCCAATTAATCTAGTGTTGAACTTTATCTTTAAAGACTCGGATCTTAGCTATGAAGGCTCAAATTCCCTTTATGAAGCCTCGAATACCACTTAAGCCTCACTTCCCATCTATGAAGCCTTGAATCCCAGTTATTAGGCCTCGAACCCCACTCATGAAACCTCAAAACTCACTTATGAAACCTCGAATCCCATCTATGAAGCCTCGAACCCCACCTATGAAGCCCCGAATCCCATCTACGAATCCTCGAACCCCATTTACGAAACGTCGAATCCCATTTATATACTTTCAAATCCCCCTCCCACACCTCGGCACCACATCGAATCCCTTTCTGATAGAGGGAGTTCCAACCAGTGCCAGTACGACGCAATACATATGTTGGCACTTGAACGAAACTCAATTAAGCAAATAGCTCCAATAGCAATCCTCAGCTATTGGCCATTTAATTTAGATATTGATGTAGAACTGGGAACGAGGGAAGGGTATTTTACTCGATGATGAAGAGAGGAATGGGATAGAGAAGGTGAGTGGGAGGGGAGATGGGAGAGGGAGTTAATGGAAGGGGTATATGGGAGGGAGAGAGAGAGAGGGAGAGAGAGAGAGAGAGAGGTTTGAGGAGAGTGAGGGAAGGAAGATGAAGGAGGGAAGAAGGAAAAGAGGAGAAGGAAAAGTGGGCTAGTAATATTTTCAGTTGGATTAGTAGTAGTAGTAGTAGTGGTAGTAATAGTAGTTGTGGTCGTAGTAGTAGTAATAGTAGTAGCAGTTGTAGTGTTGTTATAGGTGTATAATCCTATATTATTGTAATTACCTGCCAGAGCTACATTATATAATTATACTTCACGATAATTACTTTAATAACGAGTTGATAACATATAATTAATTACCCTGACTAGTTATTATGTGCCTGTGTAAAAGACTTAATAATAATAATAATAATAATAATAATAATAATAATAATAATAATAAATTTCTATGGTCTTCATAATTCACAAATTCACCTATCACTTATTTTTAGTTTGTGAGAGAGAGAGAGAGAGAGAGAGAGAGAGAGAGAGAGAGAGAGAGAGAGAGAGAGAGAGAGAGGAATCTTTGGTCGTCTGGAAACATCTCAGAACTCTCTCTCTCTCTCTCTCTCTCAATTCATCACTTTCCCCTCTCACTTCCTGAATCACTCTCTCTCTCTCTCTCTGTCTAATTTCATCTCCCCTTCTCATTTCTCCCACTTTCTTTCTCAATATCCTTCTATTACGCTTTATTGCACTCTCACTCTCTCTCTCTCAAGCCATCGCCTGTATCCCAAGGAGCCCATCACAAAACACAATCCACTCTCACTTTTAAAATGGAAAATAAAGATAGAGCTAGCTTACTTTTTTTTAGAGATAGTCTTATTTTTTGTCTGTTTGTGTAGCGAAGATTACAACTAGACCGCGTCATTCTCCGAGACCCCGCCCACTCCTCTCTTTACATCAGTTCCTCGCGCTCTGATTGGTTGTCCCTTTTCTTCCCTCTTAAACTATGATTGGTTGAGTTTCTATTAAGCCACTCCTTACATATTCACGACGCTCCATGTCATTGGCCACTTTAAGAGTTTCCTTTGATTTGAAATAACGGTTGTAACGGTTGTAACGGTTACGGAAAAGGTTTTAACCGTCAACATTTTGAATTTAATTTTTGTTGATAGTTTGAAAGGATTTTATATTTTCAAACTGTATGAATTTTAACCTTTGAGAATATTATTAAGTAGATTTTATGTAGAATACGTCTCAAAGAAAACGGATCATTGTATATAAATTAAATAAAATTGTCTCTAAGGCTTTCTTACCGTTTATTGAAGCTTTTGTTACCTGTTTATTAAGGAATTTGTTTTATTTACCGCCTTTTATTTATTATTATTTCATATTTTTCTCCATTTATCGTTGTTTAACTGTCTCTCTTTCTCTTGTATATTGCTCAATTTATTCCTTTGTAGCTATCTTTCTTTCTTTCTTTCTATCTCACTTTGTCACAGTATTTCTCCCTCATTTCCTCTTCTCTTATTGTAGTTATCTTACACACACACACACACACACACACAAACACACACACACACAAACACACACACACACACACACCAATATATTTTATCCTCAACTTTTACTAATTAAACAGTTCATTAATACATAAATGTTAATCACCTTTACACCTATAATTAACTTTTTTTTTCAGGTAAACTGTAAAATCTAATTACCATATTATTATTATTATTATTATTATTATTATTATTATTTACATATGATCTATCTGTCTATCTATCTGTATATCTATCTATCTATCTATCTACCACACACACACACACACACACGGACGCCTACACTAAGCGGTATTGTGTTTCAGGACAGATGCTTGCCCAGCTGTTTGTCATGTTCCCTGTGAGAGTGAGGGAGGCAGATGAGAGAAGTCACCATGACAACGGAACGCTGGTGAGAGTGTGGGGGAGTGACACATACACACACACACACACACATCTCACGGTTCAGCTCGTTAGTCACAGATAATGGTGTGGTCCAGTGAGTGTGGTGTAGTGAGTGTGGTCCAGTGAGTGTGGTCCAGTGAGTGTGGTTCAGTGAGTGTGGTCCAGTGAGTGTGGTATAGTGAGTGTGGTCCAGTGAGTGTGGTTCAGTGAGTGTGGTTCAGTGAGTGTGGTTCAGTGAGTGTGGTCCAGTGAGTGTGGTCCAGTGAGTGTGGTTCAGTGAGTGTGGTTCAGTGAGTGTGGTCCAGTGAGTGTGGTCCAGTGAGTGTGGTTCAGTGAGTGTGGTCCAGTGAGTGTGGTTCAGTGAGTGTGGTCCAGTGAGTGTGGTCCAGTGAGTGTGGTTCAGTGAGTGTGGTCCAGTGAGTCGGTAATAAACGTATGAAACGGAATAACATATTTACCGAGAAATTTACTAAAGATCAAACGACAAGACTTTTCATAGAGCTAGTAGTGGTGGTAGTGGTGGTAGTAGTAGTAGTAGTAGTAGTAGTAGTAGTAGTAGTAGTAGTAGTAGTAGTAGTAGTAACAATTGACATCACTCACACACACACACACACAGTCAGTTGACCTGCTGTGTTATAACGACCCTTGAACTTACCTGCCCTATGTTAATTAATCAAAGGTGTATGTTTGGCCTCACTAATTGGTAACTTATTTTATAACATCTGTGATAATTGTAGTTATTAAATGATAAAATAGTTGTGTTTCGGGTTGTGACTGTGAAAATATTGTGTTTTTGATGGGTTGTGGGGGTAGTGGTGGGGTGGGGGTAGTGGTGGGGTGGGGGTAGTTGTGGGGTGGGGGTAGTGGTGGGGTTGGGGTAGTGGTGGGGTGGGGGTAGTGGTGGGGTGGGGTAGTGGTGGGGTGGGGGTAGTGGTGGGGTGGGGGTAGTGGTGGGGTGGGGGTAGTGGTGGGGTGGGGTAGTGGTGGGGTGGGGGTAGTGGTGGGGTGGGGGTAGTGGTGGGGTGGGGGTAGTTGGGGGATGGGGTAGTGGTGGGGTGGGGGTAGTGGTGGGGTGGGGGTAGTGGTGGGGTGGGGTAGTGGTGGGGTGGGGGTAGTGGTGGGGTGGGGGTAGTGGTGGGGTGGGGTAGTGGTGGGGTGGAGGTAGTGGTGGGGTGGGGTAGTGGTGGGGTGGAGGTAGTGGTGGGGTGGGGTAGTGGTGGGGTGGGGGTAGTGGTGGGGTGGGGGTAGTGGTGGGGTGGGGGTAGTGGTGGGGTGGGGGTAGTGGTGGGGTGGGGGTAGTGGTGGGGTGGGGTAGTGGTGGGGTGGGGGTAGTGGTGGGGTGGGGGTAGTAGTGGGGTGGGGGTAGTGGTGGGATGGGGGTAGTGGTGGGGTGGGGGTAGTTATATTTGTGGTTGATGGGATGATTGTAGTTGGTGTTGGAGGTACGGTATAAGTAGTAGCAGTAGTAGTAGTAGTAACATTAGCTGTAGTACGGTAGGCCAGTAGAAGGTTTGCCCTCTCAATGCGTGTGTGGCTCATCTTATGACATCTACCAAGCCATGTTGTGCAAGAAAGGGGGCTTCGTCTGCCTGAGGCATGACGAAGTTAGGGATCTAACAGCAAATCTACTGAAGGCAATCTGCCACGACGTCATGGTGGAACCGCCCCTCCTTCCACTGGACGGTAAGAACCTCCGTCACAGGACTTCAAACACATCCAACGAAGCCTGTGTGGACGTCAGTGGTCGAGGATTCTGGACGCAGGGACAGTGAGCCATTTTTGGCATAAGGATTTTTGATCACATGGCCGCATGTCACCGCAACCTAGCTCTCGATGAGACCAAGTGCAAGATGCTTCTACGCCAGACTCGCGGAGGTGCTATCCGAACAGAAGCAGCAGCCCAGAAGTTATGTTACAGCCTGGATGAGATGTCGACTGTCCTTCTCTCTCCTTAGGTCGGCTTTGCTCTGCCTCAGGGGAACGAGAGCATTGGCCCCAAAGCCGACAACTGCTGCAGATATTGACTATGAGGCTACAGTCACTGAATGCCGCATAGATCTGCGGCTCAACTAACTCAACACAGCTAGGGTAGCTACTTATGCATTAGGATATTTAATTTTATGGTAGTAAAATGGCGGCGAATGTGTAGCTATTGGGGGAGGCTGGAGGCCACGTTAAAAAAAGTAGTAGTAGTAGTAGTAGTAGTAATAGTAGTAGCAGTATTAGTAGTAGTAGTAGTAGTAGTAGTAGTAGTAGTAGTAGTAGTAGTAGTAGTAGTAGTAGTGTGGCTATAAAGAGAGGTTGTTGGAGGCCACGATGAAAAGGTGGTGGTAGTAGTAGTAATAGTATTAACATCAGTAGCAGTAGCAGCAACAGTACTAAAAAAAAACAACAACAAAAAAACACCCATCGGAACACCAGTAACACACAGCACATATTTACGATCGAACCCAGGTACTTAGGTGCGCGAGTCGAGGGTGATAGCCACTCAGCCACTGTCAGATGGGAAGCCTTCGTTTTTATGGATCCTGGCTGTGTTTATTTGACCGTTTTTCTTGTGTGTGTGTGTGTGTGTGTGTGTGTGTGTGTGTGTGTGTGTGGAGGTTGTGTTATGAGTGTTTGTGTGTTTGGAGGAGAAGGAGCTGTGTGTGTGTTTGTGTGTGTGTTTGTCTTCCGCTTGGACTATAGATTTTCGATGACAACACAAGAGAGAGAGAGAGAGAGAGAGAGAGAGAGAGAGAGAGAGAGAGAGAGAGAGAGAGAGAGAGAGAGATTATCTTCCTCCAATAAAGTTCAGTATTGGACGTTAAAAGTTCCAACTCATTTTAATAAAACTTTCATGTATTATATTAATACTGACTGGCGGGTTGACTGACTGACTGACTGACTAACTGTCTGACTGACTGACTGACTTACTGACTGACTGACTTAGATATTATACTCACTTCCTCACCCATTCACCTTCCCTCTTCTTTACTTTCCCTCTCACATTCTCCCTCATACCCACCTCCCTCTCCCCCCTCTCCCCCCTCTCACACTCTCCTGCCACCCTCACCCCCTCCCCACTCCCTCACTCTCTCCCACGACCACCACACAATCCACCTCCCTCTCCCCCCTCTCACACTCTCCTCCCACCCTCACCCCCTCCCCACTCCCTCACTCTCTCCCACGACCACCACACAATCCACCTCCCTCTCCCCCCTCTCACACTCTCCTCCCACCCTCACCCCCTCCCCACTCCCTCACTCTCTCCCACGACCACCACACAATCCACCTCCCTCTCCCCCCTCTCACATCTCCTCCCACCCTCACCCCCCACTCCCCCCCACGACCACCACACAATCCACCTCCCTCTCCCCCCTCTCACACTCTCCTCCCACCCTCACCCCCCACTCACCCCCTCCCACTCCACCTCATCCATACAATAGCTTTCTTTGCCACTCGAAAACATTCTTCCTTTCACTACTTTAACTATCGAGAAAGTGATATATCCTGGGCGGAATTCCCTCCACTCGGGCGGAAAATATGTCTGTATGAAGCGGAAAGGTGCGAAAATAGCCTTCAGGTGTATGCAAATTTTTATTCATATTTTTTAGGGGCTGGCTTTTTTACGATTTTTTTTTTGGGGGGGTCTGTTTATTAAGTGAGAGATGATAGATAGATAAGTAAAAAGAGAGAGAAACAGGGCAAGGGTAGACAGAAAGAGAGAGACAGAAACAGACAGAAAACAGTAAAAAGAGAGAGAGAGAGAGAGAGACACTAGGGAAATTCATTGCGGTGTTTCTTCCCTAGAGGAGAATGGGGGGGGGGGGGGTTCTTTGTTTACATTATATATCTTTGTTCTGGTCTCTCTCTCTCTCTCTCTCTCTCTCTCTCTTTCTGTCTTTATCTCTCCCTTTTTCTGTTTGTTTCTCTCTCTCTTCCCCTGTGTATCTCTGTACGTCTGTCTGTCTTTCTCTGGCTACCTATTAGTCAGTGTAATATCGTCGTCACATTAACTTCAAGGGACACGAGAAATGAAAGACTGTATCTCCAATTAACCATCAAAATTGCTAGTAGTAATGAAACAAACAAAAAGACAAAACTACCAAGATGTCTGCAGACCTCTCTCTCTTTTCACCAATGACAGCTATTTTAGTGATCTCACTTTTCTGCAGCTATTGTGTTATTTTGTTTAGCTTTCAGCCACAACAGCTTTATGTCCGACTTCCTCTCTCCTTGTGTCCAATATTTCTCTGTTCACAATTACCTCCATCGCTTGTTTTTATTTTTGTATTTTTGTTTTTGTCTTCGTTTCTTTGTGAATGATCGACAGTTTCCAGCGTGGGAATTATCACAATGGATTTTTTTTTTTATGGTGATATTGAAAGGATATTTTGTGTTTTATTACAAGTTAGATAATTTGTGTGGATGAAGAGGATTGAGATATTACCCTGCTTGGCTTGGGTTAGGTAAATACTAAACTGTATAACCTTAGCTGCCACCTGCTGATACGAGTAACCACCTCCTGCCATCGCCGTGGATAATATCTCTCAGTCGAGTAAGATTTCTGGTTCTTGCCCTGACCACCCAGAGGACCGTGGTCAATAATAATACCAAGGTCCCATGTAATGTGTGTTTAAAGGGTTCAGGTCTCTAACGATAATAAAGGACAGTGTCTGTTTATAAAGTGACTGTCTGTCTGTCTGTTTCTCTTATGACATATATTCTCCAGCATCTCTCTCTCTCTCTCTCTCTTTCTCTATCTCGCGCTCTCTCTCTATCTCGCGCTTTCTCTCTATCTCGCTCTCTCTCTCTCTCACCAAGCCACACATTACATCAGCCAACTTACCACATATCTACAGCTAAAAGCGCTAACTTCAGCACTTAACCTCACATTCAGGGCGGCCTCAACACGCTCACCCCACAACGCTCTTAAGTGACGCCGTTTTTGCTGTTTCCAATAACAATTTGCTAAAGTTTACTACAAGCTGCATGAATATTCGAGCCCCATCTTCACCCTGATAATTAACAACACTAACCTAACCTGAACTACGGCTAACCTAACCTAACCTGAATTACGGCTAACCTAACCTAACCTGAATTACGGCTTACCTAACCTAACCTAACCCTAATTTAACCTAAATATTCGCCCTTCAGCTTATTATAATGAAAATTAACGACCTAACTTAAAATATAGTAACGCTAACCTAACCTAACTTAACCTAATTAAACCTAACGTTAACCTTACTTAATGCTAACCTAACCCAATCTAACCTAACTTACCCAAAGTTAACGCTAACCAAACCTAACTTAACCTAGCCCAAACCTAACCTAAGCTAACCTAACTCAACCTAATCTAACTTAACCTTACTATTACCATTATCCTCAAACTCAGGTTAATTAAACTAAATCAGTTGCTAAGACAATACTGAACAGATAGTAAACATATCAACAAGAGACAACAACACCACAAACAACAATAACAACATAATGGTGGCCCCTCATGTAACGAGGATGGCCGACCCCGGGGCCACCTAGGCGTGAATTTGTTTAAGGCGTAGAAGCTGTCGCCAACACACCACACCCTGAGTTAACGAGCTGCATGACCCAGTGTCGAGGAATAGTCCGAGAAGACCGGACAACTCGCCAACTGCACTGGCTAACCATTACCCCGGAACACGATCCACAAATCTCTTAACATCCAGGTTCCCAATTACTGCTGGGTAGACAGAGGCAAATGGCGTAAACAACAACCACAACACCACCAACTACAGCCAACCACAACACTACCAACTACAACCAACCACAACACCACCAACTACAGCCAACCACAACACCACCAACTACAGCCAACCACAACACCACCAACTACAACCAACGACAACACCACCAACTACAACCAACGACAACACCACCAACTACAGCCAACCACAACACCACCAACTACAACCAACGACAACACCACCAACTACAACCAACCACAACACCACCAACTACAGCCAACCACAACACCACCAACTACAACCAACGACAACACCACCAACTACAACCAACGACAACACCACCAACTACAACCAACCACAACACCACCAACTACAACCAACCACAACACCACCAACTACAGCCAACGACAACACCACCAACTACAGCCAACCACAACACCACCACCAATAATAATAATATAATAATTAAGCCTAGCAATTAACAAATCACTGAAATAATAACAAAACTGAATATATTTAACAATGGAACAGACGGCAGCACAACTTGGACAAAACCTAATGGAACACAAAATAAAATAACACGTATAAACGGAGTGATACTTACGGTTTTCTGCACTGACTGATACACTCTAAGCTCTTCTGCCACCAACACCAGTGATACACAATGACTAGAAATGATAAGAACTTCCTCATCTATATCAGCTAACGTGGAGTACACCAAAATATTACCCCAGACAGGACACTCACTGCCATTTTTACCCTATGACGTGCTCCAGCGCCATCTAGTGAGCGTAAACATAACTAACGCCATCTAGTGAGCGTATACATAACTAACGCCATCTAGTGAGCGTATACATAACTAACGCCATCTAGTGAGCGTATACATAACTAACGCCATCTAGTGACCGTATACGTAACTAACGCCATCTAGTGAGCATATACAAAACTACTTATATAATGGGGTACTATGGTATTTTGCGCAGGTATTCGTAACGCTAATCTATCCTGACCTGAAGATTCTACCTGGAAATTATTCACCCTAACCTAACCTGTATCTGTACTAGTGTAAGGACGCTCACTGTACCTGTAACTACTACTCGTGATGAGATTGGTGGGTGTACTCATATCTATATAGACCTCTCTCTCTCTCTCTCTCCGTCACCCAGCACCTCACCTATCTTATCAACAATACCTCCTGGCAGTAAAGCGAGTGTTTAAATATAGAGTGTGTGTGTGTGTGTGTGTGTGTGAGTTCTCTTTTATTCTTTCACTATTTTCTCTTTTTCTTATTGTTTCTTGTTCACTGTCTTATTATCTTTCATTATTTCTAACATTTGTCTTTCTTTTCCTATTTTCCTTCTTTCTCTAATTTATATTTTCTCTTTTTTCCTTCGTTTTCCTTCTATCATCGTTTCTTTATCTCCTTATTTATCTTTCTCCCTTCAATTTGTTTCTCTTCCTTTCTTTTTCAATCCTTTTTTCTTGTTTTCTATTTATCTCCTTTTCTCTCTCTCTCTCTCTCTTTCTTTCTTTCTCTTGTGTTTACAGGTGTTCAGTTCACGGTCTTCATTCTCTGTACATCAATAAGACCATAACACCTGCACTAACTAAGCCCCCTCAGTGTGTAGTATATGGGGTCCCTATTAGCTTTTGGGGGCCCCTTGGGATCTTGTGTACGTCCCCTGGGATCTTGTGTGGCCCTCTGGATCCTTTTATGCCCTCTAGGACCCATAAAAACCCCTCCTATAGGATCTCAAGTGTCCCTCTGAGGTGTGTAGGTGTCTGGCAACAGTGTGTCAAGGGCAGTAAACACCACACAGCGAGCAAAAGAATTACCCGATTGGATATACCCACACAGTCACACACACACAGGAGGTGGTAGTGAAGGAAGAGGAGGAAGGAAGCGTATATATTACTGTATTCCTGGACGTGTGTGTGTATGTATGTGATAAGATTGTATCCACTGTATGACTGTATGTATGACTGAACGTCTATGTATGACTCTGTATGTCTGTCGTTATATCTGATGAAATATCCATAACATCTCTTTAATAAACTTCAACTAACATCAATTATATGAACACCTGAAAATTAGCTCCACCTTAGCTTATTTCACCTGGTAATTAAACACCTGTACGCTACCTGTGAGGAGGGTTTGGTTAGGTGACGTTAAATTAGGCTACGTTAGTTTGGGTTAGATTAGGTTAGGTGATGTTAAATTAGGTTAGGCTAGTTTTAGGGTGGTTAATCTAAAGGTAAAATGAGGCGGGGAGCTAATATTCAGGTGACCCCAATTATCATAATTTTCTATATCTACTCAGGCAAAACTGTGTGTAATTACCCATTTAGTACAATTTTTACACTTGTGCTTACCTAATTATGAAACCTGATTGGCTGGTTCACAGATGATCCACCAATAGCGTTGCTCCATCGTTGTATGGTACGTGATCCACCAATGGCGTTGCTCGGTTATATCTTGCTGCCGTAGAACACTCCTGATTGGTTATCATATATTAACCAATGAGTGCTTACAGGTGTTGGCTTACAATAATCCACCAATCAAGTCTCTGTGTGTGATGAAGAGCGGAGTGACCCAGTGCGCACACACACACACACACACACACACACATAATAATAATAATAATAATAATGGTGGCCCCTCGTGTAATGAGGATGGCGGCCCAAGGGCCACCTAGGAGTGAATTTGTTTAAGGTATAGAAGCTGTCGCCAACAACACACCCTGAGTTAGCGAGCTGCATGACCCAGTGTCAAGGAATAGTCCGAGAAGACCGGACAACTCGCCAACTGCACTGGCTAACCATTACCCCGGAACACCATCCGCAAATCAATTAACATCCAGGTCCCCAATTACTGCTGGGTAGACAGAGGCAAATGGCGTAAAGAAACTTGACCATAGTTTTACTCAGCCCGGGGATCGAACCCGTGACTCAGAACTTGTGTACACACAAACATATGTACACATATCTACAAACAACATATACAGTACATACACGCATACACACGTATACATACACACACGCACGCACGTACGTACGCACATCCATATGCTCACTCAATCGTATATAAGCACACACAAGCACTTGTAGCATGTGTTCACACAACTATTACCATACCCAGGGTCACCCACCTCTTCATCACAACCACTGCTCGATTTCTTAGGCACTCAGACCGCGGCGGGACACACAACTACACTTAACAATGACAGAGGAGACACTGACAGCCTGAAACTGGTAGGCCTAGAGGCGGCCGCGACCCACAAAATGTTTCTCTGGGAGTCTACTGTCTAGGCCCTAGACAGTAGACTCCCAGAGAAACATTTTGTGGGTCGCGGCCGGGCCCCCCCTCCCCCCCTATATGTTAACTGATCAAACAGGAAGAGTCTATCTGAAAATGAGCGTAATTATAGGTCAAGTGCGCTACAGTAGTTTAATGATGTCTAATTAGGTATGTATTTATGACATAAAGTAGGAAAGGATTGTTTGTGAACTGAACACAACAGTTGCCATTACTCAAATAATATGTACTGTATTTATGAGAGAAACCCATCATGTAGTTTGAGGGGTGACTGAAATAAATAGTTTATGTGACATTTTTCGTCTACCACTTTAGTTATGTAAATTTAATTCAAAACTTGTACTTTCTTGGTTCATGGTTTTTGTAAGAATTCGACTCTTCTTTTTTTTTTGACACACACTGAAATGAAATACCCAAGGAGAGCCGCTAAATAACTGGTATCTGTAACTTAAGGAAATATCTGGCTATGAAGCAACACACGCACACACACACTTGATCCTGTGTTCCATAATGTAAAATATAGCCAGCCAGGGTCGCGATAATTCTGATGAGTGTACAGAATATGTATATAATAATCCACTCGTCTATAAATATATGTATGTCTGTAATAAATATAGGATTACTTTTCATTTTCGTATTAACATTATCCACAGAAAACGGACCAACAGCCAATAATATGATGGTAAACTTGGTTATTATTGTCAAAAAACTCTTTCTTATTTATTTGTGTATTTTCCATCTATATTGTTCCTCATACATTCCTACCTTTTGTTAAAGACTTTTCCCTCAGGTCTTCAACACCTGTGTACGGACGACAACAGCAGACACACAGACAGGTGGAGAGGGAAGTACTGGAACATGTTGGTGTTTGTTATAAGCAAAGGTTAAATAAACGAGTCTCTTTTACATAATTTGTCTGTGTGTGTGTTTATAAAAATCTATTATCTCTACTATATATTATTTATATAAACTATGAATATTAAGATATATGTTTATCTTGATATATAAACACGTACACAGCCATAATCTCTTGTATGAACACAGACCTGGGCATCAAAGACACACACGAATATAAATATAAAAAAATATACCATTTCCTAAAATAATTATATTCCTTGACATAATTCTCTGTACATACAAATAAATAAATAAAAATTCTATGTATATATATTCACATTCTCTTGTAATTTATATGGGAACTATCACCATTAACTAACACTGTGTTGTCCATCCAGGAGTTTGTCAGCAACACTGTTTAAGTAAATCACACACACACACCTACCAACACCTGCTGGTATATAAGTAACACACTCACCTGCTAGAATATAATTAACACACACACACACACACCTGTCAACAGTACCTTACACCTGAAAGTACACATGTGTCTCTTTACAGCGGCCACACACTCAGGTTTAAGTACAGTACATCATTAACACACTAGTTAACTTACTTTTATTAAATACATTTTTTTGTTTTACTTTGAGCAGATTTATAAAATAATTCTTCTTTATGTTATGGATGAGTTACTAAGGTTTTATATTATTATAATGCAGTTTATGTAGAAGCTCTAGTTAAGGCATATAAAGCACGTATATATACACAGACACATACACAGACACATACACAAGCTAGTGCACAGACATACACAAGCACGTACATAAGCACATATATACAAGTTAGTACATAAACACACATAACACAAATATGCATACAAAAGCATGTACACAAACACATATACACAAGGTAGTACATATGCACACATACACAAGCTAGTACACAAGCACACATACAGAAGCTTGTACACAAACATACATACACAAGCACGTACATATGCACACATACAACAAGCACGTACACAAACACATACACATGCAAGTAAACAAACATACATACACAAACACTTCATACACAAACTACTGCACAAACACACGTATACAGCTCCCCAAGAGGAAATAATTCTGACAAACACACATTTTATATATTAGCACACCACCTACAGTACAGTTTAGTGAAGGGAATAATACCACTAGTGAAAAAAAAAAAGATCTTAATTAAATAAAAACCTTTACATTTAATAGTTTATTGAGACATTTTGATATACATTGTCAATGGTTAGGGTTTACTCACGCGGGAGTAAAGCAAATAAGTGTACAATATTATTTTATTAACCATCTGTTTCATAATCACTAACTTTGACCTTTTTATTACTTGGTAACACCTTTAATGACCTGATAAAAAGAGGTCACATTCTGGTGGTGGACCCGTATGACCTGTTAACGTGTCATAAGGGGGGTCACACTACTAGCAGTGACCTCATATGACATGTTAACGCGTCATGGGGGGTTCACACGTCTACCAGAGACCTTGAATGACTTAATCAGTACTCAGGCGTTAATGGGTCACACACACACCCACTCTGGTGGTGACCCAACATTACCTATCTACCATCAAGAGGTCAAACTCGCGATTATTTCACATTTAGGGTATACAGCAAATTTTTTTTAAGGGTGATTTTTTTGTTAAGTAATTTAAGGCTTGAACACAATGGTCTATGTTCTATGATGGGGTTAGCAGACTACAGCACGATTATGAGGGTTCAACAAGCTTATTTTTTGTATTTTTTTTTTAGGTATTTTAAGTGATATATCTCATACTTAAAAGGAGAATTCTGTAAGTAGCATTCTGCGTTAGTTTTTATGTCTATATATAAAACATCTACAATAAAACAACAGATACAAAAAAACGAGGGAAAAAGGGAGAAGTCTGAACAGAAAACGGATATGTAAACAATAATGGCTAACTGAAGAAAAATGGGAAGCTTGAACACAAAATGGGGAAAATATGTCAGAAAATGGGAAGCTTGAATAGAAAAAGGGGACAATATGTAAATAATAATGGCTAACTGAAGAAAAATGGGAAGCTTGAACAGAAAACGGGGACAATATGTAAACAATAATGGCTAACTGAAGAAAAACGAGAATCCATAACAGAAAACAGAGATAAAATAAACACAGATATCGGATATGAAAAAAAAGAATAACAGCAGAACAAAATGAAACAAACTGAGAAAGGTAAAAATATTATAGAAGCTTTAGTTATTGAGATATTCATATATATAGTTTAAGATGAACGAAAACTTAAAGAGATGAATGAGACAATGCAGAAAAAAGTTATGTTCATGAGCAGTGAAGATTAATATACAAACAGGTTTAGATAATTGATTGAAGAATTATGGGAAAAATATGGTGACATTTAGATGAGAGGAGGATTTGGATGATGGTGTAGAGAGAGAGAGAGAGAGAGAGAAAATAAAAAAAAATAAAAAAAGTTAATAATAATTTGAAAGTCATAGAAACAGATAGAGAAAAAAATAATCTAATGGCTAAAATACACTCTTATTTTTTTTATAATTAGAAAAAAAGACTTTGTAGAATAACACTACCAAGTTACTGATCATTATTACAATAAATATTACAGGGGCAATCGACAATATGTTATGTATACGATCACAAAGCCGTTTTACATAATGAATGACACAAAAAAGACGAATTCTACATTTATGGTGAACAGAGGTGAACACGAGGGAGGAGTACGGGAGGAGGGAGGAGGGGGGAGGGGGAGAGGGAGGGAAATAACTGGGTGATTGAATTTATTAAAGTGTTTGTGTGTGTGTGTGTGTGTGTGTGTGTGTGTGTGTGTGTCTGTGTGTGTGTGTGTGTGTGTGTTTGTGTGTGTGTGTGTGTGTGTAGAACTTATTGTGTGTGTTGAACAAAGAGGAACACATGGGAGAGAGGAGGAGAACAGGGAAGGTATTGTTCAAAAGGTACAATGGCATGTGTGTATATGTGTTGAACTTTTTGTGCGTTGAACACAGATGAACATGAGGTGGGAAGACCAAGAGAAAATTATGTTCAAAACTTCTCATCTTGGTGTATGTTGAACAGAGGTGAATAGGGTAGAACAAGATAATGTTCAGAAGATATGAAAAGTTAGTTTATGAACAGAAATGAACAGGGATGAACAATGTTATTAATGCCGGTATATACACATTCTTTACACTACAGCCGCACTTTGTCTTCCACAACGAAAATGTTCACTAAAAGTTCAAAAATTGTTCACTAAGTGTTCATTAAGTTATAACTAAGTGTACACTAAATGTTCATATAATGTTCAATGGATGTTTACATAGTGTTCATTAATCTTTAAATAGTGTCTGTTCATGTTCACATACTGTTTAGTGTTTAGTTAATAATGGTCACTAATGTTCATACAGTGTTCACTATATGTTCACATAAAGACCAATAAACAATGTCCACTAAATGTTCATACACTGTTCACTATATGCTTTACATAAAGTTCTCACTAAAATGGTCACATAAAGTTCACTAAATGTTCACAAAAAGGACATTCTCAAACGTTCACCATATGATCATAAAGTGTTCACCATATGTTCACCAAATGCTCACAAAAAGAGTCACAATCAAATGTTCACAATATAATCATACAGTGTTCACTAAATGTTCACAAAAAAGAACACAATATAATGTTCACTCTATAATCATAGTGTTCACCATATGTTCACTAAATGTTCACAAAAAAGAACACAATACAATGTTCACTCTATAATCATACAGTGTTCACCATATGCCTCCACATAATGTTCACTAAAATGTTCACATAATGTTCACTCACCATCAACGAAAGATCTACACAAAAACTTCTCTAGAATAACCTCGTATATATGTATTGGAGGATCTCTCATTTGTATAATAAAATATCAACTTACTACCTAGACAATGTAAGGGACCATATTATCAAAAAGAGCATTATCCTCTTAGTGCCGTGAGGTTAGGAAACAACACTATGTTTTATGAGTGTGGGGAATAATAATAATAATAATAATAATAATAATAATAATAATAATAATAATAATAGTAGTAGTATTAGTAGTAGTTGTTGTTGTTGTTGTTAAGAAAGTAAAATAATAATAATAATAATAATAATAATAATAATAATAACAATAATAATAATAACCATGTAAGTGATTCAGGTCTTGTAAGTGCCACCATGGAATACAGACTATATGAAAAACAAAGAAAGACTTAGCGAAGAATAACGAGAAGAAATAAAGAAAATGAAAATAACGGAGAGAGTTATGATTCCCGTAGTGATAAAACACCTTGGACGATTTGGTAAACACATTTTTATATCAGAATGGTGGGCAGTGGTCGCCAACCCTCAGATGTGAAGTTACCACCTAGACTGTCTCATAAAACTCCATGCAGATCATATATATCACACAATAACCTCAGTTTCATTAAAAATAAATAAATATGTGTAACTGTGTCTTTATCGTGTCTCCTAACCTCACGCCACTTACATAGAGTTGAGAACATTGCCAACAAGGGTCACTGAATAAATTCTCTGGAATGTTAACCAACGTTTATGAAGGATAGAAATCGTATTGTTTTTTTTTTTTGGATGGGGGTGTAGGGGGGGGGTGTTGGGGGGTGTGGGGGAGGAGGGGTGTGTTGGGTGTGTGTGGGTGGGGGGTATTGGGGAGGTGGGGGGGGTATTTATTTTCTGTTTTCTAATAATATTCACATTTTTTCTTTTTTTATTATTTGTATATCCTAAATAAATGTGCAAAATACACTGACTTTTGTATTAGTGTAAAGTTGGGGTGCAAAAAAGGGATGGTGTTTTATAATGAGATTGACACCTGATGTACGTTCATACAACCAAACACCTACCTTTGTTTTTTGCTTTTGTTTTTTATATATACTGTATATATAACAAAGTAAGAGAAAAAACGAGCATTAAAAATCACTGTTCAGATCAGTACTTACAATTACTTACAAATTACTTATTTTGATATGAAAACTCGTTCACTTTTCTATAATCATTCGACTTACAAAAAAATGAGATTCATAAATAGATTCTTTACTTACAAACCAACATTTTGATATTTATTTAAGTAAAACAAAAAAAGTACTTACAATCATTAACCTCACTTAGAAATAACTTTTTTGATATGGCGTCTGATCTTACTATTGGCTGAGTGAATATTGTACCCCCAGAAGTATTCTCCACAACAGTATTTAAATATTCCAAACTACTCAAAATATTCCTTAGTTTTTAATTCCACATTTGATTATCTTGTCTCAAAGTACAAAGTTCACACCTAAAACATTTTAAACCAGTGAGACGAACTTAAAAGAACATCTTCACTACACTTAAACCAGGCGAGAAAAGATGGGTCAACGATAGCACCTGTTATAGCCAAATAAACCAATTAAAACCAGAGTAATAACATTCAGAATGAGTTTAGAATCATCAACAGAAGGTAAAGACCCGTTTCATAATCTTTAAACCAACTGGAAACTATTCTGAACCTTTATAACCCCCAAGAGAAACTGTAGTAATGCTTCAGAACCTTTACACTATAGGTACAGTTCTTCAGGGGCGTTTAAACCATCTATAAGAACCATTAAGACTATCTCAAGGGTTCTATCCAGGATCTCAAGACGATTTATTACGTTTAGAACCTTTTTAAAGTAGCTTATTAGAGCCTATTATGAACCTCAAACTCAGCTAAGAACGTAATCACAACGTCTATACAGCAGTTGTGAACCTTTGAAACACCAGAACCTTTTCAGAACTTCGAAATCATAATTCATAATCTATAAACAATATAAAAAACTTTAAAATAAACAACTCACCTAAACCGAGTCTGAAAAAAAAAAAAAAACACTTTAAAACGAACTAAAAACAACAGAACCTTCCCCTTTTCCCCCCAAATTAAAACCCATTTGAACCTTCTTTGAATACTCAGAGAGAGAGAGAGAGAGAGAGAGAGAGAGAGAGAGAGAGAGAGAGAGAGGACCTAACACAACAAGCTCTCAGAATCCCAGTCACTTTTCAGTTTGTTTACATAGTCCCGTTTTCTTTACACACTAAAGGGATGTGAACGATAAATACGCCTAGGCCACTTCATTGAAACCTCATTTATTTACAAACACTAAATAGAAAAAAAAATTGAATCATTAAAAAAATAAATTAAACTTTTGAAAGAAATTGATTAAATTCTTTGTTTATATATTGATTAACTATTTTTCTTTATATTTGTTTTAAAATTAAATTAATCTACCTGATAAGTAGATAATGATATAAAAATATAATTAGAGTTAGGTTAGACTAAGGTAGTTGAGAGAGAGGCTATGATTTGATTACGTTTGATGGTGTGTGCGTGTGTGTGTGTGTGTGTGTGTGTGTTTCCTTGCATGTGAGTTTTGATCAATATTATAACACACTAGAAAACACAGGTTTCTAAAAGGTTTCTATTGGAATAAATTCAAGTGAGTTTTTTGAGAAAGTATTATTATTATTTTATAAATGATTTTGCTTTCCATGATTAATTATGTAGTTATAAAGAAAATAATATAGATACCATTGGAAACCTTTGCAAACATTTGGAAATCTTTGACAATCCTTTGAATAACCTTTGGAAGCCTTTAAGAAAAAACATTTGCAAAATCCATGGAAACCTCTGAAAAACATTTGAAACCTTAATTAAATTTTAAAAACCTCTGGAAACCTTTAGAAACCTCGTATTTCTAGAGAATCCTAATGAGTCTTCAAAACAAGAGACTAAAATAATAGTTGTAAAAATAAAAGAAAAATACCTATTGTTTTGTTCATTTACGACTTAAGACGTAAAGAAAAACAAATCCGTCTTGTTATATAAAATTCTAAAAACATTTTGTTGTTGTTGTTTTGATATTAGTTGCATTTAAGGACAATTATTTGATGTTGTGAAGAAATACAATAGGGGAAGAATTAAGGGTATTATTTAGAAAGTTTAATAATACGAAAGAACTGAATAAAAATCCTAGAATGGAGGTATTTTGGAGATTTGTATTTTGTTTTAGAATCAATAAATAGTTTTTGGGCAATATTGATTTTTTTAGATATTTGTAGTTATTATTATTATTATTATTATTATTATTATTATTATTATTGCTATTATTATTGTTATTATTATTATTATTGTTGTTGTTATTATTATTATTATTATTATTATTATTATTATTATTATTAGCTTAATATGACCAAATTTCTGGAATAATTTTTTCTAATGAGTCTAATTAATTCTTATCGTAAATATAAACTTTGAAGATATATAGCTAATCCATAGAAAAAACTTTGAAATTATAGAAATGAAGAATTTATTAAGTGAAAAAAAAAGAAAAAAAGTTTGAGAACAGAAGATGTTCAATTATATCCAGATTTGTGTAAGAATAAACCAGATGTAATTTTAACGTAGACAAAAGACAACATATTTACTTCACATATTGACAGAACGAAAAAATAAATAAATAAAAATAAAATGAACAATATATACAGACTAACAGATTTATATGAATGTTAGTGGAGGAGAAAGATGATGATAATGGTTATTACTATTATCACTATTATTATTATTATTATTATTGATAATTCTTGGAGTATATGTCTGTAAGGAATGAAAGCCAAGTACAGTATAGCTAATGTAGGGCATTTAGGTAATGAGGCAGAGAGGTAATAGCTTCCCTAGGCCTATGTGCTAGAGGCCTATGTTAACAGAAGTCATTTAGTAGTTGTTTAAAGGGAATTCAAAGCCTCCAAACTAAGCCTCCAAGACTCCAATACACGTTTAATGTTTTTCTTCAGCTAAACATATAAAAACAAAATATATATATACTGTATTATGTACTGTGTATACCGGGATGTATATATATGAATACTCTTAAAATACAAGAATATTATTGCGAAAAAATCCTGTGTTCGGTTTTTTTCCATCTGGTAAAATTGTTCACTTCGGTATAGTAAAGGCTATTTTAATATATATATATAGCTTAATAAACAATAAAATATATAGAAATATACTTAACAACAAAAAAATGCTATCGATTCACCCCTTCAGGTCATATTGACTAAACACTTCCTGCACAGAATTAAAACAACTCAGATTATTTTTGTATCCATCCACCTTGATATATAAAGGCTGTTTATAAATTAATATAGACATAACAAAAACTATAAGAAATATCAATCTACTTCTATAAGATCTGTTTCACTATATATATATATACTTGAAATATAGGATATGTTTCATTCTTCACCATTACAGTACACCTCCCCCATCACTTCATTATCAAACACTATCAATATGGTGTTGAATCTTTTTTAATAATAAGAAAATAATAAGAAAAGTTAACATAAAGGTTATTTTAACATGTTTCAGTATCTTACTTTCAAAATCTGGAATCTAAATCTATTTCTAATATTTTTTTTCACTATAGCAACACCTCAGACTTAATAATCCACGTTTGGGAAGAAAGAATAATTTTTTTAAACTACTTAGAAATAACAACAAAAATCGATCATAAATAACACGAATTATATATCTTTTTTCGTTCATTTACAAATCAAATTTTTTTTTTAATTCTCCTAAATATGGATTCTCGCCTGGGTGATATAATACCTTGAACAACAAACTTATCGCTATATACAGTATACAATCTCTAACCTCGACTGCTTGAAGGAGACAGTTATATATATATTTCACTTATCTCTAAAACAATTTTTCACTGAGAATGATGATCTATTTACACAAGATAGAAATATATAGAATTCTAGACAAATATTCATACGTTTTTTTAATATTATTATTATTATTATTACTTAATTATATGTAGAAATGAAATACCAAGTTCCAAAAAAATACTGGGACATTTTTTATTCTGTTTTTCCTTCATTAAATGTCTACCAGTATAATAAGAATCAATCTGTATGATGATTCTTAATTAAATAGACACATATATATCGTTTCTTTCATTGTTCTTTCATTATATAAGCTTCTTCTTTCAATTTTCTTTCCGTATACAACCCACCAAAAATCATGCCAAGGTAATTCTTTCACTAATCATCTCACGTGTTTTCAATTACTCCAACCAACACTTGCTAAGACACAAATACCGTAGCTTAACACTGTAAACCACGACTCTCTAGGTAAGCCACGACTCTCTAGGTAAACCAAGATTTTCAAGGGGATACTATGTCATTCAAGGTAAACCACGAATCTCATAAACCACGTCTTTAAAGGTAAACCACAACCCTCAAGGTAAACCACTGCTCTCAAGGTAAACCACAACCCTCAAGGTAAACCACGACTCAAGGTAAACCACGACTCAAGGTAAACCACGACTCAAGGTAAACCACGACTCAAGGTAAACTACACATTTCTTACAGACAGACAGACAGACAAGATAGATACATTTTTCTGTATACTTGCAAAGGATTCACAAAACAGCATCACCACCAGAAGTAGTAGTAGTAGTAGTAGTAGTAGTAGTAGTAGTAGTAGTAGTAGTAGAGAGAGAGAGAGAGAGAGAGAGAGAGAGAGAGAGAGAGAGAGAGAGAGAGAGAGAGAGAGAGAGAGAGAGAGAGAGAGAGATACCAGAGACATACAGAGAGAGAGAGAGTGAGTAGGCCATAAGGTTGGTACTCGTGGCTAAAATCACCGATATATACAACTTTACTGCAACATGAACATAGGCCCTACTGACTTGCCCAGCACACTCGTGGGGGACCTAAGCTTCTGGTGAGGTTCAAGATGACGTTTATGTTCTTCACTAACTCCTCCTGACGATTACTTCTGGGTTGTGTTGTTGTCTTTCTCTATTTCAGGTCCGTGAGTCCTACTGCCTGACTCTTCTTGTGGTGAATGAGTCCTACTGCCTGACTCTTCTTGTGGTGAATGAGTCTTACTGCCTGACTCTTCTTGTGGTGAATGAGTCCTACTGCCTGACTCTTCTTGTGGTGAATGAGTCTTACTGCCTGACTCTTCTTGTGGTGAATGAGTCTTACTGCCTGACTCTTCTTGTGGTGAATGAGTCTTACTGCCTGACTCTTCTTGTGGTGAATGAGTCTTACTGCCTGACTCTTCTTGTGGTGAATGAGTCTTACTGCCTGACTCTTCTTGTGGTGAATGACTCTTACTGCCTGACTCTTCTTGTGGTGAATGAGTCTTACTGCCTGACTCTTCTTGTGGTGAATGAGTCTTACTGCCTGACTCTTCTTGTGGTGAATGAGTCTTACTGCCTGACTCTTCTTGTGGTGAATGAGTCTTACTGCCTGACTCTTCTTGTGGTGAATGAGTCTTACTGCCTGACTCTTCTTGTGGTGAATGAGTCTTACTGCCTGACTCTTCTTGTGGTGAATGAGTCTTACTGCCTGACTCTTCTTGTGGTGAATGAGTCTTACTGCCTGACTCTTCTTGTGGTGAATGACTCTTACTGCCTGACTCTTCTTGTGGTGAATGAGTCTTACTGCCTGACTCTTCTTGTGGTGAATGAGTCTTACTGCCTGACTCTTCTTGTGGTGAATGAGTCTTACTGCCTGACTCTTCTTGTGGTGAATGAGTCTTACTGCCTGAGTCTTCTTGTGCTGCCTGAGTTTTGTGCTGCACGAGTATATGCAAGGGCTTAGCTTAAGCTGTTGTAACACTTCACTACAGCTCAACAACTACACCCTGTATACACCGGCCCTTCACACACCTGCCACACACCTGCTAGTTCACCTGTTTCCCCACACACTTGTCGTACACCTGCTGGCTGGTTCATCTGTTTCTCCACACACCAGCCGGACACCCTGCTCCCTTACACACCTGCCGGACACCTGCTGGTTCATCTGCTCCCCCACACACCTGAGAGACCTCTACAAATATATGCTTACTTGTGTACCGTCATATGAATACACACACACGTAGATGTATATATCCTGGCCTGCCTGTGTGTGTGTGTGTGTGTGTGTGTGTGTGTGTGTGTGTGTGTGTGTGTGTGTGTGTGTGTGTGTGTGTGTGTGTGTGTGTGTGTGTGTGTGTGTGGACCTCAAGGCATCGCGGATCTTTTTCTTCTTCTACAAACAACAGAACAACAACAACAACAACAACAACAACAACAACAAAGAACTAAAAACAGAATGACTCAGCATTATTACACGAGCCAAGACTTCTCAAAAATGTTCTGACGTCATCATTAATCTATATTTTCTTCTTTTACACAATCACAACAAAATCCTCTTCATCATATCTCCTCCACAGGTGTACACAATCACTCCTCTTACCTGCTTGTGATTAATTTACCTTTCAAAGTATATTTCTCTAAGTCAAAACACAAAAAATAGAGAAAATCTTTACATATGTCTTATTTCTATCACGTAAGACCACAGTTTATTAATACATCTTTCGTATATTTCAACATTGTATAATATCTATGTATATATGTATGTATGTATGTACAGGTAGGTTCAATAATCACTATTCATTTTCGTCTTATTTCATTCCATATTTTCACTCAGGTAACTTATTTTCTCTATTTTCTTCAGTTTTCTCTTCTCTTATTAGTTTATTTACAAGTTATCTCTTCTGTTTTCTTTCCATCATTCGTAAAATATCTCTCAAATCGCTTATTCCCATCTTTATCATTGTCTCTCTTCTTGACATGTATAAATATTTACACAAAAAACCCAAGAAAAACATAAGATATAATAATCGCTGTTGTTATTATTATTATTCTTCTTCGTTATTCTCTTTCTTTCTTATTTCTATCTTCTTTATCACACATTATCCTCAATCTATCTTTAATATCTTTTATCTTCACCTGCCAGTTAAGAAACAAGTAAGAGCACAGATAAAATTGGTCACCTTTAGGGTATTGTTAGGGCACTTTAAAGGGCTCCGTAGGACACCTTTTGGGCATTTTTTTTTTAGGGTACCTTAGGACACTTTTTTTTGGGGGGGTGGGGGGGGAATATTTTTTTTTTAGGGAACCTCTGGGGACATATAGGCATCGGGGGGGAGGGGTGCATTTTTTTTTTTGGGGGGGGGGGAGGAGGTAAGAGGAAGAATTTTAAGGGTACCTCTTGTAGGGCATTTGGGCATCTTTCATGGCATTGTTTTGGAGTTAAGATCATTTTAGGACACCTTAAAAAAAAAGTTACCCACTTAAAATGTACTTAAAGGCAAGAATGAGGATTTTTTTTTTTAGGGTATAATATAATTTTGGCACCTGTACACTATAGCATAGGTACCTGACCCCTATTTCAAGACACATTTTAGGGAAATAAGCTTTAAGTTGTTTATAGGCACCCTAAAAGTCCTTAACCCCTTAAAAAAGTAGTAGTAGTAGTAGTAGTAGTAGTAGTTTCCTTTAAATCACCCAAAGTGCCTCGTCAATCAATAACATTTAGAGCCATTTAAGGGAACTTATTTACACCACTTAAAATGACCCATTAGGTTCATTTAAAGGCTCCCCCATTTATATCCCCTTTAAAGGCCTCGTTTAAACCTCTTTTAAAGCACCCCCACCATTTAGTCCATTTAAAGGAACGATTTCGAACCCTTAACAACCAATACATTTAGTCCATTTAAGGGAAAACCCATTTAGGTGAAACCCATTTAAGGGAAAAACCCATTTACAACCCCCGCTTAAAAGGACCCATTTAGTCCCCTTCAAAGGTCCCCACCCACCTTGTAGAACCCCCACATCTAAGGGCCTCCATTTACATCCCCTTTAAAAATCACCAGTTAAGGGACTTTCTATAGGGCACTGTTGTAGACCACCTTACGAGGGAACGTTGACAGCCAGGCGTCGGTATGGTTCATGGCGGAAGCGACCACGACCGACCTGTGCTGCTGTCTTCAACCCACCGTCTTTCTTGTCCTGATCTGTGGGGAAGAGAGAGAGAGACGGGGGTGAGAGAGAGAGAGAGAGAGAGAGAGAGAGAGAGAGAGAGAGAGAGAGAGAGAGAGAGAGAGAGAGGATTTAAAGGCCCTTGTAGATTAGGAGGAAGACTTAAAGTAACAAAGATTAGAGTAAGATTATTTTAAGACACATCAAAGCTGAGGTTGTATGAGTCTCTGTCATATAAACAAAGAAACAAACAAGTAAACAGATAAAAAGTCATACACACACACACACTCAAACAAATACATACATAAACACACACACACCCAGGCACATACACATAAACAAACAAACACACACACACAAACAGCTATATACAACATGCACACTCATTTAAATATGTATATGTAATATTATCTATGTGGCCATTATGTTGACTATCTATCAATCAATCTATCTATCTATCTATCTATCTATTGCTTGCTAAATATACCATTTTTGTGTATTAATAATAAGAGGCTGTACAGTACATCAATTGGCCAATCCACAATAAATCCGTTTTCCCGTTTTTGTCAATCCATAATAAATCCGTTTCCCGTTTTTGGCAATTCCATAACAGATCCGCTTTCCCGTTTTTGGCAATTCCATAATAGATCCGCTTTCAGACTCGCGTTCGCATTAAAGCTTCGTTCACCTGGATGGCGTTCTTGAAAAATTCAATCTGAAATCTGTGTGTACCCGATTTCTCGTTCTTGTGGGGAAATCCGGCTATAATCCACATATTTACCAAACCAATGTCAATACCATTATCAGCCATCTCTTCTAGATCTTTCTTACATGTATTTTGTATTTATGTAATATTTTGTAGTATATAAACAGTGTATATATATATAAAATAATGTATACCTATAATTATATTTTTTCTATATAATTATCATTGGGTTTATAATTTTTTTTATTTGTTTTGATAATTCCCCCTTTTACTCTCTCTCTCTCTCTCTCTCTCTCTCTCTCTCTCTCTCTCTCTCTCTTTCTCTCTCTCTCTCTCTCTCAAGCGGTAGTTATCGTTTTCAGATTTCATTAAGGTCAGGTAAAATTGGGACGTTCTGTACTCAGCCGCAGGTGAGTTTATTAAAAGATGTTTTTATACCCTGCTGAAAGTTATTTATGACATTGATGCTGTGTCTGTCTGTGTCTGTCTGTGTCTGTGTGTGTCTGTGTGTGTCTGTCTCTTTCTCGTGATTTTTTTCTGCTCCCTTTCCAACGTTATTTCTTTATTTTCCTCTGTATTTTCTTATTTTCACCTCTCTCTCTCTCTCTCTCTCTGTCTCTCTCTCTCTCTGTCTCTCTCTCTCTCTCTCTCTCTCTCTGTCTCTCTCTCTCTCTCTCTCTCTCTCTGTCTCTCTCTCTCTCTCTCTCTCTCTCTCTCTCTCTCTCTCTCTCTCTCTCTGTCTCTCTCTCTCTCTGTCTCTCTCTCTCTCCCTCCAGCTCAGAATCTCTGGTATTCATGAGAGAATTTCAGATGAATCCTCGTAAAAAATATTAATGAATTTTTTCCTAGAATTCATATCTTGAGTAGATGTACATACTTCCCTTTCTTCCTTCCCTTTTCCTTCTTTTCCTCCTTACTTCCTTCCTCTCCTCCTTCCCAATTCTCCTTACTTCCTTCCTTCCCTATTCTCCTTCCGTCTCTTTCCTCCCCCTTTCTCCTTACTTTCTTCTCGTTTCTCTTTCCTTCCTCTCCTCCACCAGTCTTTGTTCCCCTCTCCTTTTCTTCATTCTTCCTCTTCCTTCCTTCATTCCTTTCTTCCTTCCTCCCTCCTTCATCTACTTCAATGTTGAGTGTAATTCAATACATCTCATTAACTTCGTCACTTTATTACCTGGCCGAGTGTCATGCCTGTCTGTCTGTCTGTCTGTCTGTCTGTCTGTGTGTGTTTGTTTGTTTGGGTGCGCTTGCTTAGGTGTGTGTCTGTCTGTCTGTATGTGTGTTTGTTTGTTTGGGTGTGTTTGTTTAGGTGTGTCTGTCTTTCTGTATGTATGTGTGTGTTTGTTTGGGTGTGTTTGTTTAGGTGTATCTGTCTGTCTGTCTGTATGTATGTGTGTGTGTTTGTTTAGGTGTGTGTCTGTCTGTATGTGTCTGTGTGTGTTTGTTTGTTTGGGTGTGTCTGTCTGTCTGTATGTGTGTTTGTTTGTTTGGGTGTGTGTCTGTCTGTATGTGTCTGTGTGTGTTTGTTTGTTTGGTGTGTCTGTCTGTATGTATGTGTGTGTTTGTTTGGGTGTGTTTGTTTTAGTTGTTGAGTATGACTGTGTAAGCATGTCTGTGCGTGTGTGTCTGTGTATGCTTGTCTGTGTGTGTCTGTATTTGTGTGTGTGTCTGTATGTCTATGTCTGTACGTCTGTCTGTGTGTCTGTACGTCTGTCTGTGCGTTTGTTTCTCTGTGAGCAAAACATCTCAAGAACTTCTTCAACAATATTGATGAAAGTTGGCAGATCAGAGGTCATGTGAAAGTGCTCTCTCTCTCTCTCTCTCTCTCTCTCTCTCTCTCTCTCTCTCTTCTGCTACCTGTCCTTCGTATTTCTCTTTGATATCTCCGGTTCCTTCAAACTCTCTCTCCTTTCTCTCATTCCTCTTTCTCTCTGCCTCCCCTCTCTCTTTCTCTCTCTTCTCCTACCTGTCGTTATTCGTAAACCTCTATTTCTCTCTCCTTTTTCTCTCTGTTCCTCCTCATCTCTCTCTCTCTCTCTCTCTCTCTCTCTCTCTCCTCTTCCTCCCCTTCTCTTTCCTCCACACCTCAATCTGCTCCCTCTCTCCCCCTGCTCTTCTTTCTCTCTCTCATTCTCCCCCTCATTTTTTCCTCCCACACCATTCTCTTCCTCTCACCCTCCTCCTCCCTCGCTACCTGTCACTCACTCACCCGCCCTCTCATCACCTCTCCCCAATCCCTCTTTCTCCCCCTCACCTTATTTCCATCTTTACTCTCCCATTCTCTATTTTCTTTCTTTTTTCACCTTCTTCTCTCTCTCTCTCTCTCTCCCCACCTCTCCTTCCCTCTCACTGGCTCTCCTTCCCTCTCACTACTCTCCCCGTCTCTTCCTTACTCGGATATTCATGGAAAATACACAAGATGAGAAAATGACCTCAGCTATCAAACAGACTGCTGCTGAGAGAGAGAGAGAGAGAGAGAGAGAGAGAGAGAGAGAGAGAGAGAGAGAGAGAGAGAGAGAGAGAGAGAGAGAGAGAGAGGGGTCATATCCCTAATAGAAAATAAATTATATTATATACGTAATAGAAGACAAAATAACACTCCCCAAAATTTTCGATCCACTTGTTTGTTTGTTTACGTTTCTTACTTTGTGTTTGTTTGTTTTTGTTCAGTCTAGTGGAAGATTTATTTGTTTTCTTAAAGATAACGATTTTCCGATTTCTCTCTTTCTTTATATGTTATCTCTCTCTCACTCTCTCTCTCTCTCTCTCTCTCTCTCTCTCTCTCTCTCTCTCTCTCTTTCACTTTCCTCCTGCCCTTCCTCTCTCACACACATCATCACCCCCACCATCATCACCACCATCACCACCACCACCACCACCACCACCACCACCACCACCATAATCACCATGACCACGGCCCCTCAAGCACCATAAAGACACACGTGCCTCCTAGATTACACAGTGTTGGTGACAATGGTGACGTGTAATCCCCGTGGCTGCTTGATGGTGTGTGTGTGTTTGTGTGTTGCTTGATGGTGTGTGTGTGTGTGTGTTGCTTGATGGTGTGTGTGTGTTGCCTGATGGTGTGTGTGTGTGTTGCTTGATGGTGTGTGTGTGTTGCTTGATGGTGTGTGTGTGTTGCCTGATGGTGTGTGTGTGTGTTGCTTGTTGGTGTGTGTGTGTGTTGCTTGATGGTGTGTGTGTGTGTGTTTTGCTTGCTGGTGTGTGTGTGTGTTGCTTGATGGTGTGTGTGTTGCTTGCTGTTGTGTGTGTGTGTATGTGTTTATGATCCTTATACATTCCCACAGTTTTAAAGATAGAATTGAAATATGGTAGGGAGGTGCGGGTGGCCTGATGGGACGGTGGTAGGGAGGTGCGGGTGGCCTGATGGGGCGGTGGTAGGGAGGTGCGGGTAGCATGGGAGGGCAAGTCGGGTATCTCTCCTCGTACTTTTGTAACTTTTAAAATAAATTCATTGGATTATATATATTTTTTTCTTTACTTTTGAGAATATTTTTTTTTCTCTTTACAAATCCTGAGCTGTAGCCTAAATAATTATATCAGTTATTAATTAATTTATTCTTATTTTCTTCACTATTTAACTTATTTTTTCTATATAATGTCAACACACGAGGAAACATATACATAACAATATATACACACACACACACACACACACACACACACACACACACACACACACACACACACACACACACTATACACACACACACACACAGCTACTTACCGTTCACCAGGCTGGCTTCATACTCATTGTGTAGGTTGGACATATCAGTGTACTCCTCGTATAGTGGCATACTGTAAGTACACGGGGAGTTAGAACAGCACAACACGGCCAACATTAACCTAAGCTAACATTAACTTAACATAACTTCAACCTAACTTAGCCTCAACCTTATCCAGAGTTAACCAAACCTTAACCTTAATCTTAACGTATCCAAAGCTAACCTAATCTAATCCTAACCTTAACCTAACCTAACCAAAGGAACAATAACCTAATAAAACATAACTTAACCATACCTTAACCTAGCCCAACAATTATAGATAGAAATTGTATAATCTATATTGAAATTAATTAAAATAACACCTGTCCTTAAAGCCTAATTAATTCACCTGTTTGTGATCTACAGGTATACAAAATACAAGATCTAATTATAATTCCTCTATAATCATTCCCTATAATCAAGATCTAATTATACTTCCTCCAATTACCTCACTATTAACATTTTATCCATAAACTTTTAATTTATCTCAAGAAAAAAAAAGACCCTTAAATTATGAGAGTAAATAAAGTTGTTTCTCCAAAAATATGTAAATTGTTCCAAGTTTATTTTAAAAGGAATCATTTATTATTATGTACAGGCATCAAACAACAACAAAACAATAACAACAAAAATACTGAGTTAAAGGGAAGACTCCAGAAGCATAGTGGTTTGTTGAGATCATTAAATGGCACCCCTTTAAATGGCACCCCTTTAAATGGCACCCCTTTAAATGGCACCCCTTTAAATGGCACGTCTTTAAATGGCACTCCATATCAAACTTTAATATCCCTTAAAATACTAAAAGGAAAAATAAAATTCTAAATAACTAAATAGACAGGAATACAACTAGAAGAGACTTCAACAGTGCTATACAACATTAATACATCTACTGTATTATTTAAAATTAGTCAAGAAATACAAATAACTTTATATACAACAGGTTATCCACATACACACACCAAATAATACACTACTAATGCATAAGCCTAATTAATACAGTTTAATTGATTTATTTTTTATACAGCGAAGAGATAAATAAAGCAATATTGAATAAAGATGAATATGAATGAAGCGGTAACTCCCAACATGAAAATAAAGTATATTAATAAAATGTATTATGTATAGAAATTTTTAATCAGGTAAATAATAAAAAAAAAAAGACTTGGTATATAGTTTTTTTTTAGGAGAATAAACTGAAATTAAAACTACAATAGGTATTTTAATTAAGGAGTTTGGAATCTTTTTTTTGGTGGGGGTGTGGGTGTGTGGGAGAGGGCAATCCACTAAATTTAATATATACAATTTTTTTATATTATTCCTCAACTCAGGTATTATTGGAACTTCTTAAATTCAATACAGGACACTAAGGTGTTTTAAATAATATATCGTCAAGTTTGATATTGTTGGAACATCTTTTAGTTTAGGGGAGAAATACAAAGAGTTGTAAAATATTTAAGAGTGATTCTGGATTAGCTTGTTTAAAGGTCATTCACAAGTCTACTCTTCTCTTCCTCCTCCTCCTCTTCATTCCCTTCCTTCTTCCCTCCTCCTCCTCCTCATTCCCTTCCTTCTTCCCTCCTCCTCCTCCCCTTCATTCCCTTCCTTCTTCCCTCCTCCTCTTCCTTCCCCTTCTCCTCCTCCTCCCTCTATCCCTAAAATAAAGAGGATTGACTTGAGTGTATTTTTAAGTGTTTTATAGAGTTACAGGATTAGGGTTCTATACTACAGAAGCCTTAACAATGGCTACAGCTGTGGTGCATCTTCCTCTCTCCATACATAATGTCTTTTAAAAAATATACAGAAATTCATATTTTTTTCCGACATAAAGTGTTTCTGAAATATTTTTATACATTATCATTCTAATCTTTTTTGTTGGTAAATAAAAAAGAAAATTAGTTATTCATTTGTCTTTGATATAAATAAAAGAACGTATTTTGAAGTATATTTTCTACCTGTAATATTTATAGACTAGATAAACAACGTTCCAATAATATGCTACACTCCCCGCCATGTCTGACCACATAAGGAGTTTGTGTACATCATCAGCTATTTTTTCTAGCATTCGATTTTATTAGTAATTATTCAACTACCACAAAAAAAACTGTTATTTTAATGCATTCGTAATAATAATAATAAATAATAACAAACTTACCACACAAGATAATTCATACAATATTAATTGAGCTGTGACATAAATTAAACAACAGCTTCAAATTGTATCTATTCATACAACAATATACAACAATAGACCTCAGATAACAGACAAAAATATAATGAGAAAAAAAATGGCTGGGAGAGGCATTTTTCTCAGGTGATTATACATGGGAGGGGGAGAGGGGAGAGGGGGAGGGGTAGGGGGGAGGGGGAGGAAGGTAATCTGTGAAGTTATAATTTTCAGGTGGGGATATTATCTTTTTTTAGGGGGGGGGGGGGTAGTGGGGAGGGGGACTATTTCGTTAAAGGGCCATTTTTTTTCTGGGGGGAGTATAATTATTTTTCCTTAATGGTTTAGATAGATGGATAGATAGATGGATAGGGATAAACAATATATCTATTTAAAACAGCGCATGCGTTAGCCAAGATAACAAACACAACAAACACAAACACAAACACACACACATGCATCAGTGCCATGACAGAGAGGGGATGCATCTTAGTGATTTTATTTAGACTCACAAATATCACAGATTAATACTAGAAAATTAAACAAGACAATGACTGATGGAAATAATGAATCACTATACATCGTTCGTTTAGTTTTTCTTCTCCATATTTTTAAAAGTATTATTATATTTTTTTTCAATACTTTTATATATTTTTTTCCTTCCCTTATTTACGATTCGATATATTTACTAACAAGATAAATAATTAAAATAAATATATATATAAGTAATTAACCCAACCGTGTGAAAACGGTATACAAATACGTATATATATATATATATTTTGTCGCGTTTTTTTAAAGACTTTTGTACTCTAAGTGGTTCCAATATTTTTTCTTTTATTTCGAATAGGTAATAAAAAATTCACAATAAATTGGATTAAGAGAGAGAGAGAGAGAGAGAGAGAGAGAGAGAGAGAGAGAGAGAGAGAATACCCCCCCCCCACATCTTCACTACCCAGATCCACTAGTGCCAAACAATATTACCAAAGAGAGTCATTCACCATTAGGATCTCATTACCTTTTAACCCATCACCTGTCTAAAAGTAATTACGCAAAACAGGTGTGATTGACGGAGCCGAAATGTAATTAATCCACAAGTATACGCCATCACATCTCCTACCTCAGTTCTCATGAGTTTTAATTACATATTTCAGAGAGTTAAAAATTACTCTCTCCTTTTTTTATTTTGGACACTGGTAATTATATTGTGGGGTAATTATATTGTGAAGTGTAGATTACATTTCGGATGCAGTTTTGGGCGAATTTTGTCCAGATAATGAGTTTGAAATATTGGAAGGCGAGACATCTAAAGAAAAGGGGATCAGGGGTAACTATCATATGGGAAAGTTCATAGGGGAAGTTGTCGCAGTTACTTGTTCTTATAGTGGGATGTTGGCTCTGTGTCCTCGAGGTTTTGTAGGAGGTGAGGAAGAAGAGGAGGAATGAGTGGGGGTTGAAGGAAAGAAGAGGAAGGAGAGGAGAGACAGAGTGAGAAGAGGAGGAATGAGTGGGGGGTGAAGGAAAGAAGAGGAAGGAGAGGAGAGACAGAGTGAGAAGAGGAGGCAAGAGTGGGGGGAGGGGGGGGCAGGAAGAAAGAGGAGGAAAGAGAGAGGGGAAAGGAATGAGAAGAGAGGAGAGGAGAGCGGGAAGAGATGAGTAGAAAAAGGAGGAGGGAAGGAAGAGGAAGGAAAGGAGGGACATGAAGAAATGAATAGAGAAACGGGGGAGAAGGGGGAATAAGAGGTAGAGGGGAAAAGAAGAGGCAAGAAATGAGAAGAATAGAAAATAGGAGGAAGAATATAGAAAGGAGAGAGAGAGAGAGAGAGAGAGAGAGAGAGAGAGAGAGAGAGAGAGAGAGAGAGAGAGAGAGAGAGAGAGAGATTTAAACCTCCCCCCCCCAAAAACACTAAAACTAACTCACACATATTTCCAGCTTACGGATAAAAGGGAATAAAGAACAAAAACACACACAAAAAAACGAACGAGGGAGACAGGAGACAGAAGGACCAACGGGAATTAAGAAGATGAAAGCGAGAGAAAAAACCTGATAAAGCAGGGAGGAGGGACAGGTAGCGGCTGGTTAGTGAGATTTGTGGGAAGGGGAGAGAAGGGGAGAGGAACAAAGGGAAGAATGGAAGAGTAGGAGGAGGAGGGAAGGGAGAGAGAGAGAGATAGAGGGAAAGAAGATAAAGGTTGTGAGAGGATGATGCGAGAGAGAGAGAGAGAGAGAGAGAGATTCCTTCTAAAAATTCATATATTTCCTCCCCTCACCCTCTCCCTATTCACCTGCCTCTCACTCTCCTCTCCCCTCTAGCGTCTTATTCCCCTCTTCCTCTGTTCTCCCCTTCTCGTTCTCTCTCTCTCTCTCTTACTCCCATTTGAACGATCTTTACTTCCTTCTACTTCTCTTCTCACTTTTATTTCTTCTCCCCATACTCAACTCCCCTCTCACCTATACCTCTCATTTCCCTTTCCACTTACACACTCTTCCCCTTTCACCTTTTCCCACTCTCTCACTTCCCTCTCTCTCTCTCTCTCTCTCTCTCTCTCTCTCTCTCTCTCTCTCTCTCGCTCTCTCATAGTTCTCACATCTTACGAGAAAAAAATTACCTTACGAACCTCTGAGAATCCATCTTTGTATCGTAAGTTAAGTGAGTCTGTTAGATACGTCGACACATTTAAATATACGAGAGGATTTCACCTTAAGATATTCTAAGACTCTGGGACAAGGCTGTTTGTTGTGGTCGGTTACAGTACAATGCTTCGGTGGCCACAAATCAAGAGTTTTTCCTTTCTTCTCTCTGTTTCAGTGACACCAAGCGAGATACTGTTGGCCTCTCAGGGGGCAGTCTCTCTCTCATTCTCTCTCTCTCTCTCTCTCTCTCTCTCTCTCTCTCTCTCTCTCTCTCTCTCTCTCTCTCTCTCTCTCTCTCCACCTACCGAGTCTTATATCTATCTTAGTGTTGAGTGCGTCTACAACCCCCCCCTCTCACCACTACACCATCTATCACCCCTTCACACACTCTCCCACACTCTCCACTACTCTCCCACTACTCTCCCCTACTCCCCACTACTCTCCCCTACTCCCCACTACTCTCCCCTACTCCCCACTACTCTCCCCTACTTCCCACTACTCCCCCACACTCTCCCCTACTCCCCACTACTCTCCCCTACTCCCCACTACTCTCCCCTACTCCCACACACTCTCCCCGGGGTGGCCGACACAGCTGCCTTAAGAAGAATATGTCGCCTGGGTTTAACACTCGACAATGTACCTTAATTATTTCTAAGCTCTCGGCCGTGATATCAAGGTCTCTTACGTTCATTTTATCTCGTAAGTGGAGAGAGAGAGAGAGAGAGAGAGAGAGAGAGAGAGAGAGAGAGAGAGAGAGAGAGAGAGAGAATAAACGACGCTAGACTTCACCATCACAAAACTCTACGGATTTGCATCAGCAGATTTCATTACTGATCTTCCTCCTCCTCCTTCTCCTCCTTCTTCTTCTTCTTCTGCTCCTCTTTCTTCTTCTTCTGCTCCTCTTCCTTCTTCTTCTTTTTTATACCTAACAGTCTAAACAAATTTATCGCTTACTTTTAGACTGTTCGACTGTATCCGTCTACACGAGTCTATACACCATAAAACGACTGTAAACTGTATACCTTATACCAACTGTATAACTGTATGTCACCTTCATACACTCATCCACCTGTATAACTGTATGTCACCTTCATACACTCATCCAACTGTATAACTGAATGTCACCTTCATACACTCATCCACCTGTATGACTGTACCCTGTATACTGCCTGTAGACTGTATTATGATATACTTTATACTGTAGAACCGTAATCTCAACCTGTAGACACGATATCTATCAAACTGTAGAAAATCTAACCTTTCTCTCGTCTCTATATTACCGTACAAACTGTAACCATTAAAAACCTGTATATTCCAACCTGTAACCAACAACCACCTGTAGAAAAACTGTAAAAAGACAAAACAAACAAACAAACACAAACAAACATACCCATCAAAAATACCTCTCACAAAAAATACAAGAAGTTACAACAAAAACACACTCCACCTGCCTCTGTAACTCGACCATATATGTTTTCCCCTCCTTACAAAAAAACTCACCCAAGTGTGAGACTGTAGCCTGTGTATTGGTCTGGCGTGAGATACGGGGGCGTAATTGTAGGCGGGGTGATGGTGGGTGTGCCTGTGGGCGCCCCGGAGGTCAGCATGAGGGCATCTGAGGCCGCCTCCCGACCCTTGCCCAAGAAGTCATATGGGTTCCTGCAGCAGGTCCGGTAAGGCTTCAGGTTTACATACTGTATATACACACACACACACACACACACACCACTATGTGCTTGTGAGGGTGCTTGGGTGGGTTAGGTGGGTTGGGTGGGTTAGGTGGGTTAGGTGGGTTGGGTAGGTTTGGTAGGCAGGTGGGTAGGTGAGTTAGTGGGGTAGGGGATTAGGTGAGAGGGTGTAATGGGTAGAGGATGGTATTGAGAGGTTGGTCAAGGATCTGGAGGTGTGTATAAGGAATGGTGACAACAGGTGCAAATTACTCCAGGTGTGTTGCTTTTTATGAATGAATGAAGTCAGGTGTGTTAAGATGATGAATAATAATTAAAAAAAAAAAGAAGCTCCTGTGTTACCTTAAATAAAAGTCATTATAAGCAGTCACATATGCACCTCCATGGTTATCTAAGAGAAGAAGCCAGTAAGTAAAAGATATCGAGCATAAACATACGTGTGATCAATAGTGGTGAGATGTAAACAAACCGAAAGAGAGCTGAGATGCCAATGTCTTCGATTTTCATTCTAATTTTGAACACAATAAGAATAAACATATCGATTTATTTTAACTCTCAATTTATTCTCTGTTTTAGCAAGAGTATTATAGAGTATGATTTAACCCGTAATTATAACTGTATTTGATATTAAACAACTTTAAGCTGGTGGATCTAGAGTTATCGTACCGTGAGGGGATGTTAAGCTGTCGTACTTCAGGAGCTTAAGTTATCGTTTTGTGTTTATGAGCGGGGTTAAGTCGCCAGGGAGGTTAGATTAATTAGAGGATTAGGTAATTCTACAGTGGGAGGATTATCGTAGATGTAGGATTTAAGTACTAGTGAACACGGGGTTGAATTACTGAACTGTATATATGTGATGTTATAATGATGTACAAGTTATAGTGTTCATCATATAGAAAAGTAGATTATCGTACTCAAGTAGAAAGATTATCGTACTCAGAACAATGAAACTAACGTACTCAAGTAATTACACTTCAGTGGCATAATTCAATTCATTAAGTCCTAACTTCTTTTAAATAATTAAACCGACGTCATTACTACACTAAATAACATTACCTAATTGGGGTCTAGTTTTTCTTAATTGGTTCATTATTATTATTATTATTATTATTATTATTATTATTATTATTATTTCTCCCGTTCACCATCATCATCATCATCATCATCATTATCATCATTATCATCGTCATTACACATCTCAGCTCTCCTCAATATGTTTAAGCAATCATAAACCAAACTAGATTAATTTACATGGTTAAATCAAGACGGGGGAAGATTAATTAAAACAAAAAATTAGTACAAAATTAAAAAAAAAATATTCACATGTTTCCATAGAGCATTCCTAACCTAAGATACATATATATATACATTTTATATAAACTGTGTATATATATATGTATGAATTATGTATATAGGATTTTTATTTTTGACATATTTTTTTTTGGATGGCTGTGTGGTCCGCTAATACTTACAGGAAATAAAAACTATCTTGTGAAATATTTCCTGTTCGTTAGTTCATTTGTTATGGGATAGGTGTCTTTTATTATCGTTCACGAGGTTGTATGTTGGGATATGTGTATGTTTTGATATGTATGTATGTATTTATAAGTATCACATATAAAGATTAGAGAGATTTAGAGAGATTTAGACAGATTTAGAGAGATTTAGACAGATTTAGAGAGGATTAGTTGGTGTTTTGTGTTTACGAGTGAATAAACAAAGTGATTTTAATGCACAGGTGATTGAGAGAAAATAAGTATTATACATAAATTATACATGTATGCATACAACTACATTGGCGTGGGCATATGTATAAGTATATATGCATATATTATACTTACGCACACATACACGCATATGCAATACTTGTTCTTCAGCGCACGCACACACACACACACGTTTTTTGTCTCCCACCAGTTATTTATTTCTCTCACACTTTCTTACTATCTCTCTCTCCCTCTCTCTCTCTCTCTCACCGCTTCATTAACCCTCTCAGTGCCCCCAACACTCCACCATCCTTCAGGCCAGACAACAAGTGAGGGAACAATACCACTGTTGTTGAGAGAGTGAGAGAGAGAGAGAGAGAGAGAGAGAGAGAGAGAGAGAGAGAGAGAGTGTGTGTGTGAGAGACGAGTAGAAGAGTAAGGGCAGTGGCGGGAGAGCGGCGCTTGGTGTGTGTGAGAGAGGAGGGGGTGGAGTAGAGAGAGAGAGAGAGAGAGAGAGAGAGAGAGAGAGAGAGAGAGAGAGAGAGAGAGAGAGAGAGAGAGAGAGAGACACCATCTCTCACTCTCTGGGACTAACTTGAGGCAATTATCATACTCGTAAAAGGGAAGAGTTTGTTGTGTAAAGTCGCCCTAGGGAGACATTATCGCCCTGTGGAGATATCTCTTTGCAAGCCTCTCTCTCTCTCTATCTTTCTCTTTGTAAGTCTCTCTCCCTCTCTTTATAAGTCTCTCTCTCTCTCTCTCTCTCTTGTCAGTCTCTCTCTCTCTCTCTGTCTCTCTCTCTCTCTCTCTCTCTCTCTCTCTCTCTCTCTCTATTTCTCTTTCTCTCTCGCGTTCTCTCTCTCTCTCAATCAATTTCCTCTCTCTCTCATTCTCCCTTTTTCTCTCTATTTCATACACACGATATGTATATTTATGTATGTATATATATATGTATACAAGGAGGTGTGTTGGTACAGTAAGGATTAATACAGGTGTCACTTAATTAGCTTATAGGTGGACAGGTGTAAGCAATACCTGTCTAATTAGTGACAGAGGTAGGGTGCCGTAAATAGACAGATAGACAGAGACAAACGAACAGAAAATCAAACGGATAGACAGACAGTCAAAAATACATACAGAGAAATAGAAACATAGATAGATATGTAAATAGACAGACAGACATGCAGACAAACATAAAGACTGATAGACAGATAGACAGACAGGAAAACAGACATACAGACAGACACAGAATAATTCACCATGCATGTATACAGTGTACCAGTGTATGTACAGTATAAAGTCAGTATAAAACTCAATTGAATGCGACTTATACCCTTATTACACCAAACCTTCAATGAATAAGTGTATACATGTATAAATAGAAACATACAGGGTGGTAGAGAGACTTATGTACCACACTGTTATAATTCTATCCACACAGAGTCATTGGGAAAAAAACAAATTATATATGGCCAGATATTAACTATATAATTTGGTATATAATTATTATGTGTATAATTATTCTGTATTTGTTGGTAAAGGATTAAGAAGATGCCTTAAGGTGCATTAATATATCAAATACCTTTAACCAGTAGGAGTAACATTAACCTCTATACTTGACGTCACTAACTGTTCCTATGACGTCACTAAAACATTGCCTGCTACACTTCATTAACTTCATATGATGTCACTAACACTGACCATTACAGTTCATTAACTCTTCGTATGACGTCACTAAAACATTGACTATTACACTTCATTGACTTTCTATGACGTCACTAACACTTGACGTCACTAAGACACTGACCACCACACGTCACTACCTCAACCTCTGACGTCACTAATACCTGACGTCACTAAAACACTGACCACCACACGTCACTAACTCAACCTCTGACGTCACTAATACCTGACGTCACTAAAACACTGACCACCAGACGTCACTACC
Organism: Homarus gammarus; assembly: GCA_958450375.1. Taxonomy (NCBI): domain Eukaryota; kingdom Metazoa; phylum Arthropoda; class Malacostraca; order Decapoda; family Nephropidae; genus Homarus; species Homarus gammarus. Next base: position 82,590 of record CAUDMG010001372.1, on the reverse strand, counting down.
TCAACCTCTGACGTCAGTACCTCATCCCAAGGCAAAACAAAAGAAAAACGTGCATCAGGGTTACGTTAGCTATATAAGAGCATACCTTATAGCAGGGTTAAGTAAAATATATTAATCCATACCTTTGAAGAAAAAAAATATATATAAAGTAAATATTATATGTAGCAAAAGCACACATAAAACTCGCATATATGTATGTCATTCGTGTATTTAAAAATGTTTATTATGCAACCCAAGTTTAGCGAACCACACACACACACACACACACATATACAAAACCATCTTGACCAAAAACAAAAATCAAAGTCATATGTTGTTTCAGGCTCATGCTCTAGATATCGCTTATAATATATATACGGTTTATATAGTCTAGGTTAACTACCAAATCACCTCAAATCACCAGAAAAACAAAAGGTAATTGCATTGTTTTATAAAGCATTCCCAAAAATATTAAAACAAAAAAAAATACAAAAATCAGGACTTATTTAGTTAAAATCCCGTAAGTTGATTATTTAGTTAATGTAAACCTGATCTAAAACCCATGCAAGAAGGTCAGAATTACCATCAACAAAATCAAACTAATATTTTCACTCATACACACAATGGCTTGAGTCAATATGTCAACCTAATGGCTTAAAATGGCTTTGTCAGTTATGAATGGCTTTTATTAAATATTTCAGCCCTAGAAAATTAATTATCCAAACTTTTCATTAAATGGCTAAATGATCTAATAACATGACCATTTATCTTCAAATATATTACAAAAAATGTCTATTAATGATTGAAAAATGGCTATAGACATTTCACATTTAAGCCATGAAAGGTAAGAATAGAGAGAAATGTCTGTATGATAGTGATATAAATGGCTTTTTGTGTTTTGAAGACTTAGCCATAGTGTTTAATGGCTTTTCATCCCTGTAATTTAGTCAGCCATAATCAGCCATATTACCGAGTATGACCTCTGTGTTAAGACATATATAAGCCATCAGGTACACATAATTCTCAGCTATTTCTTCTTGGACACGGCCATGTCTGGTGTATACATAACCAAGATGGAAGCCATATGTCTGGATACACTACATGTCCAGGAAATTCTTAAGGTATATAACACACACCTTAATCAACATATAGGACACGTAACCATGTCCCCAAACACGTATCCAGAACCTCATGGACACGTACCCAGATATTACAAACCATCTTGGCCACGTACCCAACACAATGGCCACATCTTGGACACGTCTTAAACACGTCTTGGACACGTCATGGACACGCCTTGGACATGTCTTAATAAAAAAAAAAAAGTTTGCCTCAAGAGACATTTCCCAAACATTATTTAGTAGATTACAAACACACGCACATCCAGAATACAGTTTGGGGGGGGGGGTTAAGGGGGGTTAGGGGAGGGGTAATTTGGGACACCTGGGAGGTAGGGGGAGGGGGAAGGTAATTTAAGACACCTACCTGCGTGGGCCAAGGGGTGCCACCGACCCTAGTGGCAGCAGAGTGGGGAAACGACCCAACATGGCGCCGGGCATTGCAGGAGCTGCCATACCGGGCACTGTAAAGGAGACAGAGAGACAATGAGAGATAATGGGAAGATAGAGAGATATAATGAAAGATATAATGCGAGATAAAGAGATAATGAGTCAATGAGATAAAAAAATGAGAGATAATGAGAGATAATGCGATAAAGAGAGGTAAAGAGAAAGATAATGAAAGAGACAAAGAGAGATAGAGAGATATAATGAAAGAGATAAAGAGAGAGACAATGAAAGAGACAACGAGATATAGACAATTAGAAATAATGAGAGAAGAGACAATGAGAGTTAAAGAGAGACAACGAGAGATAGAGAGACGATGAAAGAGATAACGAGACAATGAGATAAAGAGAGATAATGAAAGGAGAATAAGACACTGGAATAAAGTCAACATGAGGACACTAACACGGAATTAAGGATGATTAATTTAACCTAAGCCTTTGTTCAGATGGATCAGATAGATAGATCAGTCCCTAATAGATAGATGAATCAGCCCCCTAATAGATAGATGGATCAGCCCCTAAATAGATAGATGAATCAGTCCCTAATAGATAGATGGATCAGCCCCTAAATAGATAAATGAATCAGCCCCCCCTGATAGATAAATGAATCAGCCCCCCCTAATAGATAAATGAATCAGCCCCCCCCTAATAGATAGATGGATCAGCCCCCTTAACACCTGGGATAAATTAAGACCTACCTGTATTCAATAGTCCCATCTGTGCCCTAGTTAGTCCCCTCATAGCTGGGTGGGTGAGGAGAGTAGGGGCTACGGGGGTGGCGGCAGCAGCGTGATGGGCGGCCATCTGGTGGGCGGCGGCGGCGGCGGATGGCAGCTTGACGGGGGCGGGCGGCGGTGGGGAGAGTGAGTTGGGCGGCGAGAGAGAGCCCGTAGAGTCTGTATGACCGTCCAGCCCTTCACCGCCTCCTCCAGGTACTCCCGTCCGGCCGTTCAGCACCTGCATCTCTCTCATCTGCTCCTGCCGGATCTCGTCGTTGTGGTCCTGAGAGAGAGAGAGAGAGATAGAGAGATAGAGAGAGATAGAGAGAGAGAGAGAGAGATAGAGAGATAATGGAGTTTGTTTAGTAGAGAAGATAAACACAACTACCCCTCCCTACCTCCAATATCCTCCATCTCCAACACTCCCCCAACACCAACACACCCACCACCACCCCCATCACCAACACTTCCCCACCCCATCTCCAACACTCCCCCAACACCCCCACCCCCATCTCCAACACTCCCCCAACACCCCCCACCCTCATCTCCAACACTCCCCCAACACCCCCCCACCCCCATCTCCAACACTCCCCCAACACCCCCCACCCCCATCTCCAACACTCCCCCCAACACCACCCCCACCACACAATGATCTATTTACTGGTTATACATAAAAGTTTTGCTCGTCAATTCTGTAATTCAACAAATGTATTTAAATATATAATTAACACTAGTGGCGGTAATTTAACAGGTGTGGGCTTATATTTCAGGTGTGGGATATTTTTCAGGTGTGTAATATATTTCAGGTGTGGGGCTGAATTTCGGGTGTAGGATATTTTTTCAGGTGTAGGGATATATTTCAGGTGTGTAGGATATATTTCAGGTATAGGGATATTTTTCAGGTGTGGGGTAGTTTAGATGTGATAGTATACTTAGCAGCTTTCATTATGAGAGAGAGAGAGAGAGAGGAGAGAGAGAGAGAGAGAGAGAGAGAGAGAGAGAGAGTAGAGAAGAGAGAGAGAGAGAGAGAGAGAGAGAGAGAGAGAGAGAGAGAGAGAGAGAGAGAGAAAATGGAGATTATTACAAAGGTTTAATGTGAATATGTGTGTGTGTGTGTGTGTGTGTGTGTGTGTGTGTGTGTGTGTGTGTGTGTGTGTGTGTGTGTGTGTGTGTCCCTACTTTCCTTTCTCTCCACCTCTCTCTCTCTCTCTCTCTCCCTCACTGGTTATTGCTTCACATGATTTGTGGTAATAGAGGCGAGACGGCCCACCCTGTACTCGACCTAAGGACATTAAGGGAGAGTAAGGGAGAGTGAGGGAGAGTGTGGAGGAGAGAGGGAGAGTTGGGGAGAGTGAGGGAGAGTGTGGAGGAGAGAGGGAGAGAGACATGGGGGTAACTTACCTCTCAAGTGGCTTATGTCTAGTTCATGTGTTAGTCCAATCTCCCTTTCCTTCTCCTTTCCTCCCTTCTCTCCCTGACCTTTCCCTCCCTTTCTCTATCCTCCCTCCCTTCCTTAACTCCCATTCCTTCACACTCTTTTCCCTTTCCCTCTCTTCCTTTCCTTCTTCCCCTTCACCCTTCCTTTCTTCCACTTCCCTCTCCCTTTCCATCACCTCCCTTCCCCTCCCTCCCTCTCCCCCAGCCAGCAGACATAAGACATAGAGTCAGCCAGCAGACTAATTATACGCCTCAGCTCCACCCAGTAATTGTCTGCTTTCAGGTGACTTCTAGATTATAGAGGACAGGAGATTAGAGGACAGGTGTAAAGCCTTTGATTATAGACAGGTGTAGAGCCTTTGATTATAGAGGACAGGTGTAGAGCCTTTGATTATAGACGACAGGTGTAGAGCCTTTGATTATAGAGGACAGGTGTAGAGCCTTTGATTATAGACGACAGGTGTAGAGCCTTTGATTATAGACGACAGGTGTAGAGCCTTTGATTATAGAGGACAGGTGAAGAGCCTTTGAAACCATTTTTTTTTCACTGTGGCTAAGACTCAGAGATATCATCCAATATGTCGGCCAAATTGCACTGAGACTCTACTACCGGATCACGATACACTCTCCCATCCACCTTCCCATCCATCCTCCCATCCACCTTCCCATCCACCTTCCCATCCACTTGAGGAGAGGAATTTATCTTAAGAACCTTTGAGAATCTGTCTTTGTGTCGTAGCTTAAGTGAGTCAGTTGCAGATCGTAGGAGGGGGAAGGGGCGGAGGGGGGGAGGGGCGGAGGGTGGGGGCAGGAGGTGTTCTTACGTCGTCTTAATGATGGTGAGAGAGAGAGAGAGAGAGAGAGAGAGAGAGAGAGACCAACCAGCCCATGGAACAATTTCGGTGTTTTTAAGGAGGAGGATGGGGGGATGAGGGGGGGATGAGGGGGGGGGGTGGGCCAAATTAGAAATTCATGGGTGATAGAAAACGGAGGTCATAAAGGGAGGGGGAGACTTGCATATATTACTACTCTGGTGGCGTTTTATTGCAACCAAGTCTGGGAAGTCTTAGAGATTAGTAAAGTTTGAAAGTTTTCTCAATAACTGCGGAGGTCAAACGAGGTAATCAGTTAACGACAGAGTTTTTTTTTTGGGGGGGGGGGGAGGGGGGGAGGGGGGGGGGAGTAGTTACGGTGCCATTGTGGGTATTTTTGCATCACTCTTCGTATTTCTTCTTCTCTCTCTCTCTCTCTCTCTCTCTCTCTCTCTCTCTCTCTCTCTCTCTCTCTCTATACACCTCACACTTACACAATCCTCCTTACACCCACCTACACCTCAGATTACCCACCCTTACACCTACACCACCTCCAACACTCCTACACCCCCAACACTCCCACTACACCCCCCTACACCCCTCCAACACTCCCACTACATCCCCCTACACCACCTCCAACACTCCTACACCCCCTACACCACCTCCAACACTCCCCCTACACCCCCCCCACCTATTCTCCCGAGTTTAATTAGCGTGGGCAGTGTAGCCTAACCACGGCCGTAATGCCCACCATAACTCATAACTACGACTGTCTCTCGCTCTCAATACACGTCCTCTGACTATCACACAGGACGATCACCGCGCCAGTTGGGGAGGGTAATTAGGACATGGTTGGGAGGGTGATTAGGACACGACACATGTTTGGCAGGGTAATTAAGACACCTGGTTAAGTCATTAGGACATGTTTGGCAGGGTAATTAAGACACCTGGTTAAGTCATTAGGACATGTTTGGCAGGGTAATTAGGACACCTGGTTAAGTCATAAGGACATGTTTGGCAGGGTAATTAGGACACCTGGTTAAGCCATTAGGACATGTTTGGCGGGGTAATTAGGACACCTGGTTAAGTCATTAGGACATGTTTGGCAGGGTAACTAGGACACCTGGTTAAGTCATTAGGACATGTTTGGCAGGGTAATTAGGACATGGTGCATAAGAGGGAAAAAGTTATGAATATCTGGCTAGAGTGAAATGAACTCCAGTGTTGGTGATAGTGGGGAGAGGGAGGGAGGGAGAGAGGGAGGAAAGGAGGGAGAAGGAGGGAATGAGAGAGAGAGAGGGAGGAAAGGAGGGAGAAGGAGGGAAGGAAGGAGGGAGGGAAGGGGGAGAGAGAGGAAGGGAATGACAGATAAAAATAAACGAAAGTGAACAAGAATTGGACCAAGCTGTGGTTAGTGAGACGTGGCCGTACTTCAGTCAGTCAGTCAGACAGTATATCAGTCAGTCAGTCAGTATATCAGTCAGTCAGTATATTAGTCAGTCAGTCAGTCAGTCAGTATATTAGTCAGTCAGTCAGTATATTAGTCAGTCAGTCAGTCAGACAGTCACTTAGTCACTCAGTCAGTATATTAGTCAGTCAGTCAGTATATCAGTCAGTCAGTCAGTCAGTCAGTATATTAGTCAGTCAGTCAGTCAGTCAGTATATTAGTCAGTCAGTCAATATATCAGTCAGTCAGTCAGTCAGTCACTTAGTCACTCAGTCAGTATATTAGTCAGTTAGTCAGTATATCAGTCAGTCAGTCAGTCAGTCAGTCACTTAGTCACTCAGTCAGTATATTAGTCAGTTAGTCAGTCAGTCAGTCAGTGAATGAGTGAGTCTGTTAGTCAGTCACTTATATATCTGACTAACGTGAACCAAACAAAACATTCGCTTCTGTCTGTCTGTCTATCTGTCTGGCTCGCTGTCTGTCTGTCTGGCTGTCTGTCTGTCTGTCTGTCTGTCCCTCTGTCTCCACCAGCCGTCGTTGCCTTAAAGTTTTAGCCAATTGTTTTGACACTCCGGAGTGATGCAGTGTGTATCTGTCTGTCTGTCTGTCTGTCTGTCTGTCTGTCTATCTATCTGTCTGTCTGTCTGTCTGTCTGTCTGTCTATCTGTCTGTCTACGTCCCCCCCCCCCCCAATCACCGATATACTCACAGGCACCAAATAACGGCGTATCTCCGTCAAGGCGTAGGCTATGCGGGCGTAAGCTTCGGCAGGAGGGGCGTGGGCGGTGACCTCAACATGTAGATCCTCCTGAAGGTGACCGTACTTTGGGTCAGGATTCTTACGTAGTTCCTCCTCCTTGGCTTTATCCCTGAAGGAACCTTTACCTAGGATAGCCATCTTCGTCATCGTCTCCTCCTGTAGTCTCTTGAGGGAGTTACCTTTGGGGCCTAACAGCTTCCCGACGAAGTTAAACTGCAGGAGGGAGAGAGAGAGAGAGAGTGATTAATGGTGGTAGAGAGAGAGAGAGAGAGAGAGAGAGAGAGAGAGAGAGAGAGAGAGAGAGAGAGAGAGAGAGGAGTAAAACATATAACCAAAAGAACAGACAAACAAGAAGAAGGAGAAGAAAAAGAAGAACAAGAAGAACAAGAAGTAGAAGGAAGAGGAAGAAAGAGGAGGAGAAGGAAGAAGAATTACAGGCAGACCGTAATAACAGCGATCAGAGGATGATGATGACGCATAACACCATTTTGCCCCGAGAATCACCACAAAAAACGCGATGATAATGGTGGTGATGGTGGTGGTGGTGATGGTGTGTGGTGGTGATGGTGATGACGATAATGATGATGATGATGATGATGTTCATGGTAAGTAACACACACACACACAGACACACACACACACACACACACACACACACACACACACACACACACACACCTAAGGGTCAATTTCCACTTCTCGTTGCCATTAAACTCCCAAAAAGTTTCCACAAGAACATTTTTTTTTTCTTCTGCTCTCAACATTTTTTGGTTTCGGTACCAGAGACTGTATGTATGTATGGATGTATGTATGTATGTATGTATGTATGTATGTATGTATGTATGTATGTATTGTATGTATGTATGTATGTA
>CAUDMG010001372.1:57500-62500 GCA_958450375.1 Homarus gammarus | reverse complement strand
GAATTCAGGATAGCAGGAGAATCCAAGGCGAATCCCAAGGGATTTTTCCAGGTATATAGAACAAAGGTCAAGGACCTTTAAAGTCAGAGAGAGGAGACGTGATCGATGACACTGAGAAACTAAGCAAAGCATTAAACAACTACTTATCAGTTTTCACAGAAGAAATTCACGAGGAAATTCCAGAAGTGGAACTGATATTTAGGGGAAATGAAGAAGAGAAATTAAAGAATATTACTATCATAAAAGAGGATATTCTTAAGAAGATAAATAAATTGAAGCAGACAAAATCCCCAGGGCCGGATGAAATCTTCCCTCGAGTTTTGAAAGAGTGTAGGGAACAGATGAGCGAACCCCTCGTAAATTTATTTACAAAATCATTAGACACGGGAGTTGTGCCAGACTTGTGGAAACAGGCAAATGTAGTACCCATATTCAAAAAGGGAGACAGAGCATCAGCGTCAAATTACCGGCCGATTAGTTTGACGTCAATAGTGAGAAAATTTCTTGAATCAATTATAGCAAATAGCATCCGATCGCATTTAGAGAAAAACAAATTAATCTACGACTCTCAACATGGGTTTACAAAGAGAAATCTTGTCTAACAGATCTGATGACGTTTTTTTAAGAAAGTCTTCGAGGTAGTAGATAATGACGAAAATTACGATGTTATTTACTTAGACTTTAGCAAAGCGTTTGACAGAGTACCGCATCAGAGGCTTCTAAGAAAAGTTAAGGCTCATGGTATCGAGGGGAAAGTTTTAAATTGGATAAAATCATGGCTCACCGATAGCGTAAATGGTGTCAAATCTGAGTGGGGATGTGTAACCAGTGGGGTTCCCCAGGGGTCAGTACTGGGCCCACTCTTGTTCATAATCTACATAAACGATCTACAGCTAGATACTGGGATCAGCAGTGACATAAGCAAGTTTGCGTATGACACCAAAATAGGTTCGGCAGATTAATTCAGGGCAGGATGCAAATGCACTACAGGAGGATGTAAATAAACTGCAGGAGTGGTCTGAAAATGGCAAATGAAATTCAACACCAGCAAGTGCATCGTACTTAATATTGGAAGAACAAATACTGTCAATGTATACAGCCTTAACAACATCAACCTAGAGAAGTCGACTTGTAAAAGAGACTTAGGGGTACTTGTAAGCCCGGACCTACGGCCTAGAAAACAGTGCGTTAATGTTCGAAATAAGGCAAACAGAGTATTAGGTTTTATATCTAGAAGTGTAAGTAATAAGAGTGCAGAGGTCTTATTGCAACTATATCTTGCGCTAGTCAGGCCGCACCTCGATTATGCGGTTCAGTTCTGGTGCCCTTATTATAGAATGGATATCAATTCACTGGAGTCGGTGCAGCGAAGAATGACGAAAATGATTCCGGGAGATATAGATAAAGTTCTTATAATATCCGAGCAGGATAGGACTCGTAGCAACGGATTCAAGTTGGATAAGTTTAGGTTTAGGAGGGAGATAGGAAGGAACTGGTACACAAATAGGGTGGTGGACGAGTGGAACAAGCTTAGCAACTTTTTAGTAAGTGCTGTAACGCTGGAAAGTTTTAAAAGGAGGCTAGACAGATTCATGGATGATAGAGAGTGGTAGTAACTCTCGACAGGAGCTGCCATGCACAGGCCAACCGGCCTATTGCAGACTCCTTATGTTCTTATGAATAAACAATATAAAACAATAATATTTAATTTCTCTCTACATCAACATCAATAAAACCTAAAAGAGAAAAATAAGAAAAGAAAGAAAATAGAAAGAAAGAAAAGAAAGAAAGAAAAGAAAGAAAAGAAAGAAAGAGAGAAAAGAAAGACATGAATTAAAAGAAAGAAATGAAAGAAAGAAAGAAAGAAAAGAAACATTAAAGAAAAGAATGAAATGAAAGAAAGAAAAGAAAGAAATTAAAAGAAAACAAAGAAAGAAAAGAAAGAAATGAAAGAAAAGAAAGAAATGAAAGAAAAAACTCATAAAACAAAATATATTCATCATTAAAAAAACCACTTTTATATCCTCAGAAAATCGTACGTGCGAAAAATGAATAAAATGAATAAACTCTAATTTAGTCAACAAGGCGTAAGTCATAAGTTCTCTTGAGGTGAAAAAAGGTGAAAAGAAATTAAAATCCCCACCATATTTACTAATAGCTCACCCCTTTCCACACCCCCCCCACCCCTCTCTCCTCACCCCTTTCCACACCCCCCACCCCTCTCTCCTCACCCCTTTCCACACCCCCCCACCCCTCTCTCCTCACCCCTTTCCACACCCCCCACCCCTCTCTCCTCACCCCTTTCCACACCCCCCACCCCTCTCTCCTCATCCCTTTCCACATCCCCCACCCCTCTCTCCTCACCCCTTTCCACATCCCCCACCCCTCTCTTCTCACCCCTCAACCTAACCCTTCCCTCCCTCCACCCATCCCCCTCACCCTACCCTCCCCCTCACCCTACCCTCCCCCTCACCATACCCTCCCCCTCACCCTACCCTCCCCTCCCCCTCACCCTACCCCCCTCACCCTACCCATTCATAACACAGAGGTACTCGTGTGCAGTCAGCTGGTCGACCCCCCCGCGCCCTACCCCCCTCCCCGACGCCCCCTCATTCATATTTTATAAGGTAAACAAAAAAACGTATAAGGGGGGGGGATAAATAGTGCTAAGCCACGTGGATGATAAGGTCGGTGTTATGGTTAGTTTGTGAAGGGATTTTGGAGCTTATTGGGGGTTAGTTGTTATGTGGGTATTGATAGATGAGAATAAGATGGTGTGTGTGTGTGTGTGTGTGTGTGTGTGTGTGTGTGTGTGTGTGTGTGTGTGTGTGTGTATAGTTGTGTATGTTGTGCATGTTGTGTATGTGTGTGTACGTACTCATGAATGCGTATGTGCGTATTTGTGCGTATTAAACCAAACACGACCAACTCACAGTACCGCCACACACCTCCGATTACCACATTACCTGCAATCAAATTAACCTGTATTAGTTTAATTAGTTTATCTACCTGCAATTATACACGAAAGAACAGAATAAAATATATAGATTTAAAAATACACGTGTTTGATTGATATTATGTATGAATTTTAAAGTCAGTAAAGGAAATTTATGCAGAGTTAATTATACACTCACTGACAGACAGATACACATACACACACACACACACACACACACACACACACACACACACACACACACACACACACACACAAACTGCCATAAAGTAAGGAGGAAGAGGAGGAGGAGGAAGAAGGAAGAACAAGAACAACAAGAACAACAACAAGAACGTATACAAATAAATAATAAATTTCACAAAAATAAACAAAACACAAAAATAATATAAAATAACTGAAAAAAAAAATAACAATAAGAAAAAATGGAAAAACTGACCAAAATTTTATCATATATTTTTTTTCTTTTTTCACATAATAACAATAATAGACCGAATCTTGTTTACTGTTGACAATACCACCTAATTATCACTATTTCCCTTGTTATTGTTATGTTATTGTTATGTTTGTTGTTATGCTATTGGTAATGTTATGTAATTGTTGTTATTGTTATTTTTTTTATTGTTGTATTTTTTTATTTCATTGTTACGTGTGTGTGTGTGTGTGTGTGTGTGTGTGTGTGTGTGTCTGACCTTCTAAGCTAGACTTTACACTCTCTCTCTCTCTCTCTCTCTCTCTCTCTCTCTCTCTCTCTCTCTCTCTCTCTCTCGTTTCACAGAAGGAGGTAACCGCAACAATCACTGGAACAACTCAACTCAAACTACATCTGTCTGATCATTACTGGGAAAACTAATCTGTCTGTATGTCTGTCTGTCTGTCTGTCTGTTTGGCAAATTAGAGGGAGCGGTGATGTAGTGGGGAGGGGGGAGGGGAGAGGAGTGGGGTGGAGGAGAGGGGAGGAAAGGAGAAGAGGGAGAGGTTAGATTAGAAAGAGGAGAGGGATGGAGTGGTTAGAGAAGGGGGAGTGGGGTAAAGGGGAGTGGGAACAGTTGGAGTGGTGAAGAAGGGGAGAGGGGAGAAAGGGAGGGGGATAGGAGGGGAGAAGGAAGAGGTGGTAAGGGTGTAGGAGGGGGAAGGAGTAGGAAAGAAGTGAGGAAGGGGGGTGGAGGAGAGGGAATTGGAGTGGTGGAGGAGTGGGATAAAGGAGAGAGGGAACAATATGTAGAAAACATTATGTACTTTATACTACATAACACTTAACATGTACTTTGTAACATGTACTCTAAATAATATAACCAAAATGTACTCAATAACCTGTACTATTTCATGTCGTTAGGATGTACTCTTTAACATGTACTCTTTTGTGTAGAAAAAGTACAACCAAAACATTCTCCCTCTCCCCAGCTAGGACGGAGAGAAGGGGAGATAGCGTAAGGGGAGAGAATAAAGGAAAGGGGGAGATAACGAAGGGGAGAAAGAGGAATGGGTGAATGAAGAGAGAGAGAGAGAGAGAGAGAGAGAGAGAGAGAGAGAGAGAGAGAGAGAGAGAGAGAGAGCCGCCACACCTACTCAATAGAATCACCCATGAACTGTGACCTCTGACCTAGGTAATACAATAGGGTCAGGATAGGTCAAGAGTCAATTGTTTCCTCTTCTGACACAACCGGAGCTACGGCAGTGACAGATAGACAGACAGAGACAGACAGAGACAGACAGATACAGACAGACAGACATGTAGTTAAACAGACAGACAGCCACAAACACATACAAAGGGCGTGGGATATGAACTATAGAATAACAACAGCGTAAGGGTCGTGTCATCAGCTTTGTGTTAGTCATGTGTCGTGTAGGTTGCGTTACGATCCGACACGACACCAAACACTCTACACGAACCGATCCTATCCGACACGAAACGACGAAAAAAAATAATATATATCTACACAGTAACCACAAAACCTAACCTAACCTAACCTAAACTTGACAACTGAGAGAGAGAGAGAGAGAGAGAGAGAGAGAGAGAGAGAGAGAGAGAGAGAGAGAGAGAGTG
>CAUDMG010001372.1:27500-50000 GCA_958450375.1 Homarus gammarus | reverse complement strand
CACACACACACACACACACACACACACACCCCCCCCCCCCACACACACACACACACACACACACACACACACACACACACACACACACACACACGCACACCCCCCCCCCCCCCCCACACACACACACACACACACACACACACACACACACACACGCACACCCCCCCCCCCCCCCCCACACACACACACACACACACACACTGGCCAGGATTAAACAAATTCTTAATAAAAAAAAACATTCGTTTGTTGACGTTGGAATTAGGAAAACAAACAGAATTTATCCCCCACTGAATCATAAAGGTGATGTTGACGTAAGAATTGATGATATTTTCGACTCTACTGTTTTTTTTTAGATCTTTTTGAGTAACAAGATAGTGATATACCGTCGATGTTGTTAGGCTATGGAGGTTAAGGGTGATTTTGACGATATTATTACGGGTATTGTCGACTTTAATGACATTTGTTGAATATTTATAGGGGGCAAGAAAGTGATATATACTGTATATATTTTTAGAATGGGTGGTTTGTTTTTTCTGTCGTATATTTGAGAGAGAGAGAGAGAGAGAGAGAGAGAGAGAGAGAGAGAGAATGCAAATTAGACAGAGATGAACGAGAGACAGAGACAGACAGACAGACAGAGACCAAACAGAAATAAAACCAAATTCATTATCACCCTTCTACCCATAACCATAAGGGTCATTCTCCTTTAATCTTGGCCTCACTACCTCACAGGAATTTGGTCACCTTGTTGGGAGGGCAAAGGTTACAGGGGGGGGGGGGGTGGTCCAGAGTAGCGGATGACCTGCTCTACAAGGTCATGGGAGGTCATCTTTAGCCTCGTTAGCTTTATCGGATGAATAATAGAGGTCAGGTTAGGTTAGGTTAGGTTAGGTTAGGCTTAGGTTAGGTTAGGTTAGGTTAGGTTAGGTTAGGTTAGGTTAGGCTTAGGTTAGGTCAGGTTAGGTTAGGTTAGGTTAGGTTAGGTTAGGCTTAGGTTAGGTTAGGCTTAGGTTAGGTTAGGCTTAGGTTAGGTCAGGTTAGGTTAGGTTAGGTTAGGTTAGGTTAGGTTAGGTTAGGTTAGGTTACTCTTAATACTAAACTAGGGAGGGAAGGTGAAAGTCTTAAGTTTAATCTAACAGAGAGACAGAGATAGATGGTAGTAAGAGATAAAGAGATATAGACGAATGGAGAGAGAGAGAGAGAGAGAGAGAGAGAGAGAGAGAGAGAGAGAGAGAGAGAGAGAGAGAGAGAGGAGTACCTTGAAGCACATCTTTATAATATTCATAACACAGCCAACATTACGTGCATCACCCCCACCCCCCCTCCCCCCCACCCCCTCCTCCCCCTCCCCACGTGATGACCATACCTGAAGATGAGTCCCCCTCCTCCCCCCCCCTCCTACTGCTAATATGCGTGTTCGCTTCTAATGGCCCTAGGATAGAAGGGGTTGGGGGTGGGGGGAGGGGTTCGGGGTGGGGGGAGGGGTTGGGGTGGGGGGTTAGGGGTTGGGGTGAGGAGGGGGGTGGGGGGAGGGGTTGGGGGGGTGGGGGTGGGGGAGGGGGGGGTTGGGGGTTGGGGGGGTGTCCTCAGAGTACTAAATAAGCTAAGGAGTTCTCGATCAACTAGTATACGATGGTTTGACCTTTAGAGTATTGGGGCATTAGGGTCAGTTATCTAGAAGGCTTGGTAGTGTCCCTAATGGCCTAACAAGGGGGTTAAAAGTCGTCCCAATTTCACCCTTAGGACACTGGGACATTAGGTTAGTGACGTCATATTTTAGGGGGGATTCCCAATACCATTTTCACCACCTGACCTAATTTGAACCTTGGGGATTGAGGATATAAGAACCAATATCCAATAACAACCAGAAGAAAGCTTAATATCGACCATAATTTGACCCTTAAGGTATGAGGACTAAAGGGTCATATTCCATTACCTTCTTCCTCCCCGATAGCCTACACCACCTGACCTAATTTAACCCTTATGGTATGAGAACTGAAGGGTCATATTGTTGTGGCTTGCTGCTCTTGGGTGAGTGATAACATCTGACTCTAATGGTAGGTGCTTAAGGGAACCGTTCAGGCAGGAGTCAGGATGTCACTCCTTGGTTCAGATAAACAACAACAACAACAACAACAACAACAACAACAACAACAATAATAATAATAGAACTGGAATAACAAAAACAAAACAATAACAAGAGCCACCACAACCACCACCCCTACAACCACCACTACCACCACCACTACCACCACTACCACTACCACCACTACCACCACCACTACCACCACATCCACCACTACCCCTACCACCACCACCACCACCACCACCACTACCACCACCACTACCACCACCCCTACCACCTCCACCACTACCACCACCACTACCACCACATCCACCACTACCCCTACCACCACCACCACCACCACCACCACCACCACCACCACAACCACAACCACCCCTACAACCACCACAACCACCACTACAGGGTCGCCGTCAGGAGAGGAGGCGGGGCGGGGCGGGGCGGGGCGGGGCGGGGCGGGGCGGGGGGCGGGAGTCTACTTCTTGTGAGTCTTATCTATGTTGGGAAGGCTGTGTCCTCCATTCGTGTGTGTGTGTGTGTTTGGTTATCTCTCTCTCTCTCTCTCTCTCTCTCTCTCTCTCTCTCTCTCTCTCTCTCTCTTATTTATTTATTTACTTGCTTCTTTCTTTCTATCATTCTCTTTCTGTATTTCTCTTGGTGTGTTTCTCTTCCTGTCTCTCTCTCTCTCTCTCTCTCTTTACAGGTATATATAAAGAAAGAGAGAGAGAGAGAGAGAGAGAGAGAGAGAGTGATATATGAACAGCGTTTATTTAAATCAATTAACGAAACGGATTACCACAACAGAAAACGGATTACCACAACAGAAAACGGATTACCACAACAGAAAACGGATTACCACAACAGAAAACACGTGACGCCCACAACATCCACCCTACCATTACAACGGACAACGAACCACAACAACAGGGGGGAAAAAAACGGACAACTGTAACAGAAAACGGGTGACGGGTACCCAGTAATTAAGAGATAATTAACAGATAATGACACGGGTTAATTATTCTCTCGTCTCTGGTCACAAAAAAAGAGAGATGTATTTTATCACTAACTGTGGTATGTGAGAGATACTTCCATTTAGAAATTTAGGTTAGGATTTGGTTAGATTTGGTTAGGTTTGGTTTGGTTAGGTTAGGTTTGAAAAAATAATACTCAGAGGATTCAGTCATCATACACAAGAGGTTAAATCATCATACTCAGGCGATTTAAAACCCACTAGAATTAAACCACAAATTAATCATCCTTTCAATACTTATATAATACATACCTGGGTATAATAAGACTCTATTAAACACCACTACATTCAAGGTAATTTAATACGATGAATAAAAGTAGATATTAAATGAATTAATTAAATAAAAGCATAATATTAACCCCCTTTTATATACCCGAATCGATTATTTTTTTTTTGAGAAAGTATTAGAACGTTTCAGTAAGGTTGTGTTGTATGAGAAGTAATTGGGATTTTTTTTTATTATTAATATTTAATTCTTTTAAAAAAACAGCAAATGTATTAATAAAAATTGTTAGTTGATGTAAGGAAATAAGTAAATAAATAATAAATAAATAGATTAGTTTCTTATATGATACAAAACAAATATATTTATAATTAAAAGACTCATATAATGCAAAAAAAAAATGCAAATTACAGAAAAGTTCTTAAATTTAAGCCAAAAAAATATAAATATACAAATTGAAAAAAAACTCGATATATAAAGAAAGATATAGACGAGTTTCAGATATTTATTTTTAAAAGGCTTTACACTGGACGGGGAATATTTTCAGACACAATTGGACCCATGTTGGTTTATACTACACGGGGGTCAATAAGTCTTCCTCTGTCCATCCATAACGAGGGAAAAAAAATATAAAAGTAAAGAAAAAGAAAAAAATACCCCTAGATAAAAATAAAAGCCATATTAACCATCTTTTAGAGGAAATACAATAGGGAATATATTTCTTTTTATAGATTATTAGATCAACAACAAAAACAAGAACAATAACAACGATAAAATATTAACTTAGGGGAAATACAAAACCATAAATTTCCCAAGATAAAATAAAGGAATAAATTAACCTTTTAAGGGAAAATACTACAACTGGATAATTGGTGATAATATGGGAACCTGTCGTCGTATTATTCACTCAGCATCTAAAATATTCTAAAAACTTATAAACAAAAACATACCAGTATTGTTTTTTATTGGAATTACAGTTTTTTTTTTTGCCTTTATTGGAGAGAGAGAGAGAGAGAGAGAGAGAGAGAGAGAGAGAGAGAGAGAGAGAGAGAGAGAGAGTCTTTTAAATACAAAATGACGAAGTTTATGTAATGGAAAACGATATTCTTATTTGCATATTTGGTTTATTTATTTATTTATTTATTTATTTTTTTTTTGCTCAAGACGACCAACATCACTATGTATAAATCTGGCGCGTGGACGTGTGTGTGTGTGTGTGTGTGTGTGTGTGTGTGTGTGTGTTTTAATAGCTCACTGAGAACGATGGTGTATTCTAAACCAACATCCTCAAAGGGTTAAACCAAGATCCTCAAAGGGTTAAACCAACATCCTCAAAAAGGTTAAACCAGTCCTCAAAGGGTTAAACCAACATCCTCAAAAGAGTTAACCCGTTCGGTATTTCTCTTCAATACGTATATATGTTACAATACCAATATCAATGTAAATAAATAAAAAACAAACAAATATTTACCTCACATCAATAACACCATACAGACATTTACAAAAAAAAAAATAAATAAAATAAAAATCCACCAGGTCGTAACTTCACTCTCCTGACAATGGCAGGTAACGAAATTCTCTTCCACATATAAACGTCGTATGTTTTTTTTAAATCAATTTTATTTCGAATGGGTTTTTGGTGTTGGATCTTTCACTCTAACAGTCAAGAGGTGAAATATACAGCATGGGAAATAGACGTAAAGGCAATAGGTCTTTATTAATTATGTTTCTTGGTTTTATATCTGAGACTGAGTTGGTATCTCCCTTCCTGGACGGTGTGGTGTGGATGTACGATTTTTGTTTTTTTTTTTGTTTTTTTCTTGTTTTTTTTTTGTCTTGTCTAGTGAATGTTTATAGAGGTTTAAGTCTCTATGTAAAATGTAAACAAACGAAATAAAAGCCCTGAGTTGAACGTACACAAACACAACAAAAGCATTACTTTGCACCAAAACACACAACAAAACAAAAAAAAAAAAGGAAAAATTTCATGTCAAATCGAGTGACAAAGATGGAGCATGGAACAGCCTCTTCTCATCTCCCCTTCCCTTCCTTCCCTTCCTCATCCTCGCCCCCCCTTCCTCTCCCTTCCCTTCCTCCCCTACCCTCTGTCACGCCTCCAACTATCCCCCTCTCTTCTGCTTCCTTTTCCTCTTCCCCTTCATCCCCATTCCATCTTCTTCCTAAACCTTTCCTACCCTCCTCCTCCCCCTTCCCCCCCCTTCCATCATCCTCCTAAACCTCCCCCTCCCCTCCTTCACGCCAGTATTGCAACAGAGCTAATTACAATCACGAGACACGCCCAGGTAACTAACTATCTACCTGCAATTAAACTTTCACTATGTCGTATTTCTGCTTCTTTCACCCTCTACCTTTTCTTCTCTCTCTCTCTCTCTCTCTCTCTCTCTCTCTCTCTCTCTCTCTCTCTCTCTCTTGGAAGGTAAACACACAATCAAGTCTGCAGGTATGTAAAGGACAGGTATAAAGGACAGGTGTATAATGAACAGGTGTACTTGACAGGTGTATAATGAACAGGTGTACTTGACAGGTGTATAATGAACAGGTGTACTTGACAGGTGTATAATGAACAGGTGTACTTGACAGGTGTATAATGAACAGGTGTACTTGAACAGGTGTAGCATTGGTGGTTTTAAAGATAATACTTTTTGGGGTGCACAATTAACTAGACACAGCCAGAGGTAAAATGGAAAAAGGTCCCTGACGTCACGATCACGACCTGTCTCCAAGAACCAATCACCTTCTTCGGTTACATATTCCAGGAAGTTCATCGACCAATGAGAGAGTAGATAGCTTTTGGTGTTAAGACAGACAGGAACCAATGAGATTACAGCTTTCGTATGACAGTAACCAATCGTGTCTTGGGGTTTATTTGGGGATAATCCAATTAATTCTTCCAGGTAACACAACACACCTTTCCACAATATAGAAAACGGGGACCAATCATCTTTCGCGACGGGTAAAAATCAGCGGCCAATCACCAACCAGAAGAGAGACAGTGAGATCCAGTCACCTTTGAGAACAGACATAGTGGGAACCAATCACTTTCCAGAGGCCTCGAAAAAGGACCAATCAGCTTCCAAGAGCTCCAGGGACGGACCAATCATATTTCTGAAACCTCGTGAAAGGGCCAATCAACATCCAGTAACCCCAGACCTAACCCAATCACCTTCCAGTAAACCCAGAAAACCCAAAACAGACCCAATCAACGCCAATTAAAACCCAGGGAATCCCAGACCCATCCCATTGGCCAGCAGGAAGACCAACACACACACACACACACACACACACACACACACACACACACACACACACACACTCAGGGTCAGAATAACAATCGCTACAGACCAGGTGTTGTTAATTAAGGGGGAGGGATTCTGGCCAGGTAAGGTCAAACAAGTTAAACAATATACTGAATACTGAGCCGAAGTTGTTAACGTAGGGAGGGTGGATAGATGGATGGATGGGGGGTGGGGGAGAGATGGATAGATGGATAGATGGATAGGTGGGTAGGTGGGTAGGTGGATAGATAAGTAGTTTTAATAAGTAAAAAGACACCAACATCAGATGATTTGTGGAGAGAGAGAGAGAGAGAGAGAGAGAGAGAGAGAGAGAGAGAGAGAGAGAGGTTAAAGCTGTTTAGATGAAGGAAACAATTAGTGCGAACAGTCACGGGGGTAACGAGGGTAGTCCTGCTCTCTGATTGGCTGTTATTAGTTCTCTTTGTTATGATTGGTCGCTGGTAGCATGTTGATGTGAGTCTCTCTCTCTCTCTCACAGCTGGGACCAATGAGAACCTCAACTAATACTAAGACACATTACGATTGGTTGAAATTAAAGTGTTTAATTGTGAGTTTTTGTTGTTCTTACTTTATTTCGTTTGTTTGTGAATTATTTTTAGTAGATTTATTTGTATTTATGTTAAATTTGTAACCCTTAAACACACACACACACACACACACACACACACACACACACACACACACAGAGCAACAATATTCCTCCCTTGCATTCCAATCAACTTCTTATCAATACGCACTTTAGCAACCTTAACCCCCCCTCCCTCATCTCCCTTGCTCCCCCCTCACCCCCCAGCTACCCCCTCATCTCCCCTTCCCCCCCTCACATTCCCATCTTCTTTCTCCCTAACCATCCCCTCACCCCCAGTTTCTTCCCTAACCTTTCCCCCACCACCCCCCCAACTCCCCCCTCTTCTTCCCACACCCTTTCTCACCACCAGCTTCCCCCCCCCCCACACCCCTCACCCCCCTCCTTCACATCCAGGAGAACGATCCTCTTTGAGTATAGTAGCGAATGTTTAAGACCGGGTACAGATCACCTGTTGAATAATTGAACTGAAGGTTAATGTGTGTGTGTGTGTGTGTGTGTGTGTGTGTGTGTGTGTGTGTGTGTGTGTGTGTGTGTGTGTGTGTGTGTGTGTGTGTGTGTGTATTTCCTTCAACAAATATTACCTTATAAATAACCACTTTCTTTAACATACACCAATAGACAAATACACACACACACACACACACACACATACACACATACACATACATACATGGTCTCCTCACGCCCCCCCCCCCCAGACATACACAACAACACGAAACACTTCTTAATTACCAACACCTTCTGAGTATACATCATACACCGAGACATTAACTCAGCCATTACGCCGTCTTCTGCAGACATAAACATGACTTATGACTACCACACGCACCGCCAGAGACTACCACCACCCCCCCCTCCTCCTCCCCACCGATATAACGTCTAACAGCCATAGCCATAATGAAGATATCTGTATAATGGCTGTGCTCACGTGGTCCTTGTTTACATCAATCAGCTGGTGTTGACGTCATTAACAGCTGATTATGGCTTTGTTTATATCGATCAGCTGGTCATGACGTCATTCTTTGTTGACATGAGAGAGCTGACGTTATCAATTTCTTCTATCTCTGTCTGTCTCTCTTTTCTCCTTCTCTTCTCTATCTCTTCTTCCCTCTTCTCTGTTTTTCTCCTCTCTTTCATTCCTGTCTTCTGTCCATCTGTCAGTCGCAAGTTTGTGTCTCTCTTCTTATTCCCTTCCCTTTCCCTTCTTCCCTCTTCTACTCCACTCCTCTCCCATTCTCTCCTACCCTCCATTTTTTCTCGTCTTCCCCTTACCCTCTCTCCTTCCCCACTCCTCCCCCTCCCTTCGTCTTTTTCCTTTACCCCTCTCCTCCCCACTCCCCCCACCCCTCTCCTCCCCTCACCCCTCACCCTTCCCCCTCACCTCACCTCACCTCACCTGCATTCCAATTAGTCTCATTATTAGTTGACAAAGCGTAAATATTGTAGCAATAAAAAGACTGGAATTACCACACACACCTCGGCTAACGATCATGACTACTTACAAGGTGACAAGTGACAGAGAGAGAGAGAGAGAGAGAGAGAGAGAGAGAGAGAGAGAGAGAGAGAGAGAGAGATCCTTAAAATTCGTAACCTAATCCTACTTTAAACATTCCTATCATATCCGAACCTGAAATACCTGAAAACCCCCTAAACCAATATCCTATGCCATCCTACAGCACCCTATCCATGGCACTCAATCCTATGATAGGATAATCTGAACGAGTGCCGAGTGAGAGGCATGTTGGCACCGACCAATGGTATGGCGGCCTTCTGTGACCTTCTCTCAAGAGGTCAAAGGTCATACTCCTCTCTAACGGTGGCAGATTAACTGTGGTGTGTGTGTGTGTGTGTGTGTGTGTGATGTTAGATAGATAGATAGATAGATAGTGACTGTATAGAGAGAGAGAGAGAGAGAGAGAGAGAGAGAGAGAGAGAGAGAGAGAGAGAGAGAGAGAGAGAGATGTGGATAGATGTGAGATGATGGTGGAGGAAGAGAGAGTGAGAGACAGACGGGTAAAGAGAGAGACAGAGAGAGACAGAGAGACTAATTAGTGCCCTCCCCAGAGCTTTATACAGACAGACAATTACTACAACGTCGAGTCCAATTTAGTCTGTGAATTATTGGCTATACCACCTGCTACTGAGAGGGGTCTCTCTCTCTCTCTCTCTCTCTCTCTCTCTCTGTCTGTGTCTCTATCTTGCTCTCTCTCTATCTCTTCTTATCTCTCTCTCTCTCCTCCACATTCATCATCTCACATCTATCCACACACCCCTCTCTCTCTCTCTCTCTCTCTCTCACTTTCCATCCATCCATCTTCCTCTTTCTCTCTCAATTCTCTCTTACACTCTCTCTCTCTATCTCTCTCCAAGGCGGTATAGATCAAGGCCCTCCCTCATGATGGCATTGTCTCATGTGCCACTTCCCGACACCAACATTAAAACCTTAGGTCAACATTGGCACTCTGTTCATATTATGGCACTCAGTAGTCTCAAGTGCCAGGCATTCTTAGGTTGATTCGTATGTCAATTTATTTTTGAACCATTAAGTAAAAAAAAAAAAATTCTTCCAACTATTCACCATAAAAGTGTTTTGAGTCAGCGGAGGTTGGGTTTGGTTGTGTTAGGTTGGGTTTGGTTGGGCTTGGTTGGGTTAGGTTAGGTTAGGTTAGGTCAGGTTAGGTTAGGTTAGGTTGGGTTGGGTTTGGTTGGGTTGGGTTGGGTTTGGTTGGGTTGGGTTGGGTTTGGTTGGGTTTGGTTTGGTTGGGTTAGGTTAGGTTAGGTTAGGTTAGGTCAGGTTTGGTTGGGTTAGGTTGGGTTTGGTTGGGTTGGGTTTGGTTGGGTTGGGTTTGGTTGGGTTGGGTTGGGTTGGGTTGGGCTTGGTTGGGTTTGGTTGGGTTAGATTAGGTTAGGTTAGGTTAGGTCAGGTTTGGTTGGGTTAGGTTGGGTTTGGTTGGGTTGGGTTTGGTTGGGTTGGGTTGGGTTAGGTTAGGTTGGGTTTGGTTGGGTTAGGTTAGGTTAGGTTGGGTTTGGTTTGGTTGGGTTTGGTTGGGTTTGGTTTGGTTGAGTTTGGTTGGGTTTACAGAACGTTGGTCCTCAGTAACATGTGTGAGTGTCGGTCGTCGTCTTGCCAACCATCTTGAGTTACTGAGTGTGGGTTGACCGCTCTCAATGATGGTACTGATTGATAAAGGCAGTCTGTCTGTATGTCTGTCTGTATGTCTGTCTGTATGTGTGTCTGTATGTCTGTATGTCTGTCTGTATGTCTGTATGTCTGTCTGTAAGTCTGTCTGTATGTCTGTCTGTATGTCTCTATGTCTGTATGTCTGTCTGTATGTCTGTCTGTATGTCTGTATGTCTGTATGTATGTCTGTCTGTATGTCTGTATGTCTGTCTGTATGTCTGGCGGTCACTGTGTGTGTGTGTGTGTGTGTGTGTGTGTGTGTGTGTGTGTGTGTGTGGAATGGATAGATAGATAGACAGAGATTGATAAATAGACAGGAACGAAGAAATACACATCATTTCAGTAATCTCTCTCTCTCTCTCTCTCTCTCTCTCTCTCTCTCTCTCTCTCTCTCCCTTCCTTCACCCTCTAAATCATCACCATTACCAATTGTCATTTCCCATTCTCACTATTACTGATAACGAACCCCTCCACCAATCACAGCTTAGTATTAACAATCACAATTCAATCAACCAATTACAAGTATCAACACAAACAACCTAATCCACCAATCAGAACAAAGACCCCACATCCTCCACCAATCAGAACAAAGACCCACATCCTCCACCAATCAGAACAAAGACCCACATCCTCCACCAATCAGAACAAAGAATCAAAGGCAATGACGAATAAAAAGCAGGAGGCATTTGTGTGACTTTAAATCAATCAGGAATTTCCCCAGAGCTGACAGACAGACAGACAGAGAGACAGACAGACAGACAGAGAGACAGACAGAGAGACAGACAGACAGACAGACAGAGAGACAGACAGACAGAGAGACAGACAGACAGACAGAGAGACAGATAGACAGACAGAGAGACAGAGACAGACAGACAGAGACAGACACAGACAGACAGAGAGACAGACAGAGAGACAGACAGACAGAGAGACAGACAGACAGAGAGACAGACAGACAGACAGAGAGACAGACAGACAGACAGAGAGACAGATAGACAGACAGAGAGACAGAGACAGACAGACAGAGACAGACACAGACAGACAGAGAGACAGACAGAGAGACAGACAGACAGAGAGACAGAGAGACAGACAGAGAGACAGACAGAGAGACAGACAGACAGACAGACAGACAGAGAGACAGACAGACAGACAGACAGACAGACAGACAGACAAACCATGATGACGGGTTATAACCAAAAATTGAGGTCATTTGAGTCGGTTATAATTACTAACTACCCTTCCCTCTCTAATCACCCTAAACGAGCTGTATGATCGTTAAGTTTACAATTGACTCAGAAGGGGAGAAGGTAGTGTGTGTGTGTATGTGTGTGTGTGTGTGTGTGTGTGTGTGTGTGTGTGTGTGTGTGTGTGTGTTTTTATTATTGGTGTGGTTTGTTTAGAGAGATCTGGAAGGAGGGAGGAAGGGGATGAAGGAGGGAAGGGAGGGAAGGAAGGAGAAAGGGGAGGGAGGGAGAGAGAGGGAGAGAGAGAGAGGGAAAGGAAGGAGGAGGTGATAGGTTTTATCTCAAGCCCAAGTCAGGGTCAGCGATACACGTTCGGACACTGATGGTGTTCGAACAGTGAACAAATATCAAAACAATGACGCCATCTCTGTGTTGATCTGAGAGAGAGAGAGAGAGAGAGAGAGAGAGAGAGAGAGAGAGAGAGAGAGAGGAAGAATATAATAAAGATAAGAACACTCAGAATTAATGATAACAAGAGGAGAAGAGAAAGAGAATGACAAATATTAATCTGAGAGAAAGGGGAGGAGAGAGAAAGGGGAGGAGAGAGAAAGAAAGAAAGAAATTAAGATGGGGGAATGTAACAATAACAGACGATAATTAGGAATTACAAGATGAGACGAGAATAAGGGAAGGAAGTAAGGGAGAGAGAGAGAGAGAGAGAGAGAGAGAGAGAGAGAGAGAGAGAGAGAGAGAGAGAGGTTATTATTTTTTGTGACTCGTGTATGTATGTATGCATGTATGTATGTATGTATGTATGTATGTATGTATGTATGTATGTATGTATGTACAGTATGTATGTATGTATGTATGTAGATAAATGTGTATTTTCGTGTGTGTGTGTGTTTAGTGGTCAGTCAGTGTATGTGTGTCTGCATCTAAGAATATATGTATGAATATAAAACCATGTATACATAGAACACACACACACACACACACACACACACACACACACACACGTTTCATCAACTCACGTGTCAGGTAAACGTGTCACCTTACGCCCTTTTAGCTCAGCGCCTACCTGCAATAACAGAGAGAAATAAATTAACATTAACATTATTATTAACATTAACATTATTATTAACATTAACATTAGTGAAGGAAAGTGAAATCTTTTACCCTCTTGAGTACGGAGATTCGAGTCACTGATTACAATGACGTCGTACTCATGGCGTCAAGTTATCGTACTCAAGGGGTTAAGTTAATATACTCAAGGGTTAAGTCATCGTACTCAAGGGGTTAAGTCATCGTACTCAAGGGGTTAAGTCATCAAACTCAAGGATAATAATAATAATAATAATAATAATAATAATAATAATAATAATAATAATAATAATAATAATAATAAGAAGAAGAAGAAGAAGAACAACAACAACAACAACAACAACAACAACACCATAAACCTGAAGTGACATCACCAACACGACCTGGAAATATAAAACTGCCTAAACCACACACGCAGGCTGAGATATACGACACTATTACACCACCCGGAATTACTACCACGATTACCTAACTCGGATAAGAATTAGGTCTCGTAGGAAACTCCTCAACTAAAGAATATGAACCCAATCAGGACCAATGAGAACCCCTTATTGTTACGTGGGTGATTGATGATTGGCTGAGAGGCGGTGGAGGGCGTGATCTAAGCAGCCTAAGAGAGAGAGAGAGAGAGAGAGAGAGAGAGAGAGAGAGAGAGATATGAAGGGCTGTGTGTGTGTGTGTGTGTGTGTGTGTGTGTGTGTGTGTGTGTGTGTGTGTGTGTGTGTGTGTGTGTGCCAATACTGAACATACTAAACACCCATTTGAACTTAGTAATAAATCAACAACTAATTCGACTCTAAAATCATTAGTGTTCATTAATTGCTGGTGAACACTGGTGAACATAGATGAACACAGGTAAACACAAGTGAACATAGGTAAATATAGGCCAACATAAGTGAATACATTTGAACACAAGTGAACATAGGTAAACAGGTGAAAACAGGCAAAACATTAGTGAGCACAAATGAACAAAGGTGAACAAGCATACGTAATACCAATGTTATCAATATCCCCAATTAAATTTTTGAACACGAGAGAATAATGAACAGTCAGCGAGAACAATTAAACAAAACATAACAACATGAACAGTGAACATGTGAACGCGGAAATAACCTAGAACTTTTAAAATACAATTGTTATACTAATGAACACGTATCTCCCACACCCACCCCCCCCCCCCAAAAAAAAAAGTGAACAGAAGTGACCAAGAACTTTGAACATTTAATCAGTACTAAAATGTTAAAGAGACAGACGGCCGTGACTAAGAAATAATTGAACTTTTGAACATGATGGAAACGTTCTGAGGTCAACATAACTTAAGGTGTTTGTGAACAACTACAGTAGTGAACAGAGGTGAACAGGTTGCTGACATATTTATTCATCAGTCGGGTTGGGGTGTGGCTTTCTCTTGAACAAATACAGTGAAAGAGGGAGGAGGGGGAGAGGAGGAGGGGGAGGAGGGGGAGAGGGGGGAGGGGGAGGAGAGGGAGAGGGGGAGGAGAGGGAGAGGAGGAGGAGGGGGAGAGGAGGAGGGGGAGAGGAGGGGGAGAGGGGGAGGGGGAGGGGAGGAGGGGAGAGGGGGAGGAGAGGGAGAGGAGGAGGAGGGGGAGGAAGGGGAGAGGGGGAGGAGAGGGAGAGGAGGAGGAGGGGGAGGAAGGGGAGAGGAGGAGGAGAGGGAGAGGAGGAGGAGGGGGTTCCGTTGTCTCGAACCTTGGAGGAGGAAAAATAAGGGAGAGAAAATAAGTGAAGAAGAAGAAGAATGTGTGTACAAAACATTTCGCACACACACACACACACACACACACACACACACACACACAATAACTTGTAATAAACCAGTGTATTCACTCCCAGTAAACACTACTCCTTGCACTGTCACTATGTTGAAATGAACTGTAGTTTGAGCTTTTCCCCATCTAGTTATTATATGTCTTATTTGTATCACTTATGTTACTTGTATATTATTTGTAATTCGTAACCCATTCCCCAAATATGTAACTGTATAATTTCAGCCTTCTGGCTGCCAAGCTCTTTCAATAAACCGTTAATAATTATTATTATTATTTATTACACACACACACACACACACACACACACTACATCCTTGACCACCGAAGGGTCAAGACGTACCTGGCGCTGCTCAGGCAGCAGCCAGGTCAACTGTTATGTTGGCCCATACCAACCCCCTCCCCTGAACCCTCCTCCCCACCGTAATATCAACAAGTTCTCGCCAGAAGTTACTATTTCATTTAGTAAAGGAATGTAACCAGTGTTGAATAGTGGTGAACAGTGCTTAAGTCAGTGAAAAACAACTCAACAGTAACAGCTGAGTCGTACCCAAGCTAACCTTCACACAGTGAGGTCCCAGGTACCCAGTGATAACTGCCCCTGAGACTCAACAACACAAGCTATGTGTTAATCCGTTAGTGAAGAGTGACATTACCCACATGAATCTGACCAACGTATATGTATGTATGTATGTGTGCATATGTGTATATATATATGTACATGTATATGTGTATGTATATATGTATATGTATGTATATGTGCATGTGTGTGTGTGTACATATATGTATATGTACTGTCAATGAATATCATGCATCTCTTTGTGTACGAACCTCTGTCCTGCATGGCAGTGAACAGTGATATTACCCATATGAATCTGACATCTATACATTTATATCTGTTAATGAATATGATGTATTTCTTTGTGTATGAACCTCTGTCCTGCGTAGCAGTGAGAAGTGATACCACCCTCAGTGTCAAGACCTGACTGAATTACTCAGAATAGGCAAACTGTACTACAAGCTTTGTCAATAAATTTGTTAAACTAAAAAACTAACGTCCTCGATAGGGAGGCCTGGGCCCACACCTCACTCACTTAAGAACATAAGAACATAAGAATGGAGGAAGCTGCAGCAGGCCTATTTGCCCATACTGGGCAGTCCCATTTACACCCAACCCCTATTGCTCATATATCCATCCAACCTATGTTTGAAGCTATCCAGCGTGTTCGACTTAATGATGATATATGGTAACTTGTTCCACTCGTCCACTACTCTATTTCCAAACCAATGCGTCTAAATCTAAATCTGTCTAATTTAAAACCATTGTTAAGAGTTCGCTCCTGGTTGGATAGTTTGAATACCTTTGTAATGTCCTCTTTGTTTAGCCCTGACTTCCATTTATACACCTAGATCATATCGCCCCTCACTCTACGTCTCTCGAGGGAGTGCAAATTAAGATGCTTTAACCTGTCTCTGTACTCAAGGTTCCTAATGCCCGGGATTAGTCTTGTCATTCTCCTCAGAATTCTTTCCAAGGATTCTATATCCTTTCTGTAACACGGTGACCAGAATTGAACTGCGTAATCCAAGTGAGGTCTCACAAGCGCAAGATGACCTCGCTAGTCTTGTAACTAACACTCCATTGTATGAACCCACGTACTTAATTAGCCTTGTTTCGAGCAAATACACGATGTTTACTTGGCTTAAGATTCCTACTTAGCATTACTCCTAAATCCTTCTCGCAGTCGGATTTCTCAATAACATCGTTGTCCATCTGGTATCTGGTTTCCCTGTTTACATCTCCTATACTGAGTACTTTACATTTGTCCACATTGAATTTCATCTGCCATTTTTCAGACCATTCGAAAAATTTGTTTATATCTTCCTGTAGTTTTGCGGAGTCCTCGTCATATTTAATTACACGTCCTATTTTAGTGTCATCAGCAAATTTACTTATGTTGCTGTCTATGCCGATATCTATGTCATTTATGTATATAATAAATAATAATGGTCCAAGTACTGAGCCTTGGGTGAACTCTACTAGTGACGTTGCTCTAATCGGATTTAGTGCCGTTAATGCTCACTCGCTGTTTTCTGTCCCGTAACCACGCCCTAAATCATTTTAGAATATCACCTTTAATGCCACGAGCCTCCACTTTTCTTATTAGTCTTTCGTGGGGAACTCTGCCGAAGGCTTTGCTAAAGTCGAGATATACCACATCATAATTGTGCCCCTCGTCCACTGATTCAAAAACAGATGAAAAGAACGTTAATAGATTAGTTTGACAAGAACGCCCGCTTGTGAAGCCATGCTGGGAATCATTGATCAACTTGTGCTTCTCCAGGTGATTTCGAATAGAGTTTGAAATGATTGCTTCCAGTAATTTGCCTACAATTTATGTTAGACTGATTGGACGGTAGTTAGAGGTTAGTGATCTATCTCCCTTCTTGAAAATCGGTATTACATTCGCTATCCTCCAGGATTCTGGTACTACACACGTTTTTAAGGACACATTAAACAACTCACTTGAGTGAGTGAGGTCCTGTGACACCAGACCACGTGGTGTCCCCATGATGCTACGACACCACGTAGTGAATGAGTTGCTACAGCATCATGTGAGGTTCCTCATAACACCATCTGTGAGGGAGTTACTACACCACGTGAGGTCCCTCATAACACCATCTGTGAGGGAGTTACTACACCACGTGATGCCCCTCATAACACCATCTGTGAGGGAGTTACTACACCACGTGAGGTCCCTCATAACACCATCTGTGAGGGAGTTACTACACCACGTGAGGCCCCTCATAACACCATCTGTGAGGGAGTTACTACACCACGTGAGGTCCCTCATAACACCATCTGTGAGGGAGTTACTACACCACGTGATGCCCTCATAACACCATCTGTGAGGGAGTTACTACACCACGTGAGGCCCCTCATAACACCATCTGTGAGGGAGTTACTACACCACGTGTCTGCTGTTCAACTCCTCAGCGCACAAGATCTACGGGACCTCCACTGTAAACATTAATCTGTATGTTCACTGTATGTTCCTTCACCTTTCTCTAATGAAGGCTTTTGTTAAACCACCAATGTATGTAATAAGTCATTTATGTCCAATGTATATTTTCAGCCTTTGGGCTGCAGAACTATTTCAATAAACCGTTAATTATTATTATTATTATTATTATTATTATTATTATTATTATTATTATTATTATTATTACACACAGGTAAACAAAAATCCGAACATTTAATCCAGGTGAGAACGTCAGTTGGCGCCCGGGGTTAATCCATTTTAAGGGGGGGGGCGTAGGAGGGAAAAGAGGGGTGGAAGGGGGTAGGAGGAGGGGGCGTAGGAGGCTGGAGGGAGGGGGAGAGGTCATTAGGGTTCACGTCACAGAGTTTACTTACGCGTTTACCTGAGGCCAAATAGAGCTGTATGACTTACCTGCTGCCGTGTAGAGAGAGAGAGAGAGAGAGAGAGAGAGAGAGAGAGAGAGAGAGAGAGAGAGAGAGAGAGAGAGAGAGAGAGAGAGAGGTTTAACTCAATATGCAGATGAATAAACAGAGAGAGAGATATGTGTAAAAAAAAAAAGAAAAAAGAACTGAGGATAAACAGATCGATAGATAAACCGATAGATAAAGACAGAGTGAAGAGAAAGACCGACAGACAGACAGGCGGGAGTGAGGTAGTTGACGCCTGGCTCACAAAAACTAGCTCACTATCTCTATGACAACCAGTGACGGGTGAACGACCTGTTGTGTCTCCAATCACCTTTACTAATGTCAATCATTGTTACTAGTCTTGGCTAAGGCTAATAAATCACTCTTTCCAATCTTAATGACGCTTAATAATAACAATAACAATAACGATGATGATGATGATGATGATGATGATGATAATAATAATAATAATAATAATAATAATAATAATAATAATAATAATAATAATAATAATAATAATAATAATAATAATAATAATAACAATAATAATAATAATAATAATAATAATAATCCCTCAGTGTCAGTGTTGTTCTTGTGGGTCAGGTGCCTCAATACGGGTCGAGGATGAAGCATAATTGAGACCCGTCCTAACAGGCCGCTGACCTGACCTAACCTAACATGGTCTATCACCTTACCGTTAGGAGAGAGAGAGAGAGAGAGAGAGAGAGAGAGAGAGAGAGAGAGAGAGAGAGAGAGAGAGAGAGAGAGAGAGAGATGTAGGGTAGAAGTGTAGAAGGAGGGAAGGGTAAGAGTAAATAGTGGGTGTAGAGAAATGAGAGAGGTAGAGATGGAGAGAGGAATGGAATTAGGTAAACATGTATGGCAACACACACACACACACACACACACACACACACACACACACACACACACACACACACACACGATAAAACAAATCAGATAAACTCTTTCCATCATTTTTCTATTAATCCCATCCTCAAAAAAACACACAAAAAAAACACGAAAAAAAAACAGAAAAAATACAAAAAAACACGAAAAAATATTATAAGCCCCATCTCTACATCACGACCCTAACATTGACTATATCCCAGTTACATAAAGTTATGAACAAAGTTATACAACAACAACAACGATCTTCATAAGTTCTTCCCTGAGTCAATATGTATCTATTTTGAAAGAGGGGGAGAGAGAGGGGGGGAGAGGGGGAGGAGGGGGTAGGAGAAATGTGAAGGATAGCGAGATAAGAGAGAAGGGGGGAGAGGGGAAGGGAGAGAGAGGGGAGAGAGAGGGGAGAGGGAGGGGAGATTAATGTCACGACACCTGCCATAGATTCTCGATCACTCACGGCATATTGACACACACAACAAAGGGAACATTTGTTTATTGAGAAGAAATATCGTTCACTTTGTTTGGATTATGTTACCATGGTGACGTATATGACGGTAATAATAATGATAATAATAATAATAATAACACCACCACTAACAACAAGCTAATAACCCCGACACGACAGTCACACACACACACACACACACACACACACACACACACACACATCAATACTAACACGTGACATTTATATAAACATTTCTCCTATATCATTATTTATTCCCTCATCATGGCACCAGTTTTAGGCCCGTCCATCAACCTGTCATAAAATATATAATAAAAATAATGACCTTTGACCTATTCTACGGACAGATAGGTTAGGGAGAAGTGAGGTCAGGGAGGGTAGGGGGGAGGGTAGGTCAGGGTAGGGAGAGGAGAGGTCAGGGAAGGGAGAGGAGAGGTCAGGGAAGGGAGAGGAGAGGTCAGGGAAGGGAGAGGAGAGGTCAGGGAAGGGAGAGGAGAGGTCAGGGTAGGGAGAGGAGAGGTCAGGGTAGGAGGAGGAGAGGTCAGGGAAGGTCGGCGTAGGTCAATGTAGGTCAGCATAGAGGGGGTAGAGAGGTGTTGGTCATTGTAGGTCAGTGTAGGATGGTCTAGGTCAGTGTAGGTCAGCGTAGGTTAGTGTAAGTCGGTGTAGGTCAGTGTAGGACAGCGTAGGTCAGTGTAGGATGGTCTAGGTCAGTGTAGGATGGTCTAGGTCAGTGTAGGTCAGCGTAGGTCAGTGTAGTTCAGTGTAGGATGGTCTAGGTCAGTGTAGGGCAGTATTACACAATCCTGAATCCCCTCGTGTATAAGTAATCGATTATAAGGTTAAGTGATGGAGAAAAAAAATCAAAACAATTTATATGTCACAAAATAAAACTGAAATTGTATATAAATCGTTCTAAAGGTCAAGGAAAAAGCCATATTTTTTTCAACCATATCACGTGATGGCTGACAGCGGAGGGGAGAGGGGTGGGGGAGGGGTGGAGAGGGGTAGGGGAGTGGTGGAGGTGAGGGTGAGGGTGAGGTGAGTGGTGGAGAGGGGTAGGGGAGTGTTGAGAGGTGAGGGTGAGGTGAGTGGTGGAGAGGGGGAAGGTGAGGGGGGAGGGAGAGGGGGTGGGGGGGGGGGTGGAGGAAGGGGTCACGCTACGGACATAGATCTTTTTTCAGCCGACCAATCCCAGCCTTTTACGTTTACTGACCAATTTTCCTGGTAATTATAGTTGATTCCTGTGGTTATTCGTCCGGTTGTTACGGTACTGATGATCTGCCGTCAATGTTGAATCATGAAATGTAAAGTTTAACCCACGTCACGGAAGCTCAGACCACACCCCTAACCACATCCCTAACCACATCCCTAACCAGACCATCTACAACCTCATCAGGCCCTCTTCACACCCCCAACAGTCTCCACACCCCCACCATAAACACCACCACACCACCATAAACACCACAAACTCGTACAATATTATGGTATTTTGGGGTGACTTTCGGTCGGTTGCACCACAAAAATGATGAAGACGACCCCCCCACGACCCTCCCCCTGACGACCCCCCACGACCCTCCCCCTGACGACCCCCCACGACCCTCCCCCTGACGACCCCCCCACGACCCTCCCCCTGACGACCCCCCACGACCCTCCCCCTGACGACCCCCCACGACCCTCCTCCTGACGACCCTCCTGACGACCCCCCACGACCCTCCCCCTGACGACCCCCCACGACCCTTCCCCTGACGACCCCCCACGACCCTCCCCCCCCCCCTGGTGAAGACGTGTTTGTTTGGGTCGGTTATACTCCCAGAACGTCACGGCCGCCAGCAGTTGTTGTTTGTTCGGGTTTTACGGACCAGAGTAATTTGTAGTTATAAAGTTATATAGAGGGGGGAGAGGGGGAGAGAGGGAGAGGGGGGAGAGGGGGAGAGGGGGAGAGAGGGAGAGAGGGGGAGGAGGGGGGAGGGGGAGAGGGGGGAGAGAGGGAGAGAGGGGGGAGAGGAGGGAGAGGGGGGAAGTTGTGTATTATGTGTGATATCTATGTATATACAGATAGACAGATAGATTGATAGATAGAGAGGTAGAGATATAGACAGAAACAGACAGTAATCTATTCCGTCCATTTACTGTTATTCTCTCTCTCTCTCTCTCTGTCTCTGTCTCTCTCTCTCTCTCTCTCTCTCTGTCTCTCTCCCTCTCTCTCTCACTCACTCACTTTTTCTCTCACCCATCCTCCCTCTCTTTCTCTCTCTCTCTTTCTTTCTCTAAGTTTAAACACACACACACACCAATGGGCCTTAAAGTAGTCGTAAATGTAATAAACAGACGCCTTGGTCGACACTACAGCGCCCCTGTTTACTAGCGGTCTGTTTCCCAACTATGAGAAGTTTACCAAGATGGGAAACTCAGCCAAACATTTATTTCTTTTTAATAATTTAATGAATAAAGAAATAATTTATAGCATAAAATAATTGATTATATTTATCGACTTATAATATATTCTTTATTTGTTTCTTTATTTGTTGTTCATTACTTAAGGATCTATTAATACTTGTTATGTCTATCTAGAGAGAATATAAATACCTTTCAAAATATTCCAAAACAGGAGTAATACTTTTCGAAACCTTTTTTTTTTTTTTTGGTTCATCGGGAATAATATTTTTTGAACTTTTCTTTGGGGGAAATTTATTTTTTTTATCGTCAAACTTTTTTTTTTTTAGCAAGAGGGAAGGGAAGGGGAGGGGAGAAGGAGAGGGGAAGGGGAGGGGAGAGGGGGGGGGGAGAAGGGAAGGGGAGGGGCTGTATATTTAACGAGGAGGAATATTTAATTTTTTTCAAACGTTTCTAAAGGGATTAAATTTTTGAAACGTTTTTATGGGAGAAAATAGATTAGCATACTTCAGGTGGGTTAATTAATATACCTGGAAGGGGGAGAAGAGTGTTGAGTGTAGTGAGGGAGGGGAGGTGAGAGGGAGGAGAGGTGAGAGGGAGGGGGAGAGGGGAGGTGAGAGGGAGAGGGAGAGGGAGAGGGGAAGGGGGGGAGAGAGGGGAGGGAAAGAGGATGAAGGGACAAAAGGAAGGTTGTTGGAGAGGGGTAGAGGAGAGAGAGAGGGAAGAAAAGGCAGGAGAGGGAGAGAGGCGAGGGAGAGGGAAGGGGAAGGAGGGGAGGTGGTAGA
>CAUDMG010001372.1:7500-25000 GCA_958450375.1 Homarus gammarus | reverse complement strand
ATACACGTCCAACCAATCAATACGGCGAGAATTGATGTCCAAACAACCAATAAGATTAAAGATTATGGAAAAACTAACCAATAAGACGTCACACACGAGCATAACCAATAGGATTGCAGGAAAATGACCACCCGACCAATCAGAAGCCGTCTAAGATAACAGAAAAAAAGACAGCCAGCCAATTGTACATGATGGACATTGTTATCAAGACCACAACACGCACCGAGGGGGGGGGGAGATAACTACACCATCAACAACAGCGCCAGACCTAAGATAACTACACCATCAACAACAGCGCCAGACCTAAGATAACTACACCATCAACAACAGCGCCAGACCTAAGATAACTACACCATCAACAACAGCGCCAGACCTAAGATAACTACACCATCAACAACAGCGCCAGACCTAAGATAACTACACCATAACACAGCGCCAGACCTAAGATAACTACACCATCAACAACAGCGCCAGACCTAAGATAACTACACCATCAACAACAGCGCCCGACCTAAGATAACTACACCATCAACAACAGCGCCAGACCTAAGATAACTACACCATCAACAACAGCGCCAGACCTAAGATAACTACACCATTAACAACAGCGCCAGACCTAAGATAACTACACCATCAACAACAGCGCCAGACCTAAGATAACTACACCATCAACAACAGCGCCAGACCTAAGATAACTACACCATCAACAACAGCGCCAGACCTAAGATAACTACACCATCAACAACAGCGCCAGACCTAAGATAACTACACCATTAACAACAGCGCCAGACCTAAGATAACTACACCATCAACAACAGCGCCAGACCTAAGATAACTACACCATCAACAACAGCGCCAGACCTAAGATAACTACACCATTAACAACAGCGCCAGACCTAAGATAACTACACCATCAACAACAGCGCCAGACCTAAGATAACTACACCATCAACAACAGCGCCAGACCTAAGATAACTACACAACCATCAAACAACAGCGCCAGACCTAAGATAACTACACCATTAACAACAGCGCCAGACCTAAGATAACTACACCATCAACAACAGCGCCAGACCTAAGATAACTACACCATTAACAACAGCGCCAGACCTAAGATAACTACACCATTAACAACAGCGCCAGACCTAAGATAACTACACCATTAACGTCACAAAAACAGGTCTTCACGTCACCAGGATCTTCACGTCAATAAGCATTACGTGAAGATTAATAAGAGGACTACTGGGTGGCGTGACAGGTGTTGTAGTACAGGTAAGATGGGTGGCGTGACAGGTGTTATAGTACAGGTAAGATGGGTGGCGTGACAGGTGTTATAGTACAGGTAAGATGGGTGGCGTGACAGGTGTTATAGTACAGGTAAGATGGGTGGCGTGACAGGTGTTATAGTACAGGTAAGATGGGTGGCGTGACAGGTGTTGTAGTACAGGTAAGATGGGTGGCGTGACAGGTGTTATAGTACAGGTAAGATGGGTGGCGTGACAGGTGTTATAGTACAGGTAAGATGGGTGGCGTGACAGGTGTTATAGTACAGGTAAGATGGGTGGCGTGACAGGTGTTATAGTACAGGTAAGGTGGGTGGCGTGACAGGTGTTATAGTACAGGTAAGATGGGTGGCGTGACAGGTGTTATAGTACAGGTAAGATGGGTGGCGTGACAGGTGTTATAGTACAGGTAAGATGGGTGGCGTGACAGTAGTTATAGTACAGGTAAGATGGGTGGCGTGACAGGTGTTATAGTACAGGTAAGATGGGTGGCGTGACAGGTGTTGTAGTACAGGTAAGATGGGTGGCGTGACAGGTGTTATAGTACAGGTAAGATGGGTGGCGTGACAGGTGTTATAGTACAGGTAAGATGGGTGGCGTGACAGGTGTTATAGTACAGGTAAGATGGGTGGCGTGACAGGTGTTATAGTACAGGTAAGGTGGGTGGCGTGACAGGTGTTATAGTACAGGTAAGATGGGTGGCGTGACAGGTGTTATAGTACAGGTAAGATGGGTGGCGTGACAGGTGTTATAGTACAGGTAAGGTGGTGGCGTGACAGGTGTTATAGTACAGGTAAGGTGGGTGGCGTGACAGGTGTTATAGTACAGGTAAGGTGGGTGGCGTGACAGGTGTTGTAGTACAGGTAAGATGGGTGGCGTGACAGGTGTTATAGTACAGGTAAGATGGGTGGCGTGACAGGTGTTATAGTACAGGTAAGATGGGTGGCGTGACAGGTGTTATAGTACAGGTAAGATGGGTGGCGTGACAGGTGTTATAGTACAGGTAAGGTGGGTGGCGTGACAGGTGTTATAGTACAGGTAAGATGGGTGGCGTGACAGGTGTTATAGTACAGGTAAGATGGGTGGCGTGACAGGTGTTATAGTACAGGTAAGGTGGGTGGCGTGACAGGTGTTATAGTACAGGTAAGGTGGGTGGCGTGACAGGTGTTATAGTACAGGTAAGGTGGGTGGCGTGACAGGTGTTGTAGTACAGGTAAGATGGGTGGCGTGACAGGTGTTATAGTACAGGTAAGATGGGTGGCGTGACAGGTGTTATAGTACAGGTAAGGTGGGTGGCGTGACAGGTGTTATAGTACAGGTAAGGTGGGTGGCGTGACAGGTGTTGTAGTACAGGTAAGATGGGTGGCGTGACAGGTGTTATAGTACAGGTAAGATGGGTGGCGTGACAGGTGTTGTAGTACAGGTAAGATGGGTGGCGTGACAGGTGTTATAGTACAGGTAAGATGGGTGGCGTGACAGGTGTTGTAGTACAGGTAAGATGGGTGGCGTGACAGGTGTTATAGTACAGGTAAGATGGGTGGCGTGACAGGTGTTATAGTACAGGTAAGATGGGTGGCGTGACAGGTGTTATAGTACAGGTAAGGTGGGTGGCGTGACAGGTAAGATCATCAAGGTAAATGGCTTGTCCTCACCTGTATTCTGAGCTTCATGTAGTGTGGTGCTTTCCCGATAGATGGCGCGTAAAACCACCATAACACTACACCATCACTACACAATACAACACCACAATACAACACTACAACACCACAATACAACACTACAAAGCTGTGTGGTGGGGGTGAGGAGGTGTGTAGGGAGGTGTAAGGTGTGAGGAGAAAGTATGAGGGGGGGGGAGGTGTGAGGGGAGAGTATGAGGGGGGGAGGTGTGAGGGGAGAGTATGAGGGGGGAGGTGTAAGGGGAGAGTATGAGGGGGGAGGTGTGAGGGGAGAGTATGGGGGGGAGGTGTGAGGGGAGAGTATGAGGGGGGAGGTGTGAGGGGAGAGTATGAGGGGGGGAGGTGTGAGGGGAGAGTATGGGGGGGAGGTGTGAGGGGAGAGTATGAGGGGGGGGGGAGGTGTGAGGAGAGAGTATGAGGGGGGAGGTGTAAGGGGAGAGTATGAGGGGGGAGGTGTGAGGGGAGAGTATGAGGGGGGAGGTGTGAGGTAGGATTAGGCGGATTTTCTCAAAGCTGATCTTTAAAGGGATTTATCGACTCTCAGGTCAACAGTGAACTTACATGTGTGTGTGTGTGTGTGTGTGTGTGTGTGCAGATGCCCTCAACCCACACCACACTGGCCACATCACACCACACTGGCCACACCGCACCACACCGCACCACACTCGCCACACCACACTGGCCACACCGCACCACACTCGCCACACCGCACCACACTCGCCACACCACACTCGCCACACCGCACCACACTCGCCACACCGCACTCGCCACACCGCACCACACTCGCCACACCGCACCACACTCGCCACACCACACTGGCAAAGACTAATAAGGTCATATCCCAGAAAATTAAACTATGATTTGGTGCCATGATGGACCAACACGAACACTGAGTGGGGGGAGTGGGGAGAGAGTGGGGGGAGAGGGAGGGAAGTGAGAGGGAGAGGAGGATGATAGGGTAGAAGAGTGGGAGAGAGTGAGAATGAGGGAGAGTAAAGGAAATAAAAAATAATAACAATAATAATAATAGGAAGGGGAGGAAGAGGAGGAGGTGGAAGACGAAGAGGAGGAGGAGGAGGAGGAGGAGGAGGGACAAGGGGGACAGGAGGAGGAGGAGGAGGAGGAGGAGGAGGAAGACCGTGACCAGGGAAACACGCAACACAACACCACCAATAATTCTCCTCAAATGTAGACACGATGATGACCACCTCTCTCTCTCTCTCTCTCTCTCTCTCTCTCTCTCTCTCTCTCTCTCAGAAATGAAAAATCCATCTCCTCTCTCTTTCTTTCTTTAACTCTCTCACTCACTCTCACACACACACTAAAAACTCCTCACTCACTCACTCTCTCTCTCTCTCTCTCTCTCTCTCTCTCTCTCTCTCTCCCTCTTACCCATCATTCATCTCCATTATCTTGTCGTTTTCCCCTCTCCCTTCTTTTCCATCTGCCTCTCTTCTACTGATTCATCAATTTTCTTCATCTCTCTCTTTGTTGCCCTTCCACCCTTTCCGTTTATCACGTCTTTTCCATTTATTGTTGTTGTTGTTGTTTCTGTTATCTCACTTTCGGGACAGGACCAGAATTATGCAAATTAGGTTAGGTTAAGTTAATCCAGGGTCAGGTTAGGTTAGGTTTAGGTTAAGTTAAGCTAGGGTAGGGTTAGCTTAGGTTAATCAAGGGTTAAATTACGAGAGAAAGTATAATTAACATGTACCTGTTAAACCTGTGACGTCATCTCAGGTAACTAATGATCTCACCTGTAATGAAGAAACACCTGACTTAGCCAAGTTGTTATTAGTGGAAGTTTTAGAATTATCTCTCTCTCTCACTTTCTCACTCTTTCTTTCTTTATCTCTCTCTCTCTCTCTCTCTCACTTTCTCCCTCGTTTTCTCTCTCTCATTCTCTCTTTCTCGCTCTCTTTCTGTTTCCTTGTTTGCTAGTTTCTTTTCACTTTCTCTCTGTTTACAAAAATTAACAAATAAAAACGGAAAATTACTCTTTCTCAATCTCCCTTTCTCTTCCTTTCTATTTCTCTCTTTCGCTCAACTACCTTTCCACCTTTCCTCTAACCCATCCACTTTCCCACCCTCTCTCCCTCCCTCCTTCTCTCCTTCCCACCTTTCTTCCCTCCCTCATTCCCACCCTCCTTCTATCCTTCCCACCTTTGTACCTAACCTAACCTAACCTAACCTAACCTAACCTAACCTAACCTTACTCCATAACCTAACCTAACCCTTCTTGGCCTCATAAAATCCCCCTGGCCTCATAACCTCCCCCTCTGGCCTCTTGAGCTCCCCCTGGCCTCTCATAACCTCCCTCTGGCCTCATAACCACCTACTCTGGCCTTATAACCTCCCCCTCTGGCCTCTTGAGCTCCCCCTGGCCTCTCATAACCTCCCTCTGGCCTCATAACCACCTACTCTGGCCTTATAACCTCCCCCTCTGGCCTCTTGAGCTCCCCCTGGCCTCTCATAACCTCCCCCTCTGGCCTCTTGAGCTCCCCCTGGCCTCTCATAACCTCCCTCTGGCCTCTCATAACCCTCCCCCCCCCGTAAATCCCACCCCCCACCCCCCATACAACACCTCCAAACCCCCAACACACACAAAGGCTCTAACTCGGAGGTTAATCGCACCAGGATTACACACAAGACTAAGGTAATCCCTGGTAGTAAGAGAGAGGATTTAATCAATCTATAAACAGAGGTGTGTCTGTCTGTCTGTCTGTCTATGTATTTTATCTATCTATCTATATCTATCTACATATACCGGTCCATGTATGTATGTATGTATGTATGTATGTATGTATGTATGTATGTATGTATGTATGTATGTATCAGTTACAGAGACCAAGACAAACAAACAAACAATGAGGTCAAACTGAAAGCAATATTACCTTTTCTTGTGGCCAGGGGAAGAGAGAGAGAGAGAGAGAGAGAGAGAGAGAGAGAGAGAGAGAGAGAGAGAGAGAGAGTGTTTTACCAGGAAGAAGTGACCAGACTCTAATAAATTGTCTTCACCTAACTTGTAAGATACCTCTAACCCGACCACCGACCCGACCACCGACCCGACCATTGACCTGACCCC
This sequence comes from Homarus gammarus, assembly GCA_958450375.1. Taxonomy (NCBI): domain Eukaryota; kingdom Metazoa; phylum Arthropoda; class Malacostraca; order Decapoda; family Nephropidae; genus Homarus; species Homarus gammarus. The sequence goes on along the minus strand of CAUDMG010001372.1, from coordinate 18,956 downwards.
TAACCCAACCTCTAACCTAACCTCTAACCCCGACCTCAAACCCGACCTCTAACCCAACCCCTGACCCGACCTCTAACCCAACCCCTATCCCGACCCCTAACCCGACCACACACCCGACTTATAAAAGGCTTCTGGCCCGACTTGCAAATGATGATTAAGCCTCGTGTTGGGGATCATTAAGTCTTATTTTAAATGCAGGTTTAGGTCAGGTTAGGTCAGGTCAGGTCAGGTCAGGTCAGGTCAGGTCAGGTTAGGTCAGGTTAGGTCAGGTCAGGTCAGGTTAGGTTAGGTTAGGTTAGGTCAGGTTAGGTCAGGTTAGGTTAGGTCAGGTCAGGTTAGGTCAGGTTAGGTCAGGTCAGGTCAGGTAAAAATGGATTCATGAACAATATATATATAACCTACTAAGACTTGCCTTTACTTTCTCTGCTGGGAGGGGAAGGGGGTGAGGGGGAGGGGAAGGAGGTGAGGGGGGGGGGAAGGAGGTGAGGGGGAGGGGAAGGAGGTGAGGGGGAGGGGAAGAGGAAGGGCGGGAGGGAGGGAGGGAGGAGAGTGAAGGGTGGGTGAAAGGGTAAGTGAGATGGGGGTAGGAAAAGGAGGGGGAGGGAGGGGAGGGGGAGGGAGGGGAGGGGAGGGGGGAGGGGAGGGGAGGGGGAGGGGAAGGGAGAGAGGGTGGTTTGATGAGAGAGTAAGATGGAAGAGACAAGGAAGGGAGGGATGGAGGAAGGGAGAGTGGGAAGGAGTTGTGGGTGGGTGAGTGAGATAGATGAGGCAGGGAAGGAAGGGTGGGAGGGAGGGAGGAAGGATAAGACGTCGAAGGAAGAGACAGGGAGAGAACGAAGGTAAGTAAGACGAAGAGAGAAGAATGGAGGGAAGAAAGAAGGATAGGTGAGGAGGCTAGGTAAGGCGGAAATGGAAGAAGCAAGAACTCACCACAAGAACTCCCACAAGAACTCCCACAAGAACTCCCACAAGAACTCCCACAAAGGCTCCCACTAGACAATGACAACAACAACAACAACAGAGAGGTTCCCACAAAGTAAACAACCTCCACGAGTCTATCACCTAACCTAGCCAAACCTAACCTAACCTAACCTAACCTAACCTCTACGAGTCTATCACCTAACCTAACCAAACCTAACCTAACCTCTACGAGTCTATCACCTAACCTAACCAAACCTAACCTAACCTCCACGAGTCTATCACCTAACCTAACCAAACCTAACCTCTACGAGTCTATCACCTAACCTAACCTAACCTAACCTAACCTCTACGAGTCTATCACCGCCTAACCTAACCAAACACAAGTTACACCACAACACACACTATCGTTCTTATAACCCAAATACACTCTTGAATCCGGGTTTACCGTCGATTCTAATTCCAGCAGAGAGTGAACTGTTCTCGTAATGACTCCTGAGCTCTAATCCACATCCCTTAGAGGACGTCTCGAGTACTGGGGGGGTGGGGGGGGAGCGTTCGTGAGCGGTGATAATACTAGGCGTGGATTTATCTCAGTGGCTCCTCCAGGCGGCTGTTGAGAGAACTAGGTAGATAATATCAGTCACGAGGTATAAACATTGGATAAAGGGAATTTAATTTGGAATATTTATCAGACTTTTCAATATCATAACACTCCCCTCCCCTCCCCTCCCTCCTATAGTATAATATCCAGCGTTTCCATAATACAATAATACTAAATCCGGATGGGTAATATTCGCCGTTTTCGTAAGACCACTATACCATAACCGAATTTCTTCCCATGGTTGTTATTGAAGCGGTGGGCAGGAGGGGGGGTGGTGGGGGAGGGGGGGGAGGGGGGGGGGAGGGGAAGCCTTGAAGCGTTTTCGTAATGCAATATCAGCGTATCCGAAGGGTAATATCCAGCGTTCTTGCAATACAATAATACTCGATTCCAAGGGCTGCAGATGTCACCGTTTCAAGCTGCCCTAGACATATACACAGACTAAGCTGGGTCATAACAGCTTCTCAGTGTGGGGGGAAGCTTATCAGGGCAGGTGGGTCGTTACGTGTACATACCTTCGAGAGACGATTGGATAAACATTAGGTGGATCAGGATGGCGTGTATAATCGAGTTTTGAGTACATGTAGTAATGCCACTGGCCTCTGAGTACATGTAATAACGTCACTAGACCAGAGTACATGTAATAACGTCACTGACCCAGAGTACATATAACAGTACCATTAACCCTGAGTACAAACAGCATCCACTAGAGTACATACACCATCACCACCAGAGTACATACACCACCATTAATCCAGAGTACAAAATAACACACCACAAACCGTTCTAGTACTCAATAACAACACACACAGGAGGATGGGTGTTGAGTGCGTTCTTATAATACAATAATACTAAGTCTGGATTATTGGAGGAGGGGAGAGGGGGCGTAGGAGGCGTTCTTACAATAGCATAATACTAAATCCGGATTCACCTTTGTTGACAGCTTAAAGTCGAGGTAAAAAAGATGATGGTGTCAAGAGAAAAGAAGTGTGTGTGTGTGTGTGTGTGTGTGTGTGTGTGTGTGTGTGTTTCGGTGTAATTGTTTTATTCGTTTTTTTTTTTTTTTTTTTTTTTATATTTGTGTAATTCAATTATTATTTCATTTTTTGGGTTACTGTTCATTCTCTCTCTCGTTCTCTCTCCTTTTCTTGTTTCTTTGTTTTCTTTCTCTCTGTTTCCCTGCTTCCTCTCTCTCTCTCTCTCTCTCTCTCTCTACCACACACACACACCTAACAGGACCGAGTTTTTTAAAAAGTTTGTTGGAATCTTCGTGTGGGAAAGAAAGGAGTCATAAACACAGACAATAAAAACAGAAAAAGTTTGTCTTTACCGACTTCTTCTCCTTCCGTAGAGAGAGAGAGAGAGAGAGAGAGAGAGAGAGAGAGATTGCGTGTTTGTGAGAGGGACATAGGCAGTGTGTGTGTGTGTGTGTGTGTGTGTGTTTGTTATACCTGTGTTTGATAGTACAAGTTTCTAATGATTACTTTCTATTTGAGAGAGAGAGAGAGAGAGAGAGAAAGTGAGAGTCCTCTTTATGGCTCTACTTTCTCCCAGGTATAACCGTAAACACAATTTTCCTCATAATTTTTCCTCCATCAACTTCTTCTCTCAGTTTTTCCCTTCGTAGAGTTTTCCTCCTTTCTCTTTTTTTCCCTCCGGCGCCTCTCTTCATAATTCGACAAAGTCAATATATTTTAGAAAGTTTAGGGAAAGTAATATTGGGAGTAAATTCTTGGCATAGTGAGGAAGAAATATTAAAAGATGATGAAAACTTTCTCTCCCTGTCTCTTTCTTTCTTTCTCTTTTGTCTATCGTTCGTTCTCTCTCTCTCTCTCTCTTTCGTTGTCTCTTTCTACCTGCTTCGCTTTCTTTCTCCCACCTCTCTCTCTCTCTCTCTCTCTCTCTCTCTCTCTCTCTCTCTCTCGTTTTCTTTATTTCCCTCTCTTTCTCTGTCTCTCTCCCTGTCTCACTTTCTCTCTCTCTCTTTGATGGTCTTTGAGATAGATTAGCCTTTTGAGAACACAGTATAATGTCTAATCCTGGTTATAACTGTGTAGTGGTAGTGGTGGTAGTAGTGGTAGTGGTAGTAATGGTGGTGGTGGTGGTGGTGGTGGTGGTGGTGGTGGTGGTGGTAGTGGTGGTGGTGGTGGTAGTGGTGGTGGTGGTGGTGGTGGTGGTAGTAGTGTGTAGTGGTGTGGTGGTGGTGGTAGTGGTGGTGGTGGTAGTGGTGGTGGTAGTGGTGGTGGTGGTGGTGGTGGTAGTAGTAGTGGTAGTGGTGGTGGTGGTGGTGGTGGTAGTGGTGGTGGTGGTGGTAGTGGTGGTGGTGGTGGTAGTGGGGTGGTGGTGGTGGTGGTAGTAGTAGTGGTGCTGGTGGTGGTGGTGGTGGTAGTGGTGGTGGTGGTAGTGGTGGTAGTGGTAGTGGTGGTAGTGGTAGTGGTGGTAGTAGTGGTAGTGGTAGTAGTGGTAGTGGTAGTGGTGGTAGTGGTACTGTAATGCTTCTCCCTCCCTTTCTCCCTTTCACCCTCCCTTTCTCCCTTTGACCCTCCCTCCCTCTTACTCTCTCTCCCTCAAACCCTCGTTACCTCCCTCCCCTCCACCCACACTCCATTATTTAAGATCAGCTGACATCAAAACATCTCTCCCTCCCCCCTCCCCTCCCACTCACACTAATAAGCAGCGGCTCAGGTAGACGCTCAATCCGTTTTACCACCTGTCTGTATGTCTGTCTGTCTATCTGTCTGTCTGCCTGTCGTTTCCTCATCACTCGGAGCTCATCTAATTGGTTACATGATATATCTAACCTAAATATAACCAGTATACCCCTCGTTGGGATGCTGCTCATATGAAAACAAAATACTGTGGTTATTTTTACTGGATATATTGAGTATAACCAACCATATTGTCTCTTATATAACAATAATCCAGGGTTGGTATAATATGCTGAGTATAACCAAGACTAAACAGTGGGGGTATATTCTGTTGGATATATCAAGCAGGTAGATCTTGAATATATCCATTATACCCAAGATTAGTGTATATCCCGACAGGTATATCCCGACAGGTATATTCCGACGGGTATATTCCGACAGGTATATCCCGACAGGTATATCCCGACAGGTATACCCCGACAGGTATATCCCGACGGGTATATTCCGACGGGTATATTCCGACAGGTATATCCTGACAGGTATATCTTGAGTATATTGTTGTGGTATAGCCCGCGGTAGTCTCGTAATAGGGGATATAGTCCCTTTCCGGGTTACTTTATAGCGACCATAACTGACAGACACACAGACAGACAGACAGATAGGTAGACAGGTAAACACAAAGACAGACACACACACAGACACACAAAGACAGACACAGGTAAGCCCACACACACACACACACACACAAAGACAGACACAGGTAAGCCCACATACACACAGACACACACTAAACAACTCTGTATATGCTGATTCTATTAACAATCTTCCATTCCGCCTCAGAAGACAATGAACAAGTGTTAATTTAGAGACTACCTCGGCACTTAACCTAACCTACCCCTAATCCAACCTAACCTAACCTAACCTACCCCTAATCCAACCTAACCTAACCTAATAACCAAACCTAACTTAACCTAATCTCAGAGCTGTATAGAAGAGAAAGCTCCTTTTATTATTACTGTTATCAATACTAAACTTAGGATCATTACTTTCTAGGAATGTTCGCTCCAGGATTCCTAGAATTTGGAATGAGCACCTTTACCTGTGTGTGTGTGTGTGTGTGTGTGTGTGTGTGTGTGTGTGTGTGTGTGTGTGTGTGTGTGTGTGTGTGCTTGGTGTCCGTATTTTCTCTCACTTTCTATCTATCTCTCTTTATCACATTTTCTCCCTCTCTCTCTTATTTTCTCTCTATCTTTATCACACTCTCCCTCTCTCCTTTTCTCTCACTTTCTTGGAAGGATCTCTCTCTTTTTCACACACACACACACACACACACACACACACACACACACACACACACACTGGAGGGGATGAAAGTATCGACAGAAACATTGGGTCCAGTAAGTATGTCGTCAATTACTGTTTTTTGAGGGGTACAGTGAGTCGTGGGGCGAGTGACAGACAGACAGACAGATTGACAGATAGGCATACAACAGACAGACAGACAGACATACAGAGTCATAAACATACTGACAGACATAAAAAAAAGGATTGAATTTACATGTAGAAATGTCATTACTATTACTACTACTATTACTACTACTACTACTATTACTTCCTCTACCACACATTATTGCACTACTATAAATGTATTCCTCTACCACATCACCACCACCAACAACCACCATTAAACTACCACACCAGACAGAGACGAAAATACCCACTAAATCCCACAGGCTAAGACGTTGGGCGAGTGGATGTAAAACAATAACATATAGGAAATGACCGCCACTACTCGGCCTGGGAGGATGGGATTCCGTGTCTGAACCTGTTTTGTGGTGTCCGATCCCCCTTCCCTCTCCCCGACACCTTATGGCCGATGCTCTTGTGTTATTACGAAGGGGGGAGAGGGGGGAGGATTCGGTCCTTCTGAGTCCATTGATGATTTTTTTTTCAAGATGGCGTCGGGGAGAGGGAAAATCTAGGTACCTTATTTAATGTAATTTGTTGTATATTTTAATAAGTTGGTTGTGTTTGTTGATAATTTGTTGTTTTATGGAGTTTTTAAGTTAGTTGAAGATATTAGAGAAAAGAGATGATGGTAAATATAAACTAACATTGAAATAACGAAGAGAAAATAAGAAAAAGGAAAATAACGAAGGAAATGAAAGTGAAAATAAATAAATTGCAACATACAAACTGACGGAAATAAAACCAAGTTCATGAACATCATCTCAGAGGAGGAGGAGGAGGAGGAGGAGGGGTTGAAGGAGGTAAGGAGGAGAAGAAGTGGAGTGGGGGTGGAGAAGGATTGGTGGGGGAGTAGTGGGGGAGTGGAGGAGGCGGAGTGAGAAGTAGAGGGTAAAGGAAGCTCGACCCAGAAGAGGAAGGAAGGAAGGAAGGAAGGAATTGGGGGAGGAACGGAAGAGGAGGGGGGAGGAATGAGGGAAGAGGGGTAGGCAGGGAGGAACGGGAGACTGTCTTCCAATCATTGTTTACACTCATCAGCTGATTACGTGGTCTCTGTTTACACTCATCAGCTGATCACGTGGTCTCTGTTTACACTCATCAGCTGATCACGTGGTCTTTGTTTACACTCATCAGCTGATCACGTGGTCTTTGTTTACACTCATCAGCTGATCACGTGGTCTTTGTTTACACTCATCAGCTGATCACGTGGTCTTTGTTTACACTCATCAGCTGACTAAGTTTACCCAGTCTTTTTTTTTGTTTTCTTTGCCTCAATCTTAAGGAGGTTCTTGTTTATCTAGGACTGTTTACCTCATATCTTGGAGGTCCCTTTGTTTGTCCAGAGCTCCCTCCCCCCCCTCCAACACCCCACCCCCCTCTCCTATGGCTTTATATACAACCCCCCCCCCCCCCGTGTATTTGTATGGTTAAGTGAGAGGATGGAGGGGAAGGGGGGAGGGGGAAGAGGAGAGGGGAGAGAGAGATAGGGGGGGAGAGAGGGGGTGAGGGGAGGGAGAAAAGGTGAAGGGAAGGGAAGGGGGAGGATGGGGGGAAGGGGAGAGAGAGACAGGGGTGGGAAAGAGAGGAGGTAAGGGGAAGGGAGAAAAGGAAAGGGGAAGGGGGGGTAGGGGGAGGGGGAGGAGGAAGCAGGCACGAGACAGCCATATATGACCTAACCTACTCTAACCTAACCTAACCACCAAACCTAACCTAACCAAATATCACTCAATCCAACCTAGCTTAACCTTAACTGTACTTAATAAAATCTACCCATAACAAGGGCATGATATACTGTACCCAGGGCATGGCGTACCGAGGGCATAGTGTACCTGGGGCATAGTGTACCTGGGGCATAGTGTGGACCAGGTGTGCCTGTAATAACCTTTCAGGTGTGGTCAAGCAGAGAGAGAGAGAGAGAGAGAGAGAGAGAGAGAGAGAGAGAGAGAGAGAGAGAGAGAGAGAGAGAGAGAGAGAGAGAGAGAGAGACCCTCCCTCCTAGGTGAGTTATGTCGAGATATCAAAACACGAGATGAGAAAATTGTGTCGTAAGGAAAGAGCATAGCGTAGGAGGGGAAAGTGTGTCTTATGTGGGATGATGGCGCGCGCACACACACACACACACACACACACACACACACACACACACACACACACACACACACACATTATGTAAAAATATTCATAAAGACAGAGCTAAGAAACATCACAGTCACCTCTCTATGAATATCAAATGAGGCAGGAATTGAAAGTACGATCAGGAACGCTGTTAAAATATCCTCATAAACTGTGCTGACCTGCCAGACCACGTTAGACCTCGTTAGACTGAGACCAAAATAGCCCAGACCACGCCAGACCACGTTAGACTGAGACCAAAGTAGCTTAGAGCACGCCAGAGTAGTCTAGACCACGCCAGACTGAGACCAAAGTAGCCAAGATCTTATCGAAGTAGCCCAGACCGCGTCAGTGTAGCCTAAATCAAACCAGACCGGATACCAGATTGTCTTAAGTTAAAGTAAAAGTTTATTAGCAGTGTTTTATAGTGTGTGTGTGTGTGTGTGTGTGTGTGGGTGTGTGTGGTGTGTGTGTGTGTGTGTGTGTGTGTGTGTGTGTGTGTGTGTGTGTGTGTGTGGCTGTAAAGAGGTATATGTACGTAATGTCACATGTACGTTGCAGAGGACACACACACACACACAACAAGAGAGGAAAAAGAAAGGAAGAAGAAAGAAAGAGGAAAAAGAAAGGAAGGAAGAAAGAAAGAGGAAAAAGAAAGGAAGAAGAAAGAAAGAGGAAAAAGAAAGGAAGAAGAAAGAAAGAGGAAAAAGAAAGAGAGAAGAAGAGGAAAAAGAAAGAGAAAGAAAGAGGAAAAAGAAAGAGAGAAAGAAAGAGGAAAAAGTGAAAGAAACAAAATGAAAACAAAAATATGCAAAATAATCCACAGTTCAGAAAATAAAACACAGCCCCACAAACACACACAATTCTCTCCGCCGGGTGTTTGGTATTCTTCACACACACACACACACACACACACACACACACACACACACACACACACACACACCGGCCCAACTTACTTTCTCTACAGAAGGTAAAAGAATACAGAGAGTTGTATTATGTATATTTGAGAATATACACATGCACTCACGCCTGTGTATGAATTTGTGTGCGTAAATACCGTATATATGTGTGTGTGTGTGTGTGTGTGTGTGTAATACCTGCATGTATATATGTAAGTATAAACATTAAGCTTATCTAAATTGCTTCGCTGTTTATATAATGTTATTATTTTCCGTGTTATTGTATGTCCGTCTGTCTGTCTGTCTTTCTCTCTCTCTCTCTCTCTCTCTCTATCTCTTTTAACCTTACTCACTCCTCTTCTTTCTCTCAGCAGTTCTCTCCTTCATCCTCCCACCTTCCCTTCTTGCCCCCCCCCCCTCTCTCTCTCTCTCTCTGTCAGGTAAGTACATTAGCTTACCTGCCTCATGTCTGCCTCTGTTATGCTTCAGTACAAGAATAGACTCCGTGACCATCATAACAACGAGAGAGAGAGAGAGAGAGAGAGAGAGAGAGAGAGAGAGAGAGAGAGAGGAAAAAGAAAAGAGGGAGTAAAAGAAAAGTAACACACACACACACACACACACACACACACACACACACACACACACACACACACACACACAGGATGATAATAATCCTTTAAATGGAAACGGTGGAAAAAGGGGAATAAGAACGTGAGAGGAATTGGAAGCTATCTCTCTCTCTCTCTCTCTCTCTCTCTCTCTCTCTCTCTCTCTCTCTCTCTCTCTGCCAGTTTCATAATTTCTACCTCTTTTCCAACAAGTACCTATCAATATCTACCACCACTTACAACTATCTACTAGCATCTACAGTAACACCATCTACCACCACCTACCCACCACCTACAAGCATCTACCAGCCTCTACCACCACCTACCCACCACCTACAAGCATCTACCACCATCTACCAGGGATTGTGGTAGGACAACTCATAACAGACAAGGTGAGAGGTTACCTGGCGAACCCTAGTACAGGTATTGATTCTCCCTCTTCTCTCCCTCTCCTCCTCTCCCTCCTACCCCTATTTAGCTCTCCCTCTCGTCTTCTTCTCGTCTCACTCTTCTTCCTCCTTCCCCCTACCACCTCTCCCTCCCTTCTCTTGTCTACCTCTTCCCACTCTCCCTCTCGTCTCACTCTTCTCTCCCTCTCGTCTCACTCTTCTCTCCCTCTCGTCTCACTCTTCCCCTCTCTCTTTACTTACTCACTCTATCTTATCTCTCATCATCCTTCTTGCTTCCCTTATATTCTCCTCCTCCATTCTCATCTTTCTCTCCTCACCATTCACTCTCTCCCTCTCTCTCCACCCCTCACTTCTCATCACCTTCCACTCTCAATTCTTACTCTTTCTTCTCCCTCTCACCTCTCACCACTGTCCCTTCTCCCTCTCCCTCCCTCTCACCTCCCACTCTCCCGGCCGCTCTCACTCGCCACTTGTGTCCACAACCAACATTATGCCTGAGGCCAACAGGGGTAATGATGCTAGCACCTGAAGGGGGGGGGGGGGGAAGGGGGTGGGGGGAGGGGGGGGAGGGAGGGGGAGGGATTGAGAGAGGGAGGGAGGTAGAGGGAAGAAAGAAGGAAGGAGGGAGAGAGGAAGTGTTTGTGCTTGTTTGTGTGTGTGTGTGTGTGGGAGTGTCTATGTAAGGGAGTGGAGAGGGAGGAAAGAATGGAGGGTACAAAGGTGAGATAGTATGGAGGATGAGAGGGAGGAGTGGTGTATGATAGAGAGGGGAGGGAGTGGGTGTCGCAAAGTGAAAGGGAGAGGGGAAATTGAGTGTTTGGAAGATGAAAGTGGGAGGGAGAGGGAATATCAGGATGAGAAAAAAGGCGAGAGAGAGAGAGAGAGAGAGAGAGAGAGAGAGAGAGAGAGAGAGAGAGAGAGAGAAATACCCCCACAAAAAAAAGGAAAAAAACATTAATCACCAAAGAAAATACCAACATAAAGTATAAACGAAAGGGAAAAATCAATGGAGAACAATAAACAAAAGTGCAACGAATGTGATGGATACAGATTCACAGTATTTATAAACAAACACATACCACCCAAAAAACTATAAAATATACTTAAAAATTAAAAAAATGTTATATATTACTGTATACAATGTCTCGAGTCTATAAGGAGAAAACAAACACACACACGTAGAGTCGAAAATCATAATGGATTGAGAAAAACAAATCTGGGAGGGAAAAAAACAAAAGCACATCGAGATGACGCACATCCAATCCGCTTCCGATCCTACTTGCAGCCTCAGCGTCTATAACACAAAGGCGGGTTTCTGTACCCAGTAAGAGCCGGACGGAAAGACATTAACGATATTTTCTTATAAACATTAACATTTACACAACCAACTTTTAAAATAAACTGAAGAAACAATTTATTAAAAAGGTAAATATTAAACCAACATTCCCAAAAGGACATCAAAGATCACATGAAAACGAGAAGATAAAAAAAAACATATGAGCATCAAAAAGTTATAAGAGAAAGAACATAAACAAAAAAACATATGAGCATCAAAAAGTTATAAGAGAAAGAACATAAACAAAAAAACATATGAGCATCAAAAAGTTATAAGAGAAAGAACATAAACAAAAAAACATATGAGCATCAAAAAGTTATAAGAGAAAGAACATAAACAAAATTACACCCACACTGGAGTAAACAAAAAGCAAAAAACAAATGAGCATCAAAATTTTATAAGAGAAAGAAAATATACAAAAAAATTACACCCACGCGGGAGTAAAAAC
>CAUDMG010001371.1:0-42416 GCA_958450375.1 Homarus gammarus | reverse complement strand
AGAAAACGGTAGAGTAAAGAATACCAAAGGAAATCAGAGTTTAGCCCTAGCCAGAAACGGAAGAAAAAGCATCGAAAACAGCTAAAGCGAATAGATACGATGGGGTCCGAGAGCTGCACCACTTGTATCCCCCTCGCCTTTTTTTTTTTTCCGGCTCCGTTCGTCCCTGGGGGAAGCATCAAAATGGCACTTTTCCAATTTGCCTTCAGACCCCTCCTCCATGTCCTCCATACCCACACCCCTCCTCCATACTCTCCATGCCCACACCCTCCTCCACGCCCTCCATACCAACAGATTCCTCCATGCCCTCCATACCCAACACCCCTCCTTTATGCACTCCATACCCACACCCCTCCTCCATGCCCTCCATACCCACACTCCTCCTCCATGCACTCCATACCCACACCCTTCCTCCATGCCCTCCATTCCCACACCCCTCCTCCATACTCTCCATACCCGCACCCTCCTCCACGCCCTCCATACCAACACACTCCTCCATGCCCTCCATACCCACACCCCTCCTCCATGCACTCCATACCCACACCCCTCCTCCATACTCTCCATGCCCACACCCTCCTCCACGCCCACCATACCAACACCCTCCTCCATGCCCTCCATACCCACACCCCTCCTCCATGCCCTCCATACCCACACCCCTCCTCCATACTCTCCATGCCCACACCCTCCTCCACGCCCTCCATACCAACACCCTCCTCCATGCCCTCCATACCCACACCCCTCCTCCATGCACTCCATACCCACACCCTCTTCCATGCCCTCCATACCCACACCCCTCCTCCATGAACTCCATACCCACACCCCTCCTCCATGCCCTCCATACCCACACCCCTCCTCCATACTCTCCATGCCCACACCCTCCTCCACGCCCTCCAAACCAACACCTTCCTCCATGCCCTCCAAACCCACACACCTCCTCCATGCACTCCATTCCCAAACCCCTCCTCCATGCTCACCATACCCACACCCCTCCTCCATACTCTCCATGCCCACACCCTCCTCCATGCCCTCCATACCCACACCCCTCCTCCACGCACTCCATACCCACACCGTCCTCCATGCCCTCCATACCAACATCCTCCTCCATGCACTCCATACCCACACCCCTCCTCCACGCCCTCCATACCAACACCCTCCTCCACGCCCTCCAAACCAACACCCTCCTCCACGCCCTCCATAACAACACCCTCCTCCATGCCCTCCATACCCACACCCCTCCTCCACGCCCTCCATACCAACACCCTCCTCCATGCCCTCCATAACATCACCCTCCTCCATGCACTCCATACCCACACCCTTCCTCCACGCCCTCCATACCAACACCCTCCTCCATGCCCTCCTTACCCACACCCCTCCTCCATGCCCTCCATACCCGCGCCCTCCCCCACGCCCTCTTTACCCACACCCCTACTCCATCCCTTCCATCCCAACACCCTCCTCCACGCCCTCCATACCCACACCCCTCCTCCATGCACTCCATACCCACACACCTCCTCCATGCCCACACCCTCCTCCATGCCCTCCATACCCACACCACTCCTCCATGCCCACACTCCCCCTCCATACCCACACCCTACTCCACGCCCTCCATACCCGCACCCCTCCTCCATACCAACACCCTCTTCCATACCCACACCCCTCCTCCATGCCCTGCATACCAACACCCCTCCTCCATGCCCTCCATACCAACACCCTCCTCCATGCCCTCCATACCCACACCCCTCTCCCATGCACTCCATACCCACACCGTCCTCCATGCCCTCCATACCCACAACCCTAGTCCATGGGCTCCATGCCCACACCCTCCTCCACGCTCTCCATACCCACACCCCTCCTCCATGCCCACACCCTCCTCCATGCCCTCCATACCCACACCCCTCCTCCATGAGCTCCATACCAACACCCTCCTCCACGCCCTCCATACCCACGCCCCTCCTCCATGCACTCCATGCACACCCTCCTCCATGCCCTCCATACCCACACCCCTCCTCCATGCCCTCCATACCAACACCCCTCCTCCATATCAGTACCCATCCTCTGCTCCCTCCATACCAACACCCGCTCCTCCACGCCCTCCATACCAACACCCCTCCTCCATACCAACACCCCCTCCTCCATACCAACGCCCCTCCTCCATACCAACACCCCTCCTCCACGCCCTCCATACCAACACCCCTCCTCCATACCAACACCCCTCCTCCACGCCCTCCATACCAACACCCTCCTCCACGCCCTCCGTACCAACACCCCTCCTCCATACCAGCACCCCTCCTCCTCGCCCTCCATACCAACACCCCTCCTCCATGCCTCCATACCATCACCCTCCTCCATATAGCACCCTTCCTCCACGGTCTCCATACCAACACCCCTCCTCCATACCAGCACCCTCCTCCACGCCCTCCATACCAACACCCTTCCTCCATACCAGCACCCTTCCTCCACGCCCTCCATACCAACACCCCTCCTCCATACCAGCACCCCTCTTCCACGCCCTCCATACCAGCACCCCTCTTCCACGCCCTCCATACCATAATCCCTCCTCCATTCCAACACCCCTCCTCCATGCCCTCCATACCAACACCCTCCTCCATGCCCTCCATACCAACACCCCTCCTCCATACCACACCCTCCTCCAAGCCCTCCATACCAACACCCCTCCTCCATACCAGCACCCTCCTCATGCCCTCCATACCCACACCCCTCCTCCATACCAACACCCCTCCTCCACGCCCTCCATACCACACCCCTCCTCCACGCCCTCCATACCAGCACCCCTCCTCCACGCCCTCCATACCAACACCCCTCCTCCACGCCCTCCATACCAACACCCCTCCTCCATGCCCTCCATACCAACACCCCTCCTCCATACCAGCACCCTCCTCCACGCCCTCCATACCAGCACCCACCTCCATACCAGCACTCCTCCTCCACGCCCTCCATACCAACGCCCCTCCTTTTACCAGCACCCCTCCTCCACGCCCTCCATACCAACACCCCTCCTCCACGCCCTCCATACCAACACCCTCCTCCACGCCCTCCATACCAACACCCCTCCTCCACGCCCTCCATACCAACACCCCCTCCACGCCCTCCATACCAACACCCCTCCTCCACGCCCTCCATACCAACACCCTCCTCCACGCCCTCCATACCAACACCCCTCCTCCACGCCCTCCATACCAACACCCTCCTCCACGCCCTCCATACCAACACCCCTCCTCCACGCCCTCCATACCAACACCCTCCTCCACGCCCTCCATACCAACGCCTCTCCTCCACGCCCTCCATACCAACAGCCCTCCTCCACGCCCTCCATACCCACACCCCTCCTCCACGCCCTCCATACCAACACCCCTCCTCCATGCACTCCATACCAACACCCTCCTCCACGACCTCCATACCCACACCCCTCCTCCATGCACTCCATACCAACACCCCTCCTCCATGCACTCCATACCCACACCCCTCCTCCATGCCCTCCATACCCACACCCTCCTCCATGCCCTCCTTCCCACACCCCTCCTCCATGCCCTCCATACCCACACCCCTCCTCCATGCACTCCATACCAACACCCTCTCCACGCCCTCCATACCCACACCCCTCCTCCATGCACTCCATGCCCACACCCTCCTCCACTTCCTCCATACCCACACCCTCCTCCATGCCCTCCATACCCACACCCCTCCTCCATGGGCTCCATGCCCACACCCTCCTCCACGCCCTCCATACCCACACCCCTCCTCCATGCACTCCATGCCCACACCCTCCTCCATGCCCTCCATACCAACACCCCTCCTCCCTATCAGCACCCATCCTCTGCTCCCTCCATACCAACACCCTCCTCCACGCCCTCCATACCAACACCCCCTCCACGCCCTCCATACCAACACCCCTCCTCCACGCCCTCCATGCCAACACCCTCCTCCACGCCCTCCATACCAACACCCCACCTCCACGCCCCATACCAACACCCCTCCTCCACGCCCTCCATACCAACACCCCTCCTCCACGCCCTCCATGCCAACACCCCTCCTCCACGCCCTCCATACCAACATCCCTCCTCCACGCGCTCCATACCAACGCCTCTCCTCCACGCCCTCCATACCAACAGCCCTCCTCCACGCCCTCCATACCAACACCCCTCCTCCACGCCCTCCATACCAACACCCCTCCTCCATGCACTCCATACCAACACCCTCCTCCACGACCTCCATACCCACACCCCTCCTCCATGCACTCCATACCAACACCCTCTATGCACTCCATACCAACACCCTCCTCCATGCACTCCATACCCACACCCCTCCTCCATGCCCTCCATACCCACACCCCTCCTCCATGACCTCCATTCCCACACCCCTCCTCCATGCCCTCCATACCAACACCCTCCTCCACGACCTCCATACCCACACCCTCCTCCATGCACTCCATACCAACACCCTCTATGCACTCCATACCAACACCCCTCCTCCATGCACTCCATACCCACACCCCTCCTCCATGCCCTCCATACCCACACCCCTCCTCCATGCCCTCCATTCCCACACCCCTCCTCCATGCCCTCCATACCCACACCCCTCCTCCATGCCCTCCATACCCACACCCCTCCTCCATGCACTCCATACCAACACCCTCTTCCACGCCCTCCATACCCACACCCCTCCTCCATGCACTCCATGCCCACACCCTCCTCCACGCCCTCCATACCCACACCCTCCTCCA
Source organism: Homarus gammarus (assembly GCA_958450375.1). Lineage (NCBI taxonomy): Eukaryota > Metazoa > Arthropoda > Malacostraca > Decapoda > Nephropidae > Homarus > Homarus gammarus. The sequence continues at coordinate 37,675 of CAUDMG010001371.1, read as the reverse complement.
TGCCCTCCATACCCACACCCCTAGTCCATGGGCTCCATGCCCACACCCTCCTCCACGCCCTCCATACCCACACCCCTCCTCCATGCACCCCATGCCCACACCCTCCTCCATGCCCTCCATACCAACACCCCTCCTCCATATCAGCACCCATCCTCTGCTCCCTCCATACCAACACCCGCTCCTCCACGCCCTCCATACCAGCACCCCTCCTCCATACCAACACCCCTCCTCCATACCAACGCCCCTCCTCCATACCAACGCCCCTGTCTTCAAGAAGGGCGATCGTCATTCCACGAAGAACTATATACCAGTGAGCCTGACCAGCATAATATGTAAATTACAGAAGCTATAATTTAACAACTTTTTGAAGCAATAGTTTAACAATATACCTTAATTATCAGTAATTTATATTTTACGTATTCTCAACTTGTTTTGTAACCAATGAATTTTTCTTCTGGATCAACCCTTTGTAATTGTTTTATTTTTTTCAAATGTTGTACATGTTAAAAATTATTTTCAAGGCAATGTAACTTCAAGGGGATATGTGATGTTTGTGGCAACTTGGGGTTGTGTTACGCTCTTAAGAGCTCTTTGTCTCTGAGGAGGTTGATTGATGCTCTCATAAGGTCTACATGATGCTTCCTGGGGTACTCATAACTTGCTAGTTGTGTACAGCTAGTAAGGGCTATGTGAAGACATCAAAGGCTGTCTGTCACTGCTAGGGTCTGTGAGGCTGCCAATGGCTGGGTGCTGAGGCTTGTCTGAGCCCCCTACTATAGAGATAGGCGAGACACGTCGACCAAGGTACACTGGTAGCCTTGCATGATCCAGGTTGGGTTATCCTTATGGGACCCCGTGTACACAGGTAGTAGTACCAAAAGGGCAAGCTAACGTAACACCCTCTGCTGTCAATCCTTACAATAAATTTTGCATTTATTTGTGTAGTAATTTAGTGTGTCGTGTCAATAAAAATATACATATTTTTAGTTGTTTATATTAACCCGAAGAAACAAGTTGAAAACAAAAAGGGTTGCTAAGGTAAAAATGAAGAGAGCCAATTTTGCTACGTTCCCGAAGAGTAGAAAATCTACTTACGATCTCATGAGAATTAGAAAGATCGTAAGTTCGGATTCTCAAAAGATCGTAAGTATCTACATTTCGGGAAAGTAAATTATCGAATTTTTGGGGAACTAAATTATCGACTTTTGGGGAAATATTACCTAATTTTCTGAAGTAGATTATCATAGAAAACGGGAAATTTGTATCACAGAAAATGGGAAATATCTACTTTCCGGGAAAGTTGGTTATCTACTTTCCCGAAAAGTAGATAGATTTTCTACTTTTCGGGAAAGTAGATTATCGACTTTTCGGGGAAGTAGATTTTCGAATTTTGGGGGAAATATTACCTAATTTTGCGAAGTAGATTATCATAGAAAACGGGAAATTTGTATCATAAAAAATGGGAAATATCTACTTTCCGGGAAAGTTGGTTATCTACTTTCCCGAAAAGTAGATAGATTTTCTACTTTTCGGGAAAGTAGATTATCGACTTTTCGGGGAAGTAGATTTTCGAATTTTGGGGGAAATATTACCTAATTTTGCGAAGTAGATTATCATAGAAAACGGGAAATTTGTATCATAAAAAATGGGAAATATCTACTTTCCGGGAAAGTTGGTTATCTACTTTCCCGAAAAGTAGATAGATTTTCTACTTTTCGGGAAAGTAGATTATCGACTTTTGGGGAAGTAGATTTTCGAATTTTGGGGGAAATATTACCTAATTTTGCGAAGTAGATTATCATAGAAAACGGGAAATTTGTATCATAAAAAATGGGAAATATCTACTTTCCGGGAAAGTTGGTTATCTACTTTCCCGAAAAGTAGATAGATTTTCTACTTTTCGGGAAAGTAGATTATCGACTTTTCGGGGAAGTAGATTTTCGAATTTTGGGGGAAATATTACCTAATTTTGCGAAGTAGATTATCATAGAAAACGGGAAATTTGTATCATAAAAAATGGGAAATATCTACTTTCCGGGAAAGTTGGTTATCTACTTTCCCGAAAAGTAGATAGATTTTCTACTTTTCGGGAAAGTAGATTATCGACTTTTCGGGGAAGTAGATTTTCGAATTTTGGGGGAAATATTACCTAATTTTGCGAAGTAGATTATCATAGAAAACGGGAAATTTGTATCATAAAAAATGGGAAATATCTACTTTCCGGGAAAGTTGGTTATCTACTTTCCCGAAAAGTAGATAGATTTTCTACTTTTCGGGAAAGTAGATTATCGACTTTTGGGGGAAGTAGATTTTCGAATTTTGGGGGAAATATTACCTAATTTTGCGAAGTAGATTATCATAGAAAACGGGAAATTTGTATCATAAAAAATGGGAAATATCTACTTTCCGGGAAAGTTGGTTATCTACTTTCCCGAAAAGTAGATAGATTTTCTACTTTTCGGGAAAGTAGATTATCGACTTTTCGGGGAAGTAGATTTTCGAATTTTGGGGGAAATATTACCTAATTTTGCGAAGTAGATTATCATAGAAAACGGGAAATTTGTATCATAAAAAATGGGAAATATCTACTTTCCGGGAAAGTTGGTTATCTACTTTCCCGAAAAGTAGATAGATTTTCTACTTTTCGGGAAAGTAGATTATCGACTTTTCGGGGAAGTAGATTTTCGAATTTTGGGGGAAATATTACCTAATTTTGCGAAGTAGATTATCATAGAAAACGGGAAATTTGTATCATAAAAAATGGGAAATATCTACTTTCCGGGAAAGTTGGTTATCTACTTTCCCGAAAAGTAGATAGATTTTCTACTTTTCGGGAAAGTAGATTATCGACTTTTGGGGGAAGTAGATTTTCGAATTTTGGGGGAAATATTACCTAATTTTGCGAAGTAGATTATCATAGAAAACGGGAAATTTGTATCATAAAAAATGGGAAATATCTACTTTCCGGGAAAGTTGGTTATCTACTTTCCCGAAAAGTAGATAGATTTTCTACTTTTCGGGAAAGTAAATAACCAACTTTCCGGGAAAGTAGATATTTCCCATTTTTGATGATACAAATTTCCCGTTTTCTATGATAATCTACTTCGCAAAATTAGGTAATATTTCCCCAAAAATTCGAAAATCTACTTCCCCGAAAAGTCGATAATCTACTTTCCCGAAAAGTAGAAAATCTATCTACTTTTCGGGAAAGTAGATAACCAACTTTCCGGAAAGTAGATATTTCCCATTTTTGATGATACAAATTTCCCGTTTTCTATGATAATCTACTTCGCAAAATTAGGTAATATTTCCCCCAAAATTCGAAAATCTACTTCCCCGAAAAGTCGATAATCTACTTTCCCGAAAAGTAGAAAATCTATCTACTTTTCGGGAAAGTAGATAACCAACTTTCCCGGAAAGTAGATATTTCCCATTTTTTATGATACAAATTTCCCGTTTTCTATGATAATCTACTTCGCAAAATGAGGTAATATTTCCCCAAAATTCGAAAATCTACTTCCCCGAAAAGTCGATAATCTACTTTCCCGAAAAGTAGAAAATCTATCTACTTTTCGGGAAAGTAGATAACCAACTTTCCCGGAAAGTAGATATTTCCCATTTTTTATGATACAAATTTCCCGTTTTCTATGATAATCTACTTCGCAAAATAGGTAATATTTCCCCCAAAATTCGAAAATCTACTTCCCCGAAAAGTCGATAATCTACTTTCCCGAAAAGTAGAAAATCTATCTACTTTTCGGGAAAGTAGATAACCAACTTTCCCGGAAAGTAGATATTTCCCATTTTTTATGATACAAATTTCCCGTTTTCTATGATAATCTACTTCGCAAAATTAGGTAATATTTCCCCCAAAATTCGAAAATCTACTTCCCCGAAAAGTCGATAATCTACTTTCCCGAAAAGTAGAAAATCTATCTACTTTTCGGGAAAGTAGATAACCAACTTTCCCGGAAAGTAGATATTTCCCATTTTTTATGATACAAATTTCCCGTTTTCTATGATAATCTACTTCGCAAACTTAGGTAATATTTCCCCCAAAATTCGAAAATCTACTTCCCCGAAAAGTCGATAATCTACTTTCCCGAAAAGTAGAAAATCTATCTACTTTTCGGGAAAGTAGATAACCAACTTTCCCGGAAAGTAGATATTTCCCATTTTTTATGATACAAATTTCCCGTTTTCTATGATAATCTACTTCGCAAAATTAGGTAATATTTCCCCCAAAATTCGAAAATCTACTTCCCCGAAAAGTCGATAATCTACTTTCCCGAAAAGTAGAAAATCTATCTACTTTTCGGGAAAGTAGATAACCAACTTTCCCGGAAAGTAGATATTTCCCATTTTTTATGATACAAATTTCCCGTTTTCTATGATAATCTACTTCGCAAAATTAGGTAATATTTCCCCCAAAATTCGAAAATCTACTTCCCCGAAAAGTCGATAATCTACTTTCCCGAAAAGTAGAAAATCTATCTACTTTTCGGGAAAGTAGATAACCAACTTTCCCGGAAAGTAGATATTTCCCATTTTTTATGATACAAATTTCCCGTTTTCTATGATAATCTACTTCGCAAAATTAGGTAATATTTCCCCCAAAATTCGAAAATCTACTTCCCCGAAAAGTCGATAATCTACTTTCCCGAAAAGTAGAAAATCTATCTACTTTTCGGGAAAGTAGATAACCAACTTTCCCGGAAAGTAGATATTTCCCATTTTTTATGATACAAATTTCCCGTTTTCTATGATAATCTACTTCGCAAAATTAGGTAATATTTCCCCCAAAATTCGAAAATCTACTTCCCCCAAAAGTCGATAATCTACTTTCCCGAAAAGTAGAAAATCTATCTACTTTTCGGGAAAGTAGATAACCAACTTTCCCGGAAAGTAGATATTTCCCATTTTTTATGATACAAATTTCCCGTTTTCTATGATAATCTACTTCGCAAAATTAGGTAATATTTCCCCCAAAATTCGAAAATCTACTTCCCCGAAAAGTCGATAATCTACTTTCCCGAAAAGTAGAAAATCTATCTACTTTTCGGGAAAGTAGATAACCAACTTTCCCGGAAAGTAGATATTTCCCATTTTTTATGATACAAATTTCCCGTTTTCTATGATAATCTACTTCGCAAAATTAGGTAATATTTCCCCCAAAATTCGAAAATCTACTTCCCCGAAAAGTCGATAATCTACTTTCCCGAAAAGTAGAAAATCTATCTACTTTTCGGGAAAGTAGATAACCAACTTTCCCGGAAAGTAGATATTTCCCATTTTTTATGATACAAATTTCCCGTTTTCTATGATAATCTACTTCGCAAAATTAGGTAATATTTCCCCCAAAATTCGAAAATCTACTTCCCCCAAAAGTCGATAATCTACTTTCCCGAAAAGTAGAAAATCTATCTACTTTTCGGGAAAGTAGATAACCAACTTTCCCGGAAAGTAGATATTTCCCATTTTTTATGATACAAATTTCCCGTTTTCTATGATAATCTACTTCGCAAAATTAGGTAATATTTCCCCCAAAATTCGAAAATCTACTTCCCCGAAAAGTCGATAATCTACTTTCCCGAAAAGTAGAAAATCTATCTACTTTTCGGGAAAGTAGATAACCAACTTTCCCGGAAAGTAGATATTTCCCATTTTTTATGATACAAATTTCCCGTTTTCTATGATAATCTACTTCGCAAAATTAGGTAATATTTCCCCCAAAATTCGAAAATCTACTTCCCCGAAAAGTCGATAATCTACTTTCCCGAAAAGTAGAAAATCTATCTACTTTTCGGGAAAGTAGATAACCAACTTTCCCGGAAAGTAGATATTTCCCATTTTTTATGATACAAATTTCCCGTTTTCTATGATAATCTACTTCGCAAAATTAGGTAATATTTCCCCCAAAATTCGAAAATCTACTTCCCCCAAAAGTCGATAATCTACTTTCCCGAAAAGTAGAAAATCTATCTACTTTTCGGGAAAGTAGATAACCAACTTTCCCGGAAAGTAGATATTTCCCATTTTTTATGATACAAATTTCCCGTTTTCTATGATAATCTACTTCGCAAAATTAGGTAATATTTCCCCCAAAATTCGAAAATCTACTTCCCCGAAAAGTCGATAATCTACTTTCCCGAAAAGTAGAAAATCTATCTACTTTTCGGGAAAGTAGATAACCAACTTTCCCGGAAAGTAGATATTTCCCATTTTTTATGATACAAATTTCCCGTTTTCTATGATAATCTACTTCGCAAAATTAGGTAATATTTCCCCCAAAATTCGAAAATCTACTTCCCCGAAAAGTCGATAATCTACTTTCCCGAAAAGTAGAAAATCTATCTACTTTTCGGGAAAGTAGATAACCAACTTTCCCGGAAAGTAGATATTTCCCATTTTCTGTGATACAAATTTCCCGTTTTCTATGATAATCTACTTCAGAAAATTAGGTAATATTTCCCCAAAAGTCGATAATTTAGTTCCCCAAAAATTCGATAATTTACTTTCCCGAAATGTAGATACTTACGATCTTTTGAGAATCCGAACTTACGATCTTTCTAATTCTCATGAGATCGTAAGTAGATTTTCTACTCTTCGGGAACGTAGCAAAATTGGCTCTCTTCATTTTTACCTTAGCAACCCTTTTTGTTTTCAACTTGTTTCTTCGGGTTAATATAAACAACTAAAAATATGTATATTTTTATTGACACGACACACTAAATTACTACACAAATAAATGCAAAATTTATTGTAAGGATTGACAGCAGAGGGTGTTACGTTAGCTTGCCCTTTTGGTACTACTACCTGTGTACACGGGGTCCCATAAGGATAACCCAACCTGGATCATGCAAGGCTACCAGTGTACCTTGGTCGACGTGTCTCGCCTATCTCTATAGTAGGGGGCTCAGACAAGCCTCAGCACCCAGCCATTGGCAGCCTCACAGACCCTAGCAGTGACAGACAGCCTTTGATGTCTTCACATAGCCCTTACTAGCTGTACACAACTAGCAAGTTATGAGTACCCCAGGAAGCATCATGTAGACCTTATGAGAGCATCAATCAACCTCCTCAGAGACAAAGAGCTCTTAAGAGCGTAACACAACCCCAAGTTGCCACAAACATCACATATCCCCTTGAAGTTACATTGCCTTGAAAATAATTTTTAACATGTACAACATTTGAAAAAAATAAAACAATTACAAAGGGTTGATCCAGAAGAAAAATTCATTGGTTACAAAACAAGTTGAGAATACGTAAAATATAAATTACTGATAATTAAGGTATATTGTTAAACTATTGCTTCAAAAAGTTGTTAAATTATAGCTTCTGTAATTTACATATTATGCTGGTCAGGCTCACTGGTATATAGTTCTTCGTGGAATGACGATCGCCCTTCTTGAAGACAGGGGCGTTGGTATGGAGGAGGGGCGTTGGTATGGAGGAGGGGTGTTGGTATGGAGGAGGGGTGCTGGTATGGAGGGCGTGGAGGAGCGGGTGTTGGTATGGAGGGAGCAGAGGATGGGTGCTGATATGGAGGAGGGGTGTTGGTATGGAGGGCATGGAGGAGGGTGTGGGCATGGGGTGCATGGAGGAGGGGTGTGGGTATGGAGGGCGTGGAGGAGGGTGTGGGCATGGAGCCCATGGACTAGGGGTGAGGGCATGGAGGAGGGTGTGGGTATGGAGGGCGTGGAGGAGGGTGTGGGCATGGAGTGCATGGAGGAGGGGTGTGGGTATGGAGGGCGTGGAAGAGGGTGTTGGTATGGAGTGCATGGAGGAGGGGTGTGGGTATGGAGGGCATGGAGGAGGGGTGTGGGTATGGAGGGCATGGAGGAGGGGTGTGGGAATGGAGGGCATGGAGGAGGGGTGTGGGTATGGAGGGCATGGAGGAGGGGTGTGGGTATGGAGTGCATGGAGGAGGGGTGTTGGTATGGAGTGCATAGAGGGTGTTGGTATGGAGTGCATGGAGGAGGGGTGTGGGTATGGAGGTCGTGGAGGAGGGTGTTGGTATGGAGGGCATGGAGGAGGGGTGTGGGAATGGAGGTCATGGAGGAGGGGTGTGGGTATGGAGGGCATGGAGGAGGGGTGTGGGTATGGAGTGCATGGAGGAGGGGTGTTGGTATGGAGTGCATAGAGGGTGTTGGTATGGAGTGCATGGAGGAGGGGTGTGGGTATGGAGGTCGTGGAGGAGGGTGTTGGTATGGAGTGCATGGAGGAGGGGTGTTGGTATGGAGGGCGTGGAGGAGGGGTGTTGGTATGGAGGGCGTGGAGGAGGGCTGTTGGTATGGAGGGCGTGGAGGAGAGGCGTTGGTATGGAGCGCGTGGAGGAGGGATGTTGGTATGGAGGGCGTGGAGGAGGGGTGTTGGCATGGAGGGCGTGGAGGAGGGGTGTTGGTATGGAGGGCGTGGAGGAGGGGTGTTGGTATGGGGCGTGGAGGTGGGGTGTTGGTATGGAGGGCGTGGAGGAGGGGTGTTGGCATGGAGGGCGGGGAGGAGGGGTGTTGGTATGGAGGGCGTGGAGGGGGGTGTTGGTATGGAGGGCGTGGAGGAGGGGTGTTGGTATGGAGGGAGCAGAGGATGGGTGCTGATATGGAGGAGGGGTGTTGGTATGGAGGGCATGGAGGAGGGTGTGGGCATGGAGTGCATGGAGGAGGGGTGTGGGTATGGAGGGCGTGGAGGAGGGTGTGGGCATGGAGCCCATGGACTAGGGGTGTGGGTATGGAGGGCATGGAGGAGGGTGTGGGTATGGAGGAAGTGGAGGAGGGTGTGGGCATGGAGTGCATGGAGGAGGGGTGTGGGTATGGAGGGCGTGGAAGAGGGTGTTGGTATGGAGTGCATGGAGGAGGGGTGTGGGTATGGAGGGCATGGAGGAGGGGTGTGGGAATGAAGGGCATGGAGGAGGGGTGTGGGTATGGAGGGCATGGAGGAGGGGTGTGGGTATGGAGTGCATGGAGGAGGGGTGTTGGTATGGAGTGCATGGAGGAGGGGTGTGGGTATGGAGGTCGTGGAGGAGGGTGTTGGTATGGAGTGCATGGAGGAGGGGTGTTGGTATGGAGGGCGTGGAGGAGGGGTGTTGGTATGGAGGGCGTGGAGGAGGGCTGTTGGTATGGAGGGCGTGGAGGAGAGGCGTTGGTATGGAGGGCGTGGAGGAGGGATGTTGGTATGGAGGGCGTGGAGGAGGGGTGTTGGTATGGAGGGCGTGGAGGAGGGGTGTTGGTATGGAGGGCGTGGAGGAGGGGTGTTGGTATGGAGGGCGTGGAGGAGGGGTGTTGGCATGGAGGGCGTGGAGGAGGGGTGTTGGTATGGAGGGCGTGGAGGGGGGTGTTGGTATGGAGGGCGTGGAGGAGGGGTGTTGGTATGGAGGGCGTGGAGGAAGGGTGTTGGTGTGGAGGGCGTGGAGGAGGGGTGTTGGTATGGAGGGCGTGGAGGAGGGGTGCTGGTAAAAGGAGGGGCGTTGGTATGGAGGGCGTGGAGGAGGAGTGCTGGTATGGAGGTGGGGTGCTGGTATGGAGGGCGTGGAGGAGGGGTGCTGGTATGGAGGAGGGGTGTTGGTATGGAGGGCATGGAGGAGGGGTGTTGGTATGGAGGGCGTGGAGGAGGGGTGTTGGCATGGAGGGCGTGGAGGAGGGGTGCTGGTATGGAGGGCGTGGAGGAGGGATGTTGGTATGGAGGGCGTGGAGGAGGGGTGTTGGTATGGAGGAGGGGTGTTAGTATGGAGGGCATGAAGGAGGGGTGCTGGTATGGAGGAGGGGTGTTGGTATGGAGGGCATGGAGGAGGGGTGCTGGTATGGAGGAGGGGTGTTGGTATGGAGGGCATGGAGGAGGGGTGTTGGTATGGAGGGCATGGAGGAGGGGTGTTGGTATGGAGGGCATGGAGGAGGGGTGTTGGAATGGAGGAGGGATTATGGTATGGAGGGCGTGGAAGAGGGGTGCTGGTATGGAGGGCGTGGAAGAGGGGTGCTGGTATGGAGGAGGGGTGTTGGTATGGAGGGCGTGGAGGAAGGGTGCTGGTATGGAGGAAGGGTGTTGGTATGGAGGGCGTGGAGGAGGGGTGCTGGTATGGAGGAGGGGTGTTGGTATGGAGGGCGTGGAGGAAGGGTGCTAATATGGAGGAGGGGTGATGGTATGGAAGGCATGGAGGAGGGGTGTTGGTATGGAGGGCGAGGAGGAGGGGTGCTGGTATGGAGGAGGGGTGTTGGTACGGAGGGCGTGGAGGAGGGGTGTTGGTATGGAGGGCGTGGAGGAGGGGTGTTGGTATGGAGGAGGGGTGTTGGTAAGGAGGGCGTGGAGGAGGGGTGTTGGTATGGAGGGCGTGGAGGAGGGTGTTGGTATGGAGGGCTTGGAGGAGGGGTGTTGGTATGGAGGAGGGGTGTTGGTACGGAGGGCGTGGAGGAGGGGTGCTGGAATGGAGTGCGTGGAGGAGAGGTGCTGGTATGGAGGAGGGGTGTTGGTATGGAGGGCGTGGAGGAAGGGTGTTGGTATGGAGGGCGTGGAGGAGGGTGTTGGTATGGAGGGCGTGGAGGGGTGTTGGTATGGAGGAGGGGTGTTGGTACGGAGGGCGTGGAGGAAGGGTGCTGGAATGGAGTGCGTGGAGGAGAGGTGCTGGTATGGAGGAGGGGTGTTGGTATAGAGGGCGTGGAGGAGGGATGTTGGTATGGAGGAGAGGTGTTGGTATGGAGGAGGGGTGTTGGTATGGAGGGCGTGGAGGAGGGGTGTTGGTATGGAGGGCGTGGAGGTGAGGTGCTGGTATGGAGGACAGGTGCTGGTATGGAGGAGGGGTGTTGGTATGGAGGGCGTGGAGGAAGGGTGCTGGAATGGAGGGCGTGGAGGAGGGGTGTTGGTATGGAGGGCGTGGAGGAGGGGTGTTGGTATGGAGGGCGTGGAGGAGGGGTGCTGGTATGGACGTGGGGTGTTGGTATGGAGGGCGTGGACGAGGGGTGTTGGTATGGAGGGCATGAAGGAGGGGTGTTGGAATGGAGGACGGGTGCTGGTATGGAGGAGGGGTGTTGGTATGGAGGGCGTGGAGGAGGGGTGCTGGTATGGAGGAGGGGTGTTGATATGGAGGGCGTGGAGGAGGGGCGCTGGTATGGAGGAGGGGAGTTGGTATGGAGGGCGTGGAGGAGGGGTGTTGGTATGGAGGGCATGGAGGAGGGGTGTTGGAATGGAGGAGGGGTGCTGGTATGGAGGAGGGGTGTTGGTATGGAGGGCGTGGAGGAGGGGTGATGGTATGGACGTGGGGTGTTGGTATGGAGGACGTGGATGAGGGGTGTTGTTATGGAGGGAGTGGAGGAGGGGTGCTGATGTGGAGGAGGGGTGTTGGTATGGAGGGCATGGAGGAGGGGTGCTGGTATGGAGGGCGTGGAGGAGGGATGCTGGTATGGAGGAGGGGTGTTGGTATGGAAAGCGTGGAGGAGATGTGCTGGTATGGAGGAGGGGTGTTGGTATGGAGTGCATGGAGGAGCGGTGTTGGAATGGAGGACGGGTGCTGGTATGGAGGAGGGGTATTGGTATGGAGGGCGTGGAGGAGGGGTGCTGGAATGGAGGGCGTGGAGGAGGGGTGTTGGTATGGAGGGCGTGGAGGAGAGGTGTTGGTATGGAGGGCGTAGAGGAAGGGTGCTGGTATGGAGGAGGGGTGTTGGTATGGAGGGCGTGGAGGAGGGGTGCTGGTATGGAGGGCATGGAGGAGGGGTGCTGGTATGGAGGAGGGGTGTTGGTATGGAGGGCGTGGAGGAGGGGTGCTGGTATGGAGGAGGGGTGCTGGTATGGAGGAGGGGTGTTGGTATGGAGGGCGTGGAGGAGGGGTGGTGGTATGGAGGAGGGGTGTTGGTATGGAGTGGGTGGAGGAGGGGTGTTGGTATGGAGGGCATGGAGGAGGGGTGCTGGTATGGAGGGCGTAGAGGAGGGATGTTGGTATGGAGGGCGTGGAGGAGGGGTGCTAGTACGGAGGAGGGGTGTTGGTATGGAGGGCGTGGAGGAGGGGTGCTGGTATGAAGGTGGGGTGCTGGTATGGAGGTGGGGTGTTGGTATGGAGGGCGTGGAGGAGGGGTGCTGGTATGGAGGAGGGGTGTTTGTATGGAGGGCGTGGAGGAGGGGTGTTGGTATGGAGGAGGGGTGTTTTTATAGAGGGCGTGGAGGAGGGGTGTTGGTATGGAGGGGGGGTATTGGTATGGAGGGCGTGGAGGAGGGTGTTGGTATGGAGGAGGGGTGTTTTTATGGAGGGCGTGGAGGAGGGGTGTTGGTATGGAGGGCGTGGAGGAGGGTGTTGGTATGGAGGGCGTGGAGGAGGGGTGTTGGTATGGAGGAGGGGTGTTGGTATAGAGGGCGTGGAGGAGGGGTATTGGTATGGAGGGCGTGGAGGAGGGTGTTGGTATGGAGGGTGTGGATGAGGGGTGTTGGTATGGAGGGCGTGGAAGAGGGGTGCTGGTATGGAGGGGGGGTGCTGGTATGGAGGGGGGTGCTGGTATGGAGGGCGTGGAGAAGGGGTGCTGGTATGGAGGAGGGGTGTTGGTATGGAGGGCGTGGAGGAGGGGTGCTGGTATGGAGGAGGGGTGCTGGTATGGAGGAGGGGAGTTGGTATGGAGGGCGTGGAGGAGGGGTGTTGGTATGGAGGGCGTGGAGGAGGGGTGCTGGTATGGAGGGCGTGGAAGAGGGTGTTGGTATGGAGGGCGTGGAGGTGGGTGTTGGTATGGAGGGCGTGGAGGAGGGGTGCTGGTATGGAGGGCGAGGAGGAGAGGTGCTGGTATGGAGGAGGGGTGTTGGTATGGAGGGCGTGGAGGAGAGGTGCTGGTAAGGAGGAGGGGTGTTGGTATGGAGGGCGTGGAGGAGGGGTGTTGGTATGGAGGGCGTGGAGGAGGGTGTTGGTATGGAGGGCGTGGAGGGGTGTTGGTATGGAGGGCGTGGAGGGGTGTTGGTATAGAGGAGGGGTGTTGGTACGGAGGGCGTGGAGGAGGGGTGCTGGAATGGAGTGCGTGGAGGTGAGGTGCTGGTATGGAGGAGGGGTGTTGGTATAGAGGGCGTGGAGGAGGGGTGTTGGTATGGAGGGCGTGGAGGATGGGTGTTGGTATGGAGAGCGTGGAGGAGGGTGTTGGTATGGAGGGTGTGGAGGAGGGGTGTTGGTATGGAGGGCATGGAGGAGGGTGTTGGTATGGAGGAGGGGTGCTGGTATGGAGTAGGGGTGTTTTTATGTAGGGCGTGGAGGAGGGTGTTGGTATGGAGGGCGTGGAGGAGGGGTGTTGGTATGGAGGGCGTGGAGGAGGGTGTTGGTATGGAGGGCGTGGAGGAGGGAGTTGGTATGGAGGAGGGGTGTTGGTATGGGGGAGGGGTGTTGGTATGGAGGGCATGGAGGAGGGGTGTTTTTATGGAGGGCGTGGATGAGGGGTGTTGGTATGGAAGGCGTGGAGGAGGGTGTTGGTATGGAGGAGGGGTGCTGGTATGGAGGAGGGGTGTGGGTGTGGAGGGGGGTGTGGAGGAGGGGTATGGGTGTGGAGGGGGTGTGGAGGAGGGGTGTGGGTGTGGAGAGGGGGTGTGGGTGTGGAGGGGGGTGTGGGTGTGGAGGAGGGGTGTTGGTATGGAAGGTGTGGAGGAGTGTGTTGGTATGGAGGAGGGGTTCTGGTATGGAGGAGGGGTGTGGGTGTGGAGGGGGGGTGTGGGTGTGGAGGAGGGGTGTGGGTGTGGAGGACTTGATTAGGAATTTCACATATATTTATTGGTCTCATTCACTATACAGCACACATTGGCTTATGAAAATTAAGTTATGAGCTTATATTACTTCCTAGGATTAACTTTTAGAATCTAATCAGTGTTCCAGCTTTACAAGGTAATAATTAAATTTATGTCAAGTGCCTAGAATGGCAATACTGTACACTGTGTGCGGAGCTTCTCACGACAAAATCCGTTTTACCAGGGACCTAATATTACCCTTCAGCTCTTCTACAATAGACAGCTTCTTCCCTCAAGATAAATGAGAATCTAAAATTAAAAACTAACATCAAATTTACTTGTGAATTAGAAAAGGACAATATTTTACACATTCCTTGATGTTAATATCCACCATCTTCATAACAGTTTCGAGACAGCCTTATACAGAATACAAACCTTCACTGGTTTGAGTTCAAAATTTTCATCAGTCATTCCTCTCAATTACAAACAAAATCGAGTGTGTACTCTTACAGATAGAGCCTTTACTATATGTTCAAGCTATTTCCTCCTGGACATTGAACTGAAATATAGAAAGGAACTACTCTTTAACAATGGCTTCCCTAAGAGATTTACAGATACTCATACAGGCTAAACTCTTAATAGGATTATTGGTCTCGGCCTCAAACTCACACCGTTCCAAAATATTCAATATATTTCACCATTCTGTACTCAGGCCCACTCAGTTTCACCCTTAGAAACAAACTTAAAAGACGCTTCTCAATGAATTCTATCCACAAAAAAAATCAAACTAGTCTTCAAAGCCCAGAGCTCAACTAAAAAATTCTTTCAACCCAAAGACACCAAACCCACACATTGTAATGTATTGTAACAGTTTACTTAGCCAGAAAAACACAGATACAGAGTGGATAATAATAACAATATTAACATGGCTGAGCCAGTTGAGAACCTGAGCTCTCTTTGAGGCACCTGATATATACTATACATTTATCTCAAGGAAGTATTATGTAACATTTAGTATCATCTGGACTAGAACAATAGCATGGTAGTAATAAGTACATCTCATAATGTTACCTCTGTTATCACTTCAATATTTATTTATTTTATTATTTATTATTTCTGTATTGTTATTATTTTTTTTTATTTATACATACATATACACATACCTAAATATACCTAAATTGTCTCCTCAGTTTATATGGTCCAGTATCAAAAAGGTTGCATTATTTCATTAGCTCTCTCCGCCACTTAGTGTTTTGGTCCTGTTATTTATACAACTTGTTCAGCACCAAACAAGCCCTTTCTAAGAAAGAATTTCTCCCACTTAAAAATTTAGCATCCAACGACAATATTATCACACAAAGAACCACACAAAGGTAATGGGGTTGTTGTACTTTATAAAACATCCTACAATCAGAAAATGTTGAATATACTTAACGACCGCAATAAATTTACCCCCATCCTAGACGACTTATTCAAGGCGACTTACTCAAGGTAATTCTAAAGTACGAAGACAAGATAAACAGATTTCTTCATAAACTTAAAAACAAGAATGTCATTAATGACTCCTTCATTTTAATACTCTTTGTTAGCAGGTCTAAACCAGGTATCCTGTACAGTCTACCAAAGGCACACAAGGAGTGTCCCTTACGCCCTATATTGTCCACCCTCGGTACCTTCAACTATAATCTGTCCAAATTCCTTGTTCCCATGGGCCGTATTCCTAGTCATTACGACGATCATGACGATCACGATCATGATCACAGTGCATCGTGTGTCAGGAAGCAGCCACACAACGCTGAGCGCTATATTCCTAGTCGCTTACACGAGCCTGAAACTTGGAATACAGCGCGTGTAAACACAACAGTTCATGTCGGATGGCCACAAACTTTGACCATGAGCGGGTGCCAAATGCACGACAGTGAGGTATATCTATATGCGGATGACAAAGATTTTTAGGAAAATAGAACAAGATGAGGATTGTGACATGCTGCAGGAGGACCTGGATGGGATCAGGGGTTGGACTGAGAAGTGGATGCTGAACTTTCACCCAGAAAAAAGTAAATACATGAGGATAGGAAGAACAAAAGTTGCTGACCAGGGATATCATATGTACACCACAATCAAGAAGACCACTGTAGAGAAGGATATAGGGGTAGTCATCGATGACAAGCTGACCTTCTCTGACCATCTAGCTGAGAAAATCAACAAGGCTAATAAAATAGTGGGCATTATTAGAAGAACTTTTGTTCATCTGGATGCACCTCTTATTCAAGGCTCTGTACACTGCTCTGGTTAGGCCACACCTTGAGCATGCTAATTAAATTTTGTGCCCATATCTCATTAAGGATATACAGTGAGTTCTGCTATAACGCGTGTTTTGATAACGAGAATTTGCTCTCACGCGATTTATGAATTAGGAACGATATTTGTATAACGCGAATGCTTGTTTGCTATAACGCGATTTTTGCTTACTATTTCTCCAATTTTGTGGTACAGTATTAACTGTGAATATAGTAAAGAAGAATATCAACAAGAAGCGTTCTGGTGATAGAATTCCCGGTGATGATCGTAAAAGAAAGGATATAACACTTGAAGAGAAGCTCGATTTTATCAACCTCAAAATCACCCTTCTCCCCCATCAAGTAAAGTGTTACATTTACTGTATGATTTCATTATTAGATATGAATGTAACATTTATTTAGACTGTGCTATCCTTTGTGTAAGGCTAACTACTAAATTTTTTCGATTTCGAGTAATCTGCACCTAACCCTACTTTCTCCATAAGCCCTGTTATTTCTATTACGCGATTTTCTATAACACGATATTTTACAAGAACACAATTATCGCGTTATAGCAGAACTACCTGTAGAAGCATCATGCACCTGTGTATCAGTTAATCACACAAATATTTATGTCATACAATAAGACCTACTGTACAGGTCCTACACTTAATATAAAACAAAGCACTAAACCAGCAACACATCACAACAGTAGTGATCACCCTCACTCTGGATGTGTTGCTGTGTTAAATTCCTGTGATGGGGGTGTGTGGGTGGTGTTGGGGGTGTGTGGGTGGTGTTGTTGGGGGTGTGTGGGTGGTGTTTTTTGGGGTGTGTGGGTGGTATCTGTTAAAATACTAACTTAAGGGTCATCAGAGGGAGGAAGGTTAATGAGTGACTGCTTAATGCACAGCAGCTCCCCAGAACCACCCCCCCCCCCCAGCAAAAGTAAGGACAATCAGCTAGGCCAGACGCCCCCCCCCCCATTCCCCCAAATTGTCCGGACATGTTTACTTTATACCCAAATGTTCTTTATGTATTGTTAGTTGCTTTAATTGGTGTATTTTTTCTCTGGGTCTTCAGTACTGATATATGAGATCATGTGGACGACTAAAAACCCACAATGAAAATCGTCCTCTGTCTTCGCTCTACCAATATGGGGGAAAAATGTTACTTTCATTGGAAGTATAAAAGCACTGAAACTAAGAACAACAAACAATTGCTAACTGATAAAACAAAACAAAGTGAGAACATATTTAAAACCAACAAACTCTACAAACTAGTCACAATACAATAAGGATCTTGTTCTACTAGCCCATGAGGTGTTGACACATATCTTCATCCAAAGGAAGTCCAAAAAGTTGTGAAACACCAACTGTAGGACCCGTCTTCAATGATGTTTCTAATATGCATCAGGTGACTCTGACCAATAACTGAAAGGAACAAATTGCTGTTAAAATATACAGAAAGTTAGTCATGTAAATTGTAGCAGATACCTTGGGAATTTTAACCAAAATATCCATGTCCATCATTTGTGTACTTGCACTCACTCGCCACATGTAGTTACTTAAAACTTTTTACATTACATTATTTATTTATTATACTGTATTTATTTTACCACTTTCTGTATGTACAAGTTTCATAAAAATAGCTAAGATAATTGCATACATGTTCAAGTTCCCACATCTGAGCCGGATATAGGAACTCACTGTTATTTAGAAGGTCAGATTTTTTATAAACTTAATGGGTTCTAATATGCTGTATACTTGTACTGTATGCAAGGGGCAAAGTGGCTGTCAGGTTTTCTCAAAGATTCTAATATTGTATGCCCTTATGAGCAGACATCAATTACCCCTTGAAAATGAATACCTGTACTGTATTATGTGAAGATTCAACTCACCCTAAGCCAGGAGAACAAAAGAATGCTTCAAAAAAAGATTTCCCAAAATGGTGTTCCAAACTCTACCTTCAGAGGCTGCTGGAATATTCTCTAAGTAACCTTACATCAGACCCCACATCTGGTAAACAAAGTTGAGTAGAGTATAGGGAGAGTCTGGGCTTCAGTCTGCATGCTAACTACTGAACGGATACTTAAAACAATTGCCAATGCTCTTTGAATAAAACAAAATATAATACTAATGAAAACAATGTGGACTTTATGGCAAGTCTCCCTTAAAATGTGTCTCAAAATCTGCTGTAGCAAGCATTCAGCTCCCTAAAACAGTTAGCAGGAAGACACCCACCCAAGCTATAGAACCTGATTGGAACCAAGTTATGTACTGTTACCCAGCTTGTAACAATGAAATCTACAGCAGAGGACACACTTATTAAATCAGTGGGGCCCCGGGCATTACGCGGAACAATGCGACGAACAGTGCAAATTATGTTATCAAAACTATGCCTGTATTATAAAGAAATATGTATCAGTATTGCATTAAATATATGCAACTTGCACAGACACCCACCCCATATGTGGCTTGTTTAATTGTGTAGATATACAGTAAATGTGTAAAAGTTTAGGTGTTACAAGTAATTAAATAGTAGGTGGAAGGAGAGAGAGCTAATGGGTGGAAGGTGGAGAGAGGGAGAGTCAATAGGTGGAGGGAGGAAGAAGTGGAAGGGGGGAGGGTTAATAGGTGAAAGGTGCAGGGAGGGAGAGTTGGTAGGTGGAGGGAGAGGTGGTAGGTGGAGGGAAAGGTGGTAGGTGGAGGGAGGGAGAGGTAGTAGTGATAGGTAGACAGGGTGAGAGGTGGTAGGTGGTGGGAGGGAGAGGTAGTAGTGGTAGGTAGACAGGGTGAGAGGTGGTAGGTGGTGGGGGGGGGGGGGTAGAGGTAGTTGAAGTAGGTGGTGGGAGGAACAGATAGTTGGTGGATGTTCAATACAAACAACGTTGCTAATAGTAAAATGAGTTGAAGTACTTGGTACATTATGTCACTAGTGTCACCTATCCTTACAATCAGAGACAACACGGCCGAGCTCGGCAGAAATGACAGGGGCCGTGACCTCGGTTTCTTGACCTATGAGTGGTGGCCGGGGTGTTTGGGAGTCTCCCTCACCACTGATCATCTGTAAACATAATCATCCATTACCATATTTACAATACTTAATAAAAAGACAAACAAAAGTTCTATATCTATGTGTTCGTGCTTGCCTCATCCATTTAGATGACATCAAGAAATAGCCACAGAAGTAATACAAAAATACTGTACAAGGTCTGGATTACTTTACATATGAAACAGCACAACTACCATGTATATCTTATCCTTTTTAAAGGGACACAAGAAAAAATAATCATAGCTACAGTAGAGTATAATCAACCAAGTATCTGTTAATCTTAAACTGTATGATGAAAGCTTCTATCTTCTAAAGTTTCTGGTCCTGGAGCACTTCATCATCACTGTTTTGTGTTATCAGCCATCAAGTAAGCTTTATGGTTGTTACTTAATGAACTACTGTACAGTACAAATACTGTACAGTATATATATATAACCTACACTTAATACAGCAAATGATGATGAACAGTCACTTAACACACATCTATCCCTCAATTATTAAAATATTTATCTTGACAGTAACAACTTCTGGTATTGCTCTAACATTAAAGCTTTTATAAAACTAATCATTTTAGACTACAGAGCAGTGCTACCAAACCAGATGTTTCCCAATTGTTTAAAACTATTAATGACTCTGAAATAGTCTTCTCTTACATCCTGCACATATACACCTGAACAACTCCTGACAATAATAACACACAGTGAACACAGCAGATTGGAGCATACAATTCATAAATCAACACAGCAAAATACTATACATTTGTCATCAACTTTGAAATAGATTTCCATTAACAGCTATGACTTGGTTCTACAATAATTTTGATTTAACACAGATACCACACATGCAGAAATTTGTGTACAATACACAGTATGAAGCCTTCTTTTAACATACATTACTGAATAACAACATCTTTTAACATACATTACTGAATAACATCTTTTCACATACCTAAATGAATAACACCATCTTTTCATATCTTCTCATACACATTACTGAATAATATCTGAATGAATCGGCTGGATTGTACAATTAACCAGGCCGCTCACATATATTTATTATTTGGGTTTAAGTAACGAAACCCAAACTGTAGTTCCTTGTTTTATTATAAAAGGATTGTATCTATAATTCCTGAGTGTAGATCGACTGTAAGTTCCACTGTATATGAGTGAATGAGAAAGGGACGGCGTTTATGTAATAGAAACGTTAGGCCACGTCCTTACGACATAAGTTGCTGTGAGCGACTACTGAGTTAAGGCCTCGCAGTGCGGGCTTCCATATGTGCTGACGATGGGCCTCTACCCTCTTGGGAGAGTTGCCCTCTCATGTGTACAACTCATGTCTTACGCATAGACAGTGGAAAGTTACAGGGTGGTGAATCTGAATATAATATCAGATGTATTGACCCATCTATATAATATGTTCTGTTGATGAGACAGGGGCCCATTACATAAAGCCAAGCATATCAGAAACATAAAAGAAGAAACACACCAAATTGACTCCGCTCACTGGTACAGAAATTTTTTTTATTTATATACAAATGTTTTGTACATTACTGAGTTGGAAAGGTACCGTACTGTGTAGAAAATACTCACCAAATGCATAGCTCAGGAGCAAGGAGGGTGAGGCTCCATCAGTAACTGAGACAGAGTCTGCCCAAAGTTTCAAATTTGGTTTTTAATGGCCTGATAAAGGAGAGAAACAAGGTCAGCAACAGAGCCAAGAAGGAAATGGAAAATTTGAACATATTATTTATCCTTGCTGACAGTAATTACCTTACACACCTCCTGCCTCCAAAGGGAAACTGTTGCATCAAACCCCCTCATAAGAGGCCACTGGGGTGATGGAAAGAGAGAGAGGTAACTGGCATGCCCAAAATATATTAACATATCAACCCTGGTAGGCTTAATGAGGATGTTGTCATAGACATGGAACCTGGACTAAGCAGCCATACTATTAAAGACATTCATAAAGATGCATTTATCACTAAGGAATGGGAAGAAATAAATTACTTACTCTGAAACCCCATGTTATGTCCCAGCCCAAACTTAATGACTCATGCATTACACCATTAAGTCTGATTTTGAAAACTTAGGTAAACCTCTCTACAGTATACTAATGGCTGGAACTAACTTGTAATAAAGTTACAATAAAGTCTTTAAAAGGGAACTTCAAAAACTAAAGTCTCCATTTAAATTAGAAGGTAATGAATCCTACTGTCACATTACCCTGCGTAAGCCTTCCCCATGATATGAATTGGTTATACTGGATTCCAGGAATCATTATCATCCTGTTTCAGCCAACTTCCATATTACCCACTACAAAAATAGAAGATAGACAAGTCCCAAAGCTTGCACTAACCCTTCAGCAAAAAACTGGTTCTAAACTCCTATTTTCTAACACAAACTCAACATACTTTACATACTGTACCTATAACTTTAATACTTGCCACCTTTTCAGGCTTCATCAAGGTATTCTAGATAGGTAACAACCTCTTCTAACACATGGCGTCATTCTTCAGACAATTGCCATCACTGTTGTTCCTCACCTTCTTCCCAGGGCAGCCTCCACTCCAAGGTGAGTCAACATGATGGATCTGTACACAGTAATAAGTAAACAATATAACATCTCCTCACAAAACAATTCTCCTCAAAACAACAAATAAAATAGTGAGACCTCCAAATAATGAACAGCTCTAAACACATACGGTAGTCTCTCCTCGACTTACGACGGGATTCGGTCCTAATGACCAAGTCGTAAGTCGAAAAGGCGAAAATAATAC
Organism: Homarus gammarus; assembly: GCA_958450375.1. Lineage (NCBI taxonomy): Eukaryota > Metazoa > Arthropoda > Malacostraca > Decapoda > Nephropidae > Homarus > Homarus gammarus. Next base: position 15,895 of record CAUDMG010001371.1, on the reverse strand, counting down.
ATAGAAATTCTAAAATGGTGTCTCTTTTTCTTCTCAGCACCACGAGAACTTTCACTTTTACGCTTGCCAGCCATTTTAAAGGGAATTACAAACAAAAATTTTGTCAGTACACAGCGCGATCACTGACGTCAGTACTAGAAAACACGTACAGTGAACCCTCGCTTTACACGGTCAATTGAACCCACGGAAGCCCAGAAACGAGTAAAGTGAACAACATAACATATGGGATTAATTGAAATAGATACCGGGCCGACCCCCAAACTCCACTTTTTCCGACACAATACCTATGTTGTAGTAAAAATAACATCTTAATTTTATGATGGTATGCACACACAATTAATATTTAAGAGAAATACAGTCGCCAGGTTAATGTCCATTCAAATAATGGACTCAACTCTCCCCCCCCCCCCCTCTTTCCAGCTCACTGGCTCCTACCTCTCTAGAAATGTTTGGGTGAAAACACTAGATTTTAAGGTGTAGTAATAAATAATACCTCAGACTAAAGTTAGGATAATATAATTGGCATTTCTGGATTCCTTGCAGGTCAGGGAATATTTTGAATGTAAACTTCATATATTTTGCACAAGAGATAAAATATTTGCTTTGTGTAAACCAAATTATTACATTAGATCTAAAATTTGTATGTCTAATGCAAAATCCATGATGTTTGTATTCAAAATGATCATCATATTGTAAGAATTCCAGCAATGTAAGTTATATTCTGGCCGAGTAATTTGTATGAATTTTATGAGCTAAATAAAAAATTATACATCACCCGCGTGTATGAGTAGATGCACCGCGTAAAATGAAATTCCAAAATGAAATTCCGGTTCTGGCTAGGTACCGCGTAAATGTAGAATCGCGTATAGTGAAAGTAAAGTGAAACTGCTTAAATCGGGGTATTACTGTAATTTGAAAAATATTTCATATGACCACGGCGGTCGTATGTCCGGGTTGTCGTAAGCCAAGGAGTACCTGTAATCCGTTAGATGGGACTTTCACATCTAATGGACCCTCAATATAACGGACTTTCCTCTTTATATAGTCAGTTAAATAAAAGTTTCATTGTACTTCAGGACAATACTAATTCCATCTCAATATCATATAAAGGATATGTCTCCATCACACAAGTTTCAAAGAGTCAACTCTTTATTTTTCATCACCCCTAATTGTTAATCCTACCCTTATTGTCTCTGTATCATGTGGTGGGCTGTGGAGAGATCAGGGAGGTACAGTACAAAACAGAGCAACATTGTTAAGTGGTGTCTTGAGGCCAGGCATATGGTGTCAAGGGAATACAGTAATAGTGAAGCAGATGGCTAACACCAGAAAGAGTCGTTAATTTTGTCCAAACATGCTCTTTGGGTGATAGTAAAAAATAAAAATGTCACAACAAGTTTTTATTAAAATAACAAGTATTTTTTTCTATCTATGATTATGAATCACCTGTAGTTGGCAGGGCATGCAGGATGAGGGAAATTGCGAGGTAAAAACATGCCAAAAAATTTATCATAATACACTTAAGTCATGCCTCTATGTGCTTTGTAAGCCAAGTAATTTAATTTTTACCATAAATATTCCGCCAAAAATTCTAGTCCGTCAGATCCTTTTTCTCATATGATTGTAAACAAATAAATTTACATTACAATCTTGATTAACTTGTCAGCAAACGATGGAGCTCCTCATCAGAGATTTTACTACCTTCACTATACAGTAAGCTTGAATGCCTTTTTTTTTTAAACCTTCAGTATCCAGTGGTGTTGATAACCTGCACAAATCCCATATAATTTATTTATTCATTACTACCTAACCCAAACAGATGTCACTAAGGCAACATGGAGTTTAACTTACTTAGTATTTACCTTCTCACAAAAGATCGTCAATTCATTATCGGCTTGACATACTACATGTAATAACTGGAGTGTAGAGTAATTTACTGAACTTGCGTTTAAATTACTTAATATAAAAATAAATATAAATAATTTACTCACCACCAACGAGCCATTAACGGTTCACTTAGGTAAATAGTTCTCCCAGTGAGTTATACTAAGATATGCCTTATAGTATGTTGTACATATAGATGGCGGTGATACATCATACAGTATGGCGTACTAGGTATAGATGGCGCTGATCCAACTGTCGTATGCTGTGTGTCGTCTGTTTATTTACATTTTAGGAAGAAGACTGCGGCATGTTCAACCTGTCAAATGCGTAAAAATAGAGCGTCACTGACTCCTATCTTCTGTCTGTTGGATGGTAGAGTTATGGGGCTGTGTGTGTGTGTAGTTATTGCTGTGGTTGTGTTGTGGTTTGGGCTGTTGGTTGCGATTGATGATTGCTGTTGTGGTTTTGGTTGGTAGTGTTGCTTGTTGTGGTTGTTGTTGCTAAAATAGTGGTGTGGTGATGTGGATATCATGTTAATGGTGGGACTAAAAAAGCAATTGACTGTTTGTAACATGACTGGCATAGCTAATATTCACCCGTGATCAGTGTCACTTTACCAAACTTGACAGGTTTTCTCCGGGTACAAGGGTTTATTACGAGTACAAGGATTTTCTCCAGGTACTAGAGTTTTCTCCAGGTACTAGGACTTTCTCCGGGTACTAGGATTACTGTTTTCTACGAGTACTCTGGTTTTCTCCGGGTACTCGGGTTTCCTGCTCCAATAATACTGGACGATTAAGTTCACATTAAAGAAACAATGAAAATATCGACCACCCAGATGGCTAGTAAGCTGATAAGTAGTAAAATGATAAATCATTTCTAAAAAGCATGAATAAATATGCAAGTTACCCCTTTAAAGTGCCCACTTTCTTCAATAGAGTTGTAACAGAAAATGTAAGAATATGGTGCGTTAATGTGGGAAACTGAAGAATAAGAGGAGTGCTCGTATAAGATAGATAGATAGATAGACAGAGATAGATAGATAGATAGATAGATAGATAGATAGATAGATAGGACCTCTGTAGGCTCCAGGAATGGTCGAAGAAATGGCTGCTGAGGTTCAATGTCACGAAGTGTAAGAGGATGCATCTGGGGCGTACCAACGGTAAGGAGGCGTATCATATGTCCCAACGGGATGAAGAAACTGCACTAGTTGAGACTGTGTGTGAGAAGGACCTAGGTGTGTTTGTTGACAATGAGCTGAAGTTCTCGGGCCATTGTGAGAAGAAGGTAAACCAGGCAAATAAATTATTGGGTCTTATAAGAAGGTCGTTCATATATCTAGACGGTCCGTCCCTCGTAACGATCTTCAAGAGTGAAGTGCTTCCCCATCTGGAGTACTGTCACCCCGTCTGGTCCCCGAGATATGCTAGGGACTGTCAGTTGGTTGAAAATGTTCAAAGGAGGGCCACCAGGCTAATGCCTGTACTTCGGCACCTCAACTACCCTGAGAGATTGGAGCGCCTGAACTTGCCTAGCTTATACTACAGACGGGCAAGGGGAGGACCTAGTTGAGGTGTATAAGCATCTCAAGGGGCACTACTCAGTCGAGTGTCCTTACTTGGAGCACAAGGGGTCACAGCAAAAGATTAAAGAAGCCGCAAGTCCAGAAAACTGTGAGGGCAAACTTTTTCGGAGTGAGGGTTGTGAACTCTTGGAACAATCTACCAGAGTGGTGTGACGGCACCGAGTGTGAGCTGTGTCAAGACCAGACTTGACCAACACTGAAGCAGGTTCAGGTACATTCAGGAGCCAATACATGCCCAGTACTTGCCCCAGTGCGTAAACTAACAAGCCGATAATTGGTCAAGATAGATAGATAGACAAATAGATATACAGTAAAATCATCTCACAAATTTCCTTTAAGAATTTTTTTAATCAAGTAAACTAAATACATCCGGACAAATGCTAAGATCAAATGATTCTTAACAGTCGCACAGACGCCGCCACCAACCTTTATAGCTGACCTTCTGTAAAATATTCAGAAGTTTATTGATTTTTAACATTTCCTTCTGCCTAAACTAAACGAATCCCTTGGTAATAAACATAAAATGATTTTGTTGACTATGTACAGTATGTATGTATGTATGTATGTATGTATGTAAGTATGTATGTATGAATGTATGTATGTAAGTATGTATGTATGTATGTATAGCGGGTAGAGGGGAATGAGACCCCTTGGGCTTTACTTTAGGAATCTGACGAGGCTAATGAGTTTAATCTAGATGGGAGAGAATTACGTATAATTTGTTAAGTTTGTGTGTGTGTATGGTGTGTATGGTGTGTATGGTGTGTATGGTGTGTATGTATGGAGTGTATTTGTATTGTATATTAGTTTGTGAGATGAGATGTGTAGAGGTTTGTGCTAATTGTAGAAGAGAGATTTACTACAGCACACACACACACACACACACACACACACCACCACAGCCGCATGCCACCACTTCAATTATCACCCACCACCACTACTACAGCTGTCTCTCCTAATACCATTAATCAATAGAGAACCAATTCCAGCAGTATTGGGCGGTAATATCACCCTTAAGGCCTCACTGCGTTAGGGATGATGTTGGCCGTAGTTTTAAGCGCTACTGCGACGTCCGCAGTCCCGATGCTGAGAATTAGATAAGTAAGGATTCTGAGACCGCCGTGTGGTGGTGGTGGGGGGGGGGGGGTGATGGGGGGGGGGGGGGTGGTGGTGACAGTGTTGGTGGTGACAGTGGTGGTGGTGGTGGGGGAGTGGTGATGGTGGGGGGGGTGGTGGTGGTGATAGTGGTGGTGGTGGTGTGGGGGTGGTGATGGTGGGGGGTGGTGGTGATGGTGGGGGGGGGTGGTGGTGGTGACAGTGGTGGTGGGGGTGGGGGAGTGGTGATGGTGGGGGGGGTGGTGGTGGTGATAGTGGTGGTGGTGGTGGGGGGGTGGTGATGGTGGGGGGTGGTGGTGATGGTGGGGGGGGTGGTGGTGGTGACAGTGGTGGTGGGGGGGGTGGTGATGGTGGGGGGGTGGTGATGGTGGGGTCGGAGGGGTGGTGGTGATGGTGGGGGGGTGGTGGTGGTAATAGTGGTGGTGGTGGTGGGGGGGTGATGGTGGGGGGGTGGTGGTGGTGGTGACAGTGGTGGTGGTGACAGCTGTGGTGGTGACAGTGGTGGTGGTGGTGGGGGGGTGATGGTGGGGGGGTGGTGGTGGTGACAGTGGTGGTGGTGGTGGGGGGGTGGTGATGGTGGGGGGTGGTGGTGGTGACAGTGGTGGTGGTGGTGGGGGGGTGGTGAGTGGTGACAGTGGTGGTGGTGACAGCTGTGGTGGTGACAGTGGTGGTGGTGGTGGGGGGGTGATGGTGGGGGGGTGGTGGTGGTGACAGTGGTGGTGGTGGTGGGGGGGTGGTGATGGTGGGTGGTGGTGGTGGTGACAGTGGTGGTGGTGGTGGGGGGTGGTGATGGTGGGGGGTGGTGGTGGTGGCAGTGGTGGTGGTGGTGGGGGGGTGGTGATGGTGGGGGGGGTGATGGTGGGGGGTGGTGGTGGTGACAGTGGTGGTGGTGACAGTGGTGGTGGTGGGGGATGGTGATGGTGGGGGTGGTGGTGGTAACAGTGGTGGTGGTGGTGGGGGGGTGATGGTGGGGGGTGGTGGCGGTGACAGTGGTGGTGGTGGTGGGGGGTGGTGATGGTGGGGGGTGGTGGTGGTGACAGTGGTGGTGGTGGTGGTGGGGGGGTGGTGATGGTGGGGGGGTGGTAGTGGTGACAGTGGTGGTGGTGGTGGGGGTGATGGTGGGGGGGTGGTGGTGGTGACAGTGGTGGTTGGGGTGGTGGGGGGGTGGTGATGGTGGGGGGGTGGTGGTGGTGACAGTGGTGGTGGTGGTGGGGGGTGATGGTGGGGGGGTGGTGGTGGTGACAGTGGTGGTTGGGGTGGGGGGGTGGTGATGGTGGTGGTGGTGACAGTGGTGGTGGTGACAGTGGTGGTGGTGACAGTGGTGGTGGTGGTAGCAGTGGTGGTGGTGACAGTGGTGGTGGTGGCGACAGTGGTGGTGGTGACAGTGGTGGTGGTGACAGTGGTGGTGGTGGTGAAAGTGGTGGTGGTGGTGAAAGTGGTGGTGGCGGCAGTGGTGGTGGTGACAGTGGTGGTGGTGACAGTGGTGGTGGTAGCAGTTGTGGTGGTGACAGTGGTGGTGGTGACAGTGGTGGTGGTGAAGTTTTAACTCTTTAATGGTGAAGTGGAAATATCTCCACCTCACTTACTCAAAGATGAGGTTAAGTTAGGTTAGGTCAGGTCAGGTCAGGTCAGGTCAGGTCAGGTGAAATAAGCTGGGATGGGTAATCTCCTTCAAACATATTTATTCCAATTTCCCCCGTTATTGTGATCGATGTATATAACTAACCCCCTTAACCTGAACCATATAAATTGATTGGCATTAATTATTACATTAATTTGACCTTAAAAATATATATAAATGGGTTAATTAAGTTACGACATAATTATACCTACGAAAATGACATGAGAGAGACAGGTGTTTAACAGGTGTGTTGTGTATGGCAGGTGTGTTGTGTATGACAGGTGTGTTGTGTATGACAGGTGTGTTGTGTATGACAGGTGTGTTGTATATGACAGGTGTGTTGTGTATGACAGGTGTGTTGTGTATGACAGGTGTGTTGTGTATGACAGGTGTGTTGTGTATGACAGGTGTGTTGTGTATGGCAGGTGTGTTGTGTTTGGCAGGTGTGTTGTATATGGCAGGTGTGTTGTGTATGACAGGTGTGTTGTGTATGGCAGGTGTGTTGTCGGGTGCTAGTCACACACACACACACACACACACACTCACACACACACTCACACACACACTCACACACACACACACACACACACACAGTAGGTAAAGGTTACTGTGTATATATTTGGAACACCGATATTGGAAAAATCTCTCTCTCTCTCTTCTCTCTCTCTCTCTCTCTCTCTCTCTCTCTCTCTCAGTTGGTGTCTATTTTTCTCCATCCCTATATTTACAATCAATAGATAGATAGATAGATTGATAGACAGATAGCCCCCTCATCAGGTCCTGTTTGGGAATTCGGCTCTAAAAATCACCGCCAGCTGAGGTATAATTGACAACAGTAAACAAACAAATATAAAAATAATAAATAAAAGCTATGGTCGTCATGGGGTCGTTAGTCGTCAGGGGGTCGTTAGTCGTCAGGGGGTCGTTAAAGAGCATTGGTTGTATAGTAAACTAACTGATAATATCTAACTAAATATACATATAGATATACATATACATACAAATATACATATACTGCAATGGTCTGTTACCGCAGTTTATTTGTTGAATATATACCTTGATGTTAAACCGTCCTTAACCAAACCAAAACCTAACCTAACCTAACCAAACCAAACCAAGTCTAACCTAATTAAACTAAATCTAATCTGCCTTAACTTAAACCTAATCTAACCTAACCTAACCTTGAGAGAGAGAGAGAGAGGAGAGAGAGAGAGAGAGAGAGAGAGAGAGAGAGAGAGAGAGAGAGAGAGAGAGAGAGAGATAAACTTATTTTTAATCTTAAATGTCAATGTGAAGTTATAAAGATCTTCTCTCTCTCTCTCTCTCTCTCTCTCTCTCTCTCTCTCTTTCTCTCTCTCTCCCTTTATCTCTCGCTCTTTGTCTCTACACGTGTTTTATCTCCCCTTGTGTCTCTCACCATAGGGAAGGAGCCATCACTCAGCGTCATAAACTGAGAGGTAAAAGGTTTTTGACATGTCTTTAACAGGAGGAGGAGGGATGGTGGTAGTAGTAGTAGTAGTAGTAGTAGTAGTAGTAGTAGTAGGAGGAGGAGGAGGAGTTGCAGATAATCACTAGCAACTGAGGAGAGTGTCTACAGACTGACTGTGTGTGTAAGAGAGAGAGAGAGAGAGAGAGAGAGAGAGAGAGAGAGAGAGAGAGAGAGAGAGAGAGAGAGAGATCAAACATATTTACAGTGTCAATCTATTGTTCATCAGCCAACACACACACACACACACACACACAATCCAGCCCCTCACTACTATCGCACAAAACAAATTTTAATTGGTCAGTTATAAACGTAATTACCCAATCAGCGTCCGTGTTTCAGGTCATTTTGATCCAATAAACAAATATTTCCATAAAACCTATTGAACGATCTCTCACCTGTTCGTTAAAAAGGGGTTGTTGGCTACATAAAGGGTTCGTTATATCCAGGTGTTTACCATCATTATGTCGTCGTTATATCAAGGGGTTCACTTTAGGGTGGTTAATCTCCTATACACAGAACTAAACAAACACTGTACCGGCTCACCATTGTCACCTCTGTTCTGTAATCCTTATGTACTACAGCTCATAGGATAAAGGGTGTACAATAAACTAGCTGTTGTCGCTGCCAAATTAAAACAAATCAATTCACCACCGAGTCAAAAAACAGCTGATAACATGTCAACAAAAAACAGCTGATAACATGTCAACAAAAAACAGCTGATAACATGTCAACAAAAAACAGCTGATAACATGTCAACAAAAAACAGCTGATAACATGTCAACAAAAAACAGCTGATAACATGTCAACAAAAAACAGCTGATAACATGTAAACAAAAAACAGCTGATAACATGTCAACAAAAAACAGCTGATAACATGTCAACAAAAAACAGCTGATAACATGTCAACAAAAAACAGCTGATAACATGTCAACAAAAAACAGCTGATAACATGTAAACAAAAAACAGCTGATAACATGTCAACAAAAAACAGCTGATAACATGTCAACAAAAAACAGCTGATAACATGTAAACAAAAAACAGCTGATAACATGTAAACAAAAAACAACTGATAACATGTCAACAAAAAACAGCTGATTCTATCTATCCATCTATCTATCTATCTATCTATCTATCCATTCATCCATCCAACGCTCTCCCTCTATCCAGAATCTCTCTCTCACACTGAACAAGAGAGAGAGAGAGAGAGAGAGAGAGAGAGAGAGAGAGAGAGAGAGGTCTATAGGGACTGTGAGTTAGAGAAAATTTAACAACTTTCACCACAACTTTCGACCATAAAGAAGAAAGTAATAACGACGAGACAAGATAAGAGGCTTATGTGATCTCTCTCTCTCTCTCTCTCTCTCTCTCTCTCTCTCTCTCTCTCTCTCTCTCCACCTAAACACACACTCATATAAATATCTTTCTATTATAAGTAGGTTTTTTTTCCTTTGAGCTATAAATTTCATAACTCAGTTCCTATCTACCATGAGACATTAAACTGAGGTATCAAGGGGCAGGGTGACGGACGGGCGAGTGATGTGAGGCTGACCCTAACTTATGGGTCAGCCTCATGAAGTGATGGCGTGGCTAGTTGGCAGCTCTGATGTGGTGGGTAGGAGGGGGGGTAAGGAGGGTGGGTAGGGAGGGTGGGTAGGGGGGAGGGGGGTAAGGAGGGTGGGTGGGTGGGTAAGATGGAGGGAGGGGGGAGGTAAGAGGGAGGGAGAGAGGAATAGATGTCCGGATGGGAGGGATAAAGGGAGGGAGGGAGGGAGAAAGAGAAGAATGGAAGGAGGAAGGGAGTAAGGAATAAATTGTTCGGGTGGGGGGATGGAAAACGGATGGAGGGTGAGAGGGTGAGGGAGGGAGGAAGGGAGAGTAATTTCATAGCTTCATTATTACCTGTTAAATATTTTATAGAAACATCAACTGTGTATAATGAATCTTTTAATATATGTCTACCTTAATTATTTTCATGTATTATTCATATATTTAAGTTTACGCCATTCTCTTATTTCATTACGTATATTTATCATTCATCGTTTTTTTTCTTATATTTATTCATCTTTATTATTATTATCAAAATAGTTCTCTTGTTATTATTATTATGACCATAACTTTAAAATATTTCAGCCCTCGACTTATACTATGACATCCACCAATAAATTTCCACCACGGTATAAAGGGGCGTTTTAATTGGCCGCAGAGAGCGAGGCCTCGTAACTCTGGTAGTTAAAGTGCGTCATAAAAGGGGGATTATAATTACGGGTTGTGTATCAGTGCTGTGTACAGGTTTATATAGGAGAGATTATTACTATTATAGTATACAGGTAGCTGGGTAGGCTATATCTGTCGGCCTGTTTTATGTCTGTCTGTCGGTAATTTTGTCTGTCTGTCGGTAATTTTGTCTGTCTGTGTGTATTTCTGTTTATTTCTGTCTCATTGTTGCCATATTTTCTCTCTAGTCTGTCTTTCACGCTATCATGAAATCCCCTTCTTACTCTTTTCATGCTTTCCTTTTCAATTCCAACTTCCTTTCTCCTTCTCTCCCTTCCTCCCTTTATCTCCTTACCTCTCCTACCCTCCTTCCTTCCCCCCCTCCCTCTTCCATCAACCCATCCATCACTCAAGAAGGCTTAGTGAATACATTATGAGTGGCACTTTCACTCAGGGTGTACGACAAGCTGTCAGCCTAGGTACGTTAATACATGATCTCGGTACAACAACTATCCTGCAGCACGAAGAAGCACGATGGAGGTCAAAGGCGTAAGGTATTATGTATGTATATGTGTGTGTGTGTGTTTTATTTGTCATGGTCATGTTTTATTGTAGTTTTACAGTGTATTTTTATTAGTTTGTTTTAATTACACACACACACACACATACACTAAGACCCCGCGCGCCTATTACACCAATTTCACTCTTCTACTCGAGTTGCCAGATTGAATTTAAATAATTAATTGTAATTGGTTAAAAACTTGGGCACAGAGGAAGCTGATTGGCTGAGGCCTATGTGTTGATCCTGGGTAAACATGGTAACGAGGAACTGAAGCCGTAGGGGAGAGGAAGAGGTAGATTAGATTAAGGTAGGTTATATCTCTCTCTCTATCTCTTTATCTCTCTATCCTAGTGTCCTATATTATACCCCATTACTCTCTCTCTCTCTCTCTCTCTATCTCTCTTTCTCTCTCTCTCTCTCTCTTAGTAACGAGTTTTAAATGAATGTAAAAAAATTTCTCTCAATAAAATTTACCTGAGTCGGATATTTTTCTAATGGGTATAAAATGGGTAGGTAATGGGTTTGTTAATGGGTAGGTAATGGGTTTGTTAATGGGTAGGTAATGGGTTTGTTAATGGGTAGGTAATGGGTTTGTTAATGGGTAGTTAATGGGTTTGTTAATGGGTAGTTAATGGTTAGTTAATTGCTCTATAATAAGTATACAGTACTCAACCCTCACTACTATCTCTCGCAAGGTATATTTTGGCGATTTTTTTTCTTCATCTCAAAGTTGTGGAGTCTCTCTCTCTCTCTCTCTTGTTGTCTATATTTCAGACATAGATAAATGGATAGATAGATAGAGAGAGAGAGAGAGAGAGAGAGAGAGAGAGAGAGAGAGAGAGAGAGAGCCACCACCTCGTTAGCAGTAATTAGAGGTCAGTAGGGAGAATATCTTAACGAGGTGCCACGAGTTAGTGTCTTTCACCCTATTCACCCTGGCACCTCCTACACCCTCCTACACCCACCATACACCCTCCTACACCCACCTACACCCACCTACACCCTCCTACACCCACCTACACCCTCCTACACCACCCTACACCCACCCACCTATACCCACCCTACACCACCCTACACCCTCATACACCCACCTACACCCACCTACACCCCCCATACATCCTCCTACACCCACCTACACCCTCATACACCCACCTACACCCCCATACACCCACCTACACCCACCTACACTCACCTACACCCACCTACACCCCCATACACCCACCATACACCCACCTATACCCACCTACACCACCCTACACCCACCTGCACCCACCATACACCCTCCTACACCCACCTACACCCCCATACACCCACCTGCACTCCGTGTTTACAATATGGCTCGACTACCTTCCCTATTTTTACCATCAAAACATATCTCTATATTCCCCTCCTGCCTCACTCTCCCTCCCTCCTACTGTCACTACCACTCTCCTCCCCCTCTCCTCTCCTCTCCCTCCCTATCTGTCTCTCACACTCTCCTCTCCTTTTCACTATTTCTTCTTCTCATTCTCCCTTACTCTTCTCTTCTTTACACACTCTCCCATTCCTCTTCCACTATACCTCTATTCTCCTCTTCACCTCCCCCCCTCCTTCTCCTACCCTCCTACTCACCCTCTTCACCCTCCCACTCACCCTCTTCACCCTCCCACTCACCCTCCCACTCCCCTTCTGTCTCCTGCCAGACCGTCCCTTTTGCCAGCTTTATTGAACGACATGAAAAGGATCACGTATGCGATATTTGAGGCCTGGTTGCTGCCCGAGGTACGATGCTCCCTGATATACCCCCACCGCTACCAGCATATTTCCCGCCATATATCCTCTTATATACCATCCTAGCGTGGTATATCGGTATAATAAGCAAGTATATATTATCTGGTATACATTAGAGAAGGTATAATGGGGTAATATACAGATTTAATGAGGAAATAGAATATTGTGGTTTCATGTTTACATCTGAAGTAAATATCGAGAGGCGATATTTATGTGATGGTCGAAGATTTAACTCTATATATTTCTAGTTTTGATTTACATGATTAAATATATTTTTTTTAAGTATGTATGTATGTATGTATGTATGTATGTAAGTATGTATGTATGTCTGTATGTATGTATGTATGTCTTGTTTACTAATCTTATACATTCCATTTTCTATTATTATTATTATTATTATTATTATTATTATTATTATTATGTTTCTGTGCATATTTGGCTATCAGTCTGTGTGTCACTGTATACGTGTTTGTATTTGTACACACACACACACACACACACACACACACACACTTTATAAACAATTCTAACAACCTGTCAAATATTTCCACTATTCTTACACACACACACACACTCTCTTACTCTCCCCCAATCCTCCAATCACGGCTGGTGTGTGATTAGCTATTTAATAATTCCGGGTTGGCCAGCGTCATGTCATTCAGGGAGAGAGAGAGAGAGAGAGAGAGAGAGAGAGAGAGAGAGAGAGAGAGAGAGAATTTTTATTTCTTTTTTATTCCCGGGTCGTGTATCGGCTAGTTGTCAAGAGACGGGCTTTTAGGTACACAGGTAGGAGCTTGTTTTGATTCCAGTCCTTTCTTGTTTGATTGAGTCATTCGCTTTTTTGAGTCGTTTGTTTAATTTTTTTTTTTTTAACTTCCTTGATTGAGTCATTTATATTTCTTGGGTTTGTTTGTTTTGATTCTGTTTTTTTGCTTGTTTGGATTGATCATCGTTCTATGTCACTTGTTTGCTTCTGGTGGTTGCTTGTTTGAGGGTATTGTTTGGTTGAATTTTCGCCTTTCTCCTTCAAGATCTGAATTATTTTTTGTTTGTTTGGTTGTTTACGTGTATGCTTGTTTGGTTACCTCCTTGATTAAATTATTACTTAGTTGTTTACCTTGCTTGATTAAATTGTTTGCTTGAATAAATTATTTTGTCTTCTTTGTTTACTTGCTTGATTACAACATTACTTGATTATCTGCTTACTTGTTTGCTCCTTTGTTTACTTGCTCTCTTGTTTTCTTCCTTCATTCCTTCATTACTTCCTCTAATCCTTCCTTCTATCTGTCCTTCTTTCCTTCCTTCCTTCCTCTCTCCCTCCCTCCTTCCCTCCTTCCCCCTCTCTCCCTCCCTCCTTCGACCTCTCTCCCTCACTCCCTCCTTCTCCTACCCCCTCTCTCTCCCTCACTCCCCCCTCTCTCCCTCCTTCTCCTACCCCCTCTCTCTCCCTCACTCCCCCCTCTCTCCCTCCTTCTCCTACCCCCTCTCTCTCCCTCACTCCCCCCTCTCTCCCTCCTTCTCCTACCCCCTCTCTCTCCCTCACTCCCTATACACTTACACGTTATACTCCCTGTTTGTGTTTCATGCATACTTGACAGGTGCTCTCATCTGTGTGTTATGTCAGATGAATTTAACCTGTATTTCTGCCCCCCTGTATGTATGTATGTATGTATGTATGTTTATATGTATGTATGTAATAATAATAATAATAATAATAATAATAATAATAATAATAATAATAATAATAAACGGTTTATTAATAGAGTTGCAGCCGGTGGCTGAAAATATACAAACTTACATTTGATTTAGACATAATGATATACATTGAATACATTTACAGGGCTGTACAGTACATAAATCAGGAGTTGTTTATTATTTTAACAATAGATGGGATGGTGCTGTTCTTATATCTATCGGTGCGGGCTCTTATGGGCTGAATTTTGTTGTAGTGGCGGACTGCAAGAATTGGGTGGGGGACTGCCGGTGGCAGGAGGTGGCGATGACGAGGATAGTGCAGTAGTCCACTGCCAAACCCTGCTAGTGCGTGGTGGTGGAGATCACTGAGGGATAGCATTTCCAGGGTGGAGAGAGCGTTGGTGTAGCCGGAATAATCTGCGTCGAGCATGATTCTGCAGGCCCTCTTCTGTACCTTCTCTAGCTGACGTTGTTGGGTGGAGTTGACGCATACGTTAATTTAGGGAGAATAAAAGCGTTGTAGATAGTCCTCAGCTCTGGCGTGGGTGCCCCAAGTGACCTGAGTCGTCGTAGCATGTAGAGTCGGAATGGTGCTGCCTCGATAGTGTTGTTTACATGGGCCTTCCAGTCCAATTTGTGGTCAATAGTTACACCCAGGAGTTTGGCAGACTGCACTAACTGGAGAGGATGGGCACCCACTGTAACTGCAGGAGCTTGCACTTGAGTGATGGCGGTATTGAAGTGCATGACTACGGTTTTGGTGTGATTGATGGTGACCTTGTTCTCTGTAGTCCATACCTGTAGCCTGTCCAGGGTGCCTTGTAGCGATGAGTAGTCCGGTGAGGTGTTGTCCACTGTAACCCCCACAGTGCAGTCATCCACGTACTTCCACTTGTGAGGAGTGTCCGATAGAGCGTCGTTGATCAGGATTAGGAAGCACAGTGGTCCCATCTTGGTCCCCTGGGGAATGTGGAGACAGAACCCTGGTACCTCACTGCCCCACGATGCTCACTCAGGAAATCAGTGAGCCATGAGACCAGGTTGGTAGGCAGCCCTAGTGCAATGGCCTTGTTGATAACAGTACAGTGATCATCAATGTCAAAAGCCTTCTTGAAGTCAACAAGGGCAACGGCCAGTGATGTCTTACGTTTCTGCAGGGTTTTTGTGCAGAAAATCCAGGAAACTAACTAAGCAGTGTGATGTAGAGGAGGTCCTCATATTGCCAAATTGCTGTGGATCAATTGACTGATAAATACTAGCAAATGCCCATTCAAAAACAAAGTCTTCACAGAGTAGACTGGGTATGGGGGGTAATGGCAACTGGCTTGAAGTCACCAGGGGACTGTGGGGTGGTGACCTTGGGGATGGGGGTGACAAATGCGGTTTTCCATTCATTAGGGCATTTGCTTTATCTGAGGGATGCATTAATAATAGAACAGAGGGGGGTGGCAAGTTCGACTGCAAACTCCTTGTATATTTTGATTGGAAGGTCAGGTAGGGTTGTAGAGCGCTTGGATTTAAATCTCAGGAGTTTGTATGTGGAGGGTCATGTATGTATGTGTATGTGTGTGTGTGTTTGTGTTTGTTTAATTGCCCTGGGTGTGTTGTCAGGATGCTTGTATGAACTGCAGTCAAACAGAGGGGTGAAGGGATTGCTTCTCTGGGTCTGCTGTTTGGATGTTTTCTTTTACTACGGTGTTTGGTGTTTTAATGTTTTATTTTAACTCGAGAATTTTATGTTTTAAAAATGTTATCTTCTTATGTATCTGTCTGTTTCCGTCTTTCTCCCTGTCTCTCACTTCTTGATCTCTCTGTCTGCCTGTCTGTCTGTCTGTCTGTCTGTCTCCTCGTATTTATAGCATCGTTTTTTCTTGTATGTATGTATGTATGTATGTATGTATGTATGTATGTATTCCCCAACACTTCCCCACCACCCCTCCTCCCCACTAAGCCCTT